>OY744609.1:40069399-40086899 GCA_963556255.1 Allolobophora icterica | reverse complement strand
TATGAATATCAAGAACGCAAGTTGGGATGTCAACCAAGGGCTGTTGGAATGATGTGGCTGTGTTTGCTGACGCATAAACAACTATGCTACCCTAACCATTTCACTCTTAGTACCATAGGCGTCCGAAGGGGGGCAAGGTGGACATCTCCCCGGATTTTGAAAATATTTTACACAAATAAAATCTTATGATCATTATGATTATTCCAACAGTCCCAACATGATTTTCAATGCTAAAAAACACTTAATTATTTAGGTAAGTCAGCTATTCATATATCTATGCAAAAAACGTCATTTTGCTCACCTAAAAAATTCTCCCCCCTAGAAATCCCCCATAAAAAATTCCTGCGGACGCCCATGCTTAGTACAACACCAGTGACATCAATGAATAGCTACTGCTGGCATTCATTTGTTGCTGGTATCGACATATATGTCACATAAAATTAATAAAGATTTCTTTGCCACAAAGAAATTGCCAGCTGATCATGACATGCCAGGACATTGATGTATTTGTTTGACGTTCACCACTGAACCACATTTACCTGTAGGTAGGTACGTCACACCATATTAAGACACACGTAGGCCTATAAGACAATATACATGCATGCCTATAAGACAAGATACATGTAGGGATTGTAGGCCTATAAGACAAGATACGTGTAGGCCTATAAGACAAGGTACACAGGCCAAGGAACCTGTTGTTAGGCCTTTTTCTTTCAATACCTATAGGAAAACCTGTCCGTTATTAAAATTCATCTCACTTTATGGGGTTAAAGTTCATGCCTCCTCGAATCGAATTCTTCTACTTAACGTCTGTTTGCCTTTGTATTTCCCTCCGTGTGTGTGTGAGAGTGTGTGTGTGAGTGTGTGTGTGTGTGTGTGTGTGTGTGAGTGTGTGTGTGTGTGTGTGTGTGTGTGTGTGTGTGTGAGAGTGTGTGTGTGAGTGTGAGTGTGTGTGTGTGTGTGTGTGTGTGTGTGTGTGTGTGTGTGTGTGTGTGTGTGTGTGTGTGTGTGTGTGTGTGTGTGTGTGTGTGTGTGTGTGTGTGTGTGTGTGTGTGTGTGTGTGTGTGTGTGTGTGTGTGTGTGTGTGTGTGTGTGTGTGTGTGTGTGTGTGTGTGTGTGTGTGTGTATCCATGTGACCACTGTGTCTCTCTGTGTGTTCGTCCACTTATATGTGCATGTCTTTCTGACTGCGTGACATTCTCTCTGCATGTTTCTTAGTTCATCCTTCTGTCAGATGCGCGTGCATCCGTATGTACGTGAGTGCGATGCCTGTCTGTCTGTCTGTCTGTCTGTCTGTCTGTCTCTCTGCCTGTCTTTATGCTATTTTTAAGGCCCGATCGAGGGGCGACCCATGCATGCAGCCAGTGGCCCTATAATGTATTCCTTGTGCGCACCTGCCATCGTCTGGCCTGCAGCAGGTGTAGAATGGCTATCGACGATTAATTGCCGTCTATTGCGATGTTAATTTCCTTCCGATATCAATATGATCGGCCAAGCACTATACAAGGGCGTCCGTCGTCTGCCTCGTCTCATTGCATTGCTCCGCTTCCATCTATGCGCTGGTATACATACGTCAGTATACAGTCGGCCAAATACACACAAACACACAGTGTATGCTTAGACGGATCCAACGGCAGATTCAGAGACATACAGAGGGGACCCGAAGCCTCAGTTTAGGGGCCAGAGCCCCAAGACTGAAAGTATTTACACAGCTCGGAAGATCTTGACGCATTTTATGAATTTCAGAGTCTTTTAGAACAGGAAACTCTGCCGAAAAGCTTCGAAATATTGCGGTTGTTATAAACGTCCACGAATTTATTGTGTAGGTTGAATGCTAGTGTAGAATAGACGTTTTCAATAGCGATGTTTGGCTTCAACCCTGTCCATTTTCGGTGAATTCATAGGCTATAGCGAAATGATCCTACATCACCAGCGGGCTTGTGGTCTAAGTCGAATGCAGACCAAAAAGACAGACATTGACATAGGCCAGGGATGGCGAACCTATGGCACGCGTGCCCAAAGTGGCACGCGTTGAAATTTTTAGGGCACGCGGAATTCAGAGCGTCCCCAAAATTCAAACTTAGAAATACAAAATCCCTGTACGAATCCACAGTTTCTTTGTTGAAGGATTTAATTTTAATTAACTTCATTCAAAACGATCTTTGAAATAACGTCTTTAATTCATTTTTTACGCTATGTTAACTAAACCCTATATGAGAAAAATAATTGTAGGCCTATACTGTGCAAATTTCCGAGGGGCACGCGACGGTATTTTTAAACATGATTTAGCAGTATTTTGGCACGCACCCTAAAAAAGGTTCGCCACCTCTGACATAGGCATTCATATTATATAGGCTATAATTCTCTCATAGGTGTGTGTGTCTGCGTGTGTGTGTGTGTGTGTGTGTGTGTGTGTGTGTGTGTGTGCGTGCGTGTGTGTGTCTGCGTGTGTGTGTCTGCGTGTGTGTGTGTGTGTGCGTGCGTGTGTGTGTGTGTGTGTGTGTGTGTGTGTGTGTGTGTGTGTGTGTGTGTGTGTGTGTGTGTGTGTGTGTGTGTGTGTGTGTGTGTGTGTGTGTGTGTGTGTGTGTGTGTGTGTGTGTGTGTGTGTGTGTGTGTGTGTGTGTGTGTGTGTGTGTGTGTGTGTGTGTGTGTGTGTGTGTGTGTGTGTGTGTGTGTGTGTGTGTGTGTGTGTGTGTGTGTGTGTGTGTGTGTGTGTGTGTGTGTGTGTGTGTGTGTGTGTGTGTGTGTGTGTGTGTGTGTGTGTGTGTGTGTGTGTGTGTGTGTGTGTGTGTGTGTGTGTGTGTTTCGAGTTTAAGTTCGAAAATTCAGCAAAACTCAGTGATATTTGAATTCCGCTATTAAATATTCCAATTATACATTTCTCGTTGTCTTCCGTTCCAGATGAAAATCACCGACGATGGTCTCATTTCAACCCGTTCGCCACGGATCGCTGAACGCAATTCAAGGATGTCGTCACCTTCGTAAGGCGGGAACTTACCAATGCAGGTGATGGACAAGACGCTGATTGCTCACCTGTGGAGGAATATGACGCTCCGAAAAGATCGATTCTGTTTGCGCAACGAATGTCCATATTTTCATAAACGTAAAACGATTGGTTGAATTGAACGAAGACGATCCTCTGACGGATGCACATCACAGCAGCTGACTGCTCAATGAGTGCTCATCTCATTTCTCAACGCAGCTAATAATTATTGTAAACACTGGCTTATATCCGGTGCAGGACATACGCCGTCTATCTTGACACACGGTTACAGCTAATGGGAAGCATCCGAGGAAAATTCCTTTTCTTCCCAATAGCTACAACCGTTGTTTTTTCATATTATTCGACAGATGTCGCCGGCATTCTATGTCCCTATGCTACTAAAGAGGATATTAGGACTCGCGTATAAGCGTGCCATTATATAGATTATCAGCAGCACTCGTGTCTCGTGGTACGATGTCTGATCGCAGCAGTACACACTAATGTGGCTAGAATACGTCGTCTCATAGACAGTGGACATTTCCGTGACCAACACACGTAATGACTTGTGAACTCAGACACTGCTGTGTTAAGAAAAATCGTAAATAGAGATAAGTCCCTTGGTAACCAGACTGTACTGAGGCAATCGCCGGGAAAAGCGATCTGAAAAACTGTATGGCCGTTTAACCCAAATACCAGACATTGACACTGTACACAAACACACACACACACACACACACACACACACACACACACATTCGATATTGATCAATGATAAACGAATTGACGCAGTTTTTGTAAGTCAATATGCAACCACTCAGTGCCGACCTTCGGACATTTGGGACCCTGTGCAGAGTATACTGTACAGGCCCCCATGACACAAGTCAAATTGTTCTTCATTGCTAACAATTTTATTTTAGTAGATTCTTAACAAGTAGCCTACAACAAGTAAAATCTAAAGTTAAAATTTTATAGCGCAAATATATGTTTTCAAACAAACTAAACTGTTGGTACCATCTGACTTTCATTTTGTTGACAAAGAGAAATTTAATCGAGACCATAATATTATTAGGGTGTCTTGTACTCTTGTTCATGAGTTGATACTATATATATATATATATATATATATATATATATATATATATACTGTACACAAACACACACACACACACACATATATATATATATATATATATATATATTTATCGATGCAGAAGAAGTGTCACGTGTCTATTCATCGGCTGTCAAAGCGGGTGGTCTGTCTAAGCCAGTGGGCTTCAGCTGAGGAGCAACCACATCAACTATGGACAATTGGACAATGGACATGCACGTGCAGCATCACTGCAGCAGTTTCCTCACATGCTTATCGACTAACATAAATTTGTTAGCAGTTCAGTATATTAAAAAGTAAAAACAGCTTAAATTGCCAAGAGTTTTTAACTTTAAAGCATTGCAAGCGACTGAAAATTGCCTCAGTAAATCCGTTTGTTTTTACTGAGAAAACCCTGGTCTCTGAATTCCCAACAGACGAAGTTTATTTTCATTGAACTGCGATCACATATTCTGTTGCCTTGCCTCTCTTCCAGTGCCTCTCTTCTAGTGCCTCTCTACTGACGACGTTTTCCTTTCCATGACTTGTCCTCCAGAGACTGTCTTTCAGTCTCTTCGTACTGACCTTTAGTTTCATCGGTTTGCGCGGATAGGTTTTGGAGTGCCATCGGTTGATTCCCAATATATTAATAAAATGACACAGAAGTTCGAAGTCTAGATCAGATTGGATAAGATCATGGATTCCTACGCCCGTTAAATGAGTAATCAACTGATTTTACTATTGCAGCAACAGTGCTTCCACTGCTTAATTAGGCTAGGTCTAATGGTCGTTGCTGAAATCATGAAGCGCAGGGTGACACAGTCTGCGATATCGCTACTGGCTACTGCACTCGCAACAATTTGTCAGTCTATCAATTCCCTACTTCGCAATCGGAATCGGATTCCATCTGAGGAAAAATTCTAATCTGGAGCCGTTTTAATGATCCATCCATTAACATTCCACTCTTACCAGTACTCCTCGAGAATTCATTTCAAACTGAAGTGAAAATTGGGAAATCCTGATCTAAACTCTTTCTTCATCGTCCGTTCAACCCCAAATCTGAACCCACTTTGATGGCCAGGTGTCTGCTAGCTGCTATTATTGATGTATTAATTAATCTATCTGTCCATTATTAATGGCAAGGCAAGCACTCAAAACAAGCTGAAAATGTAATTTTACGCCTAACTGAATTACAATAGATCGGATTGGCGACACGGTGGCCGACTGGTTAGAGCGCTTGCCTTGTAACACGGACATGGGCGGCGATCATGGGGGGGACGGGGGGACATGTCCCCCCACCTTTAAGAGTGGGGGGACACGCCATACATTTGTCCCCCCCCCCACATTTTGAAGAAACACCAAAAAAGGCCAACAAATGTGATTGCGTGTGATGGTTTTCACAGCCTTTTTTGACCAGATGAGGTAAAAAATTCAATTTATATGGAGAATTGTCCCCCCCTCCCGAAAATTCTCAGTAAGTAGAAAGTAAGAAATAACTGTTGTTATGATGACCTTTTTTTAGAACGCCATGTCATCGCCAAACAAATTTTTTTTCTACAAAGTAAAAACAGTAGAGAAATTTTGTGTGTGTGCGATGACATGACGTTCTAAAAAAAGGTGATCATATTGGTAGATTGGTGCGGGATGAATTCTTAAAAAAGGTAATCATCCAGACCAAGGCCGACTTTGTCCCCCCCCCCACCACCTCTCAGACAAGATCGCCGCCACTGCTGAACACATTGCCAAGCTCACTCGCACTTCCTATTTTCACCTAAGGCGCCTTAGAGCTATCCGTTGCTCTGTCTCAACTCCAATTTTCACTTCAGTTGTCCATGCATTTTGTCTGCTGTAGACTTGACTACTGCAATTCCCTCCTCATTGGTCTTCCTAAAGTCCGTCTTGCTCATCTTCAGTCCGTTCTCAATGCTGCTGCTAGATTAATTGCCCGTCTTCCTCGATTCTCTCATATCACCACCTTTATGGCCACGGGCGGCGATCCCGGGGGGTCGAGGAGGCGGACAAGACCCCAGGGTTCGAAGTGGGACGGTATGAAACGGAATGCCATAACGGCACTTCTCCTGGCCGGCCGAAAGCATACCGGAACTTCTCCAGGCGAAAAATCCATGCCGGTATGGCCTAAAAACATATTGGTATGCAAGTCAACGGCGCCTATAATAATACCTGTTGTTACTTATATTGTCTAACAATTATAATTTACATCATTGTGCATAGACAGCCAAATTATTAGTAACGACTTGGCACATCTGGATTAAGTAAATTTAAATATTTAATTCTGATTAGATGCTACCTCTGGCAGGTATCACGTAGGCCTACTCAAAACATACTGAGTTAATAGTGTGTTTTAGCAATCCGGAATGCTAAAAAATTCGTAAAGCCATCTTGTGTAACTAGTAAAACTTGAGAAAAGTCAGTTACTGCGCAATTATATAAGCCATGCAGTCTCGTGAATTTTAAATAGTTTCTTACGACGAAACCCTTGACAAGAAACCAGTTAAATTTCTCAGAAAAGTGCTAGAACTTACCTATACGGCAATGTAGAATTCCAAAAATTTTCCGGGGAGGACCTCCGGACCCCCGCTTTAATGGTTTGGAAGGGAAGGGAAGGGGAGAGGAAGGGAAGGGAAGGCGAAGGGGAGGGAGGGAAGGGGAGGGCTAGAAGGGGAAGGAAGGGCAGGGGAGGGCAGGGAGAAAGTAGGGGAGGGAGGGGGAAGGTTGGGGGAAGGGAAGGGAATGGGAGAGGAAGGGAAGGGCTGGATGGGGAAGGGAGGGCAGGGAGAAAGTGGGGAGGGGAAGGGAGCATGAGGGGAGGGGAGAGGGAGGGAAGGGGAGGAGAATGGTTCTTTTAGCCATACCGGCACCTCTTGTTTCCCACTTCGAGCCCTGCAAGACCCCCACCTTTTAGAGTGGGGGGACACACCATACATTTGTCCCCCACCCCAAATTTTGAAGAAACACCAGAAAGTCATAAAATTTTATCGCGCGTGAGAATTTTTTTACCTCTTTTTGACCAGTTCAGGTCAAAACTCTTTTTTCGACCAGATCATTTCTAAAGTGCCCCCCCCCGCCTGTCAAACAAGATCGCCGCCACTGAACACGGAGATCGTAATCGTAATGTCCAAACTTCTAAAGAGCCACTCGAAGGCCAAGCGCAGGTCAACAGCCTATTCACGAGCACTGGACAATTGTAGATGAACAACTTGTACAAGGTCGATATGCAGTGGCTTGACTCCACTTGAGGTAGATTCGAACATGAAACCCTTCGGTTACAAGGCATAGAACATGCCGCTGCACCACCGCGTCCCAAAGAGCATACAGGTTTCAAGCCTCCAATAAAATTCTTTTTCTCCATCGGGACATTGAGCATGCAAGTCCTTCATTCACAATTGCTCAGCACCATCGATAGATGACGACGACGACGACGACGACGACGATGATGATGATGATGATAATAATAATAATAATAATAATAATAATAATAATAATAATAATAATAATTATTATTATTATTATTATTATTGGACTTGGACGAGGGTTAGCCGTTCCGGAAAAAACAACTAATTTAATCTCTAAGACCCTGAGGGAACGAAGTACCTCAGAGCAAAAAAAAAAAATAATAATAATAATAAATACATTTACACCCCACACCGGGGATGAGGACCATACACTCCAAGCGTAACTATAATCTATCAGTAGGCAGCATCTTAGAGCCTGAGGCATCTTAAATACCTCAGGCGAGTTAAAACATAGTAATAATAATCTCAATATTATTATTATTATTATTATTATTATTATTATTATTATTATTATTATTATTATTATTATTATTATTATTATTATTATTATTATTAGTTCTATTATTATTATTATCATCATAATCAATCATTAATGATATTATTATTATTATTATTATTATTATTATTATTATTATTATTATTATTATTATTATTATTATTATTATTATTATTATTATTATTATTATTATTATTATTATTATTATTATTATTATTATTATTATTATTGGAGATTCATTTTTCGCCACTCCAAACCAATTTGAGCAACTCTAAAGGTATAGCCTATGCCATCCCTATGCATGGTGTCATGCAAGTTACTTTATACCTACACAACCGTTGGATTTCGATTTGAAAGTGAACATGTCGCAGTTTGCGTCTATCATTCATTTTTTATGCGACTATAAAGTATAAACTCAATCTAGACTTTAAATCTCAGCTGTACAGAAATGTGACTGTACACATCGACGTATGACTAACCTCATGCGTACGCGATTTAAAAGCCACGCCTTCTCAAGGCCTGGTTCCGCGTAATATTTGTAATCCGGTGCTATTCTATAAATAGAATACGTACCTATGTTAATTAGGTAGGCCTATACATAATAACTAAGGCTATAAGTCTTTCGTCCGTTGGGCTATAGTTCTAGGACATGCACGCACATATTGTACATAGGCCTATTATAGTAGGCCTACATGTACGTCTGCAACATCGAAGTTTCTCATCGAACAGACACGTTTGTTTAACGTCGCTTCTCAAATCAAGAGTGAACAGCAGAGACAAACTTAAATGCATCGGACTTCCCAAGTTCTTTAAGTCCAAACCCTTAAAGAATTATTATTTTCCTCATTCTCGCTGCATCACCTCATATATTATTTTGCTACGGCCAATTCCATCTGCGTCTCCATCCTCCTCCTTTCCTTCAGTCTCATCATATATTCCTTCGTTCTCTTTGTGAATTGCGTAACATGGCTCGCGCCATTCTCTCCCTGGTTGGCTGCAGTTCCCGCTCTCTGTCATGTCACGTGCTCAAATTGACAACTTAGGTGACTCGCTTTGCGCGGGAAGCAATAGCCCCGCCTACTCGAAGGACGCACGTGGTCCAGGGTATAAATATTTGGCACAACGCTCCCTAAACAGTCCTTGTTTTTCACGATTTAATCGTCGAAAGAATCAGAAGGCAACTGCGACTGATTTAGAATCCAACTTTCGAAGATGGTCGACTACGGAATGTTCTCGCCTGCGTTCCATTCACAGGTTACTTAACAATTATTACAAGCTACTTCTGTAAGTTATATATAATTTTAGTTAGAAATGATAGTACTAGACGAGGCGTCAACCCAGTAGAGTAATGTCAAATTTCGAGGCCCATGCTGAGTTTACTCAAATGAGTACTCGTGGGCCTGTCCGTAAGTTATGAGGCTCAAAGCGGACCACCCCTTTCACATTCGGGCCTGGGTATCTGCTGTTGTGGGCACTGCGTAAGCTACTGCGTGAACCGAAATTCCAACCTATTACTTCTTTGTCACAAGACGAAAATCCGATATTGCTTAAGTTTTGTTGCTGTTGTCACGAGTGTCGTGTTGATAACTTGTAGATTCGTGTTATTTCGTAAATTCAGTTAAACTTGAGTGAAATGTTTGGCGAAATTCTTTTCGGGAGTCGATGTATGTGTACTGCTCTCACAAATTGCCAATTTGCAATACTTAGTCATTTCTGAGGTCATCCCATGCTTCATTTTAGAAGCTTTACACAGCCAGCTTCTAAAATGAAGCTGGCTGTGTAAAGCTGCCCCATTTTTGGCCAGTGACATAACACAAAACAAGGTGAGATTGGGGCTCTAAGCCTAGTTTTCAAGGGGCACAGATTCATAGGGCAAATGTTGCAGGGCCCTTGAAAGATTGAGGCAAGTTCGTTGAAATAGTTTACACCCGAGTGTGAGGACAGTATGCTGTGTTGAGGTAGTTTTAGCATATTTTGAATAGCTGATTGTGATATTCACAAAATACTTGTTTAACATGTAGATAAATGTAAAGTTCAAAACTTCTTCAAAATTAATTTATGATGACTCTGTTCTAGTGAGATGGTGCTTGCATTGCAGTGTGGCAACATCACAAACATTGGACACTTCTTCATGTCCTCTTCAGTATAAGAAGTTTTGCACACACTTGATTAACAAAACAACAACTGCATGCATGGGATTTCATGATGAATCTTTCACTTTGTTGCATATTGAATTATTTTTATATTTACGTAGAACCTTGATTTAATGACGAGCATCAGTCAATGATGCTAAGAAATTGTGTTAATGATTTGTCTTCAAAATTAGCATCTTTTTGAGTCTTGAACCTGTTTACTTCATTTTGTAAGCCGATTGATTGACAAGTTGGCTGTTGTGTTGTGCATAAAACAATAGGTTTTGCTTGCAGTATGGATAAATGGAACAATAGAACAGAAGAGGAAACTAGAGAAACATGGGCGGTTGAAAATAGGTCCCACAGACTTCTTTCAAAGGCGAAATCTTGATTCAAATATATTTATCGATTGAAATTATTCTTGACTGTAGGCCTATTGCTTGAACATTAACTTGCTGTGATTAAAAATTACATTAGCAAAGTGCATTTTGGTGGTATGTATCAATTTAACCTAAACCACAATTAAGGTATTCTGTATAGGGATAAGCTTAATGGCTGTTGGTATGAGAATGCGTGATTTTTTAAAATTATATTTTCCTCAAGTCCAACTTCCATGTACCATTTCATGTGACTGTCATGACATATTTACTGCTTACTTGAGTGATGCCAGTTTATACTCTAGTAAGCATGTAGACATAAATGCATTCTTCTGAAGGGTTAATATGTACATATCATATACATATATTGCTTTAAAAAGCTGATGTTTTGGCCTAATTTGAAAGACGGATATTTTTAATTTTCAATGATAATGCCAAGTAATACTGGCATGGTACTGTTGTCGTTTTGAACAAGGCATCCCTCTGAAATCGTAGTTCATCATTATATGTTAGAGAAGACAGATGGAAATAGAGTTAGACTCGAATTGGATAAACCAGAAGTTAGGATACAGAGGGTGAGCAAACTGAAGGTAGTAGTCTCTTTGAGAGGACCAGGCACTAGGATGAAATGTTCATTATAGCTAGACATTTTTAAAGCATGGTTGTGTAAAGAACTGGGCAAATTATCTAGTGTTTGGTGCATCTGTTGTCTGGTCAATCAGTCCATACTTGTAAACTATTCATCTCTGTTATCTGACCTATTTTTGGGCAATTTGTCCTTTGGTCATTAATTTCTTAAAGGGATTTTTAGCACAAATGACTTTGTTTGTTTCTAGGCAAGCCGAAGTCTTCTTGGATGCGCGGAGTCGTCTTTGAATGAGATGGTGAATCGATCCGAAGACCTGAAGATGATCGAGATCCAGTCGCTAGTCAAACTGACGCTTGGCCATTCAAACGGAAACTGCGATCTGGAGCCCAGAATTTGCACAAGTGGTGGTGATCCTCAGAAGGAAGGTTTCAGCAGTGACTGTGCTCGACTCAAAAGAATCTCGTCTGGTCGCTACAAGACGGAGCTCTGTCGGCCGTTCGAGGAGACGGGAGAGTGCAAGTATGGAGAGAAGTGCCAGTTTGCTCATGGTGCTCATGAATTGCGCCAGCTTCCACGCCATCCCAAGTACAAGACCGAGCTGTGCCGTACCTTCCACACAACAGGGTTCTGTCCATATGGACCCCGGTGTCACTTCATCCACAAAGAAGAACCAGCTTCAAAGGTTGTCTGTGCTCCTCCTGTAAGCGACCAAACTGTGGAACCCGTTGCTCTGAAGCCCTACATCTTGGGAAATTTGGGTTCTGCCACAGCCCGACCTACGGTGGAGCAACAGGAATGGTCTGGCCTTCTGAGAAGAGAGATCTACAGTCGGTGCGGATTGCCAAGTGAGGGCCACGTTTCCAGATCACAGTCACTGAAGTGTTCACCTGTAATGAATCGGGAGAGCATACTGGTTCTGGCCAAACTACTCAACTCCTTGAATGTGGAAAATCCAACTGTGCAGAAGTCAAATCCAACTCTGGCAGCCATAAACAAGCTGCTTGTTGATGCATCGATGCAGAAATGTGGTGTCTGGAGTGAAGGTGGAAACGACGCGATGTTCCACAGTTGCTATGGTTTTTCTCAGTGAGGCTGTTCTTGGGGATGGTGGGTTGTGCTGAAGGTTATAAGATTCCGTGAACCTTGAGCTTTCGGGTGAATTTTAAACATTGTCTGTTAGCAATTGCCTTTTTTACTGTGAATAGATTTGTGTAATGACCATTGAATCTACTGAGTTGGTAGAAAGTTGTCAAGATTCTGAATGGAAATTGAAGTATGCATGTAGAAAACATGGAGGCCTGAAGGCCACTAAATTAAAATACAAAAAAGGTTTTGCAGTATGAACTGCAAGTTCTCCATAGTTCTCTTGCAAGTTCTCCATGGTTTCATTGAACTCTCTTGGAGGGCAAGCATTTTGTGTAGAATTTGGAGTGGGCGTAAAGTGCAGCTGGAGTGCGTTTTGCTTAAATCTTCAGCTGTTGTCCTGCATGATCCTATTTAATAGCATTTGCATTGAAATAATGCTAAATAAGTTTAACTTATTCCTTAAACCTTGATGATTAATGTGCATAATATTGATGAAACTGTGTTGCATTAGAACCTGTGATTTCAGACTGCAACAAATTGTCTCTGAGTTGAATTTAGCAGAGCTTTACTTGATGCGTTTTCTGAACCTTTGCAGTTTGTAAATGGTTTAACAGAAAAATCCAACCCTGTACACCATCAGCAGTTATAATTAATTTAAAATTTAAATGATTTAGAGAAATTTTTTAGTAAACTGGATTTTTTATCCAACTGAAATCTACAAAATCTGGTTTTTCCAACCTGTTTTTGATATTTAAATGGCATGTCTTCATGAAGTTTGTGATGCAAGTTCGTGAAACTTATCTGCAATGCATTTTTTATTTTGTGTTTATTTATAAACCTGTCAAAAAATCATAAAATAATTTTATTCCTTCGACTGTTGAGGTGCTAGAAAAGTGCAAGTACAAGGAATTGGATCTTTCTCCGAACAGGTTACTAAGTAATATATATATATATTTGTGGAGTTTGTGTGTAGCAAGGTCATGTTGACAAATACGAAATGGATTTTGATTGGAATTTAAAACATGATGAGGGAGAACACCTGCATTAACCTGAACATCTTGTGTGGGTATGTTGGAACTACAGTCGTGGGCAGGTGTGTAACTTAACGAGATGTTAAGTGGCCTGTTTAGACAAAGGCATCTGCCCTGGTGTGGTCGAGAGCAATCCAGACACTGCAGCTAGTGTGCAAGCTTTGTTTGTCGAGATGGTTTGTGTGGTTTAGAAATCTTTTGTTCTTCAAGTGTACTTGATATTGTTAATAATAGAAAATGTTTGGAAATGGAGAATGCTGCTTGACAATCATCTGAGTCGAGTTTTTGATTTTGAGTTCATGACAATTTGAAGGAAAGACAAGTTAAGATTTCCACTTTTGGTTCTTTGTATAATTATGTTAAACTGTCGGTCTGTAATGTTGTTACATTTTATTTTGTATATTTGTTTTGTCACTTGTAAATTTAATGTTGTTGATTTTTACTTTGTGATTGTTTGACCAGTTGTAAATCTGAAGTGTTATTAGTACTAATTGTTTTATTTTGCTTAAGATAGTTTTAATTAATCTTTTTGTTCACGTGGAATGTGAGAACTCGATGGAGCAGTTAATTTATTGTTTTATGTCCGGTTAATTTAAGGAACATTTGAAGTTTGTTAAAATAGAAGACTTGTTTGAAATCTGATTGTCTTCATTGTTAGACAAATACATGTAAGACACAATTAGTTACCAAATTCAACATCTGGTCTATGCACAGTTGAGTGCAATCGTTGGGAGGGAGGTCTCAAATTTACAAGAACATTAATTTTGTCCTGATTAAGGGCATTTCATATTGACCGTAATCGTAATCTCAAAATTTCTACAGCGACCACAAAAGCGAAGTCGCGGAAACCAGCTTATTCACAGGCACTCGATCAAATCAGAATTGTTGGGCGGGGTGGGTGGGTGAAATCGGTTCCAGGTCAAGATCCAAAGGGTCAGTCTGGCAGACAGTCGGACGGCTAAGGAGGGTGGTGCTTGGGGTCGAAACAGCGAGAGGTAAGGGGAAGAGGATCGGTGGCGGCGATCTTGTCTGAGGGGTGCGGGGGACAAAGTCGGCCACGATCTCGTCGGCGACCGTTTTTGGAAAATCTTGTCAAAAAAAATTTTTTCTGCCACTTCATTTCCGAAAAATGTCTAAAAAAAGTTGATGTCTTTTTTTACTCCACACCTCTGTTACAGCTTTTTCTTACACTCTCCCTCCAGGTGTGGTATTACCTTTTTCCTCGCTTTAACTTTTTCCCCACTTTCATTTTTCCCCACTTTTTTCCGAAATTCTAAAAAAAATCCTTCCTTTTCTTCACAATTTCTTCTTACTTTCTGAAACTTTCCGGCGGGACACCTCCTAAAAATTTCTTCTTTACCTCCTCTCTTCAAAAACAGTCGAAACCCTCAGGCGCATATACATTTCTTCGCCTTTTTTGGTGTTTCTTCAAAATCTGGGGGGACAAATGCAGGGGCGTAACTTTGGTCTGAAAAGTGGGGGTACCAATTTCTTCTCCACTTTCACTTTTCGCATGGAGACCACCTTTGGGAAGGCACAATAATAAAATATTCATTAGCATTGTTTAAAAAGTGGGGGGTACGGTACCCCCAGTCCAAAAAGTGGGGGGTACGGGTACCCCTCGTACCCCTCACAAATTACGCCTATGGACAAATGTATGGCGTGTCCCCCACTCTTAAAGGTGGGGGGAAATGTCCCCCTATGATCGCCGCCCATGAAGAGGATGAATCGGGATAAGACCTATGAAAGTATGTTTTCAGTTTTGAATGGAAGACCTGTGGAGAGATGGCAAGAGGTGAGGTTTTGGTGAGTTCGTAGGATGGGTCTGAAATTTCTCGTAGTACTGGTGGGAGTTTGTTCCAAAGAGGTGGGACAGCTATGGCTATGGAACGATTCGCAAATTTTAGTGATGAGGTGACGGAAGGGCGGAGGAGTGTTAGCTTTGACCGATGGTGACTAATATGCAATAACTGCAGGCCATGTCCACTGTTGCCAAGACAACGGACGCTGTACAGTATTGCCATATCCCGTTACACCGAACACAAGATTTCGCAGTTCGTTCTTCCAATGCACCTACTGTTGTGAAATGGACCCAGAGTTCCCATTGCCGTAAGCATACAAAACGTTCCTTCGAACTCTTCCAGATATGAAGACAAATGGTTTTGTAGTCGAATCGATGCCAATGAAATGTAAGGTGGACACGCTAACGGCGGAGGGCTTCATCCTGAACTTAGTCAAAGATGTTTTAATAAACATTGGATGGACTTGTGCAGTTGTCGTGGCGACCAGTGACATCTGGCGAATACGTTATACGGAATGGACGGAAATAACGGTAAGCCATGCCTGGACAACTTTCTGCTACCCGCGCTTTTGATGTGAATTTGCGCGATAAAAAAATTTACCTGATTAATAATAACACAGTAATAAGAATTCGGGTTACAACAAGACCATAATGGCCTGTGATTGCTCAGAATCCGCTAAATAATTAGCACTAGATGTCGTTCTGTGTGTAAGTAGCCGGACATTTTTAGCGCCTTTAACGAAACATTTGAAAGGCGCTGCATGAATTATTTCGGCAGAGTTGCATCCCGTGTGATTGCCCAGTACCGGCCCTATAATGGTTAAATTACACCCAGACTATAATGTGATTGCTCTGAATAAGCTAGATAATTATCAGCACTAGCGCGAGGGAATGCAGTTCTCTGAACGGGTTGTTGCTGATACGACGTAGCGCTTGTGAATGAGATGATGCCAGTGCTTAGCTTTAGAGTAGCAGGTTAGCGCAGAAGCATAACTTCACTGCAGCCATCTTGACCCCAAGTTCAACTGGTGTACATCCGAGCACATTTCTAACGTTTCCTAACGCTCCTTTTCCCACGCTGGCGAACGTAAGAAGGTTGGCGAACGTAAGAAGGTTGAGATGTTTGAGGGCGTTGTACGTAAGAGATATGATTTTGTAATGAATGCGTTGAGGGACATTCAGCCAATGAAGTGATTTCAAAACAGGAGTTATTTGATGGTGTTTGGGAGTTTTGGTGACTGCGCGGGCGAGGGCATTCTGAACTGTTTGCAGGCGTTTTATTTGGTAAGAGTCGATGTTGTAGAAAAGGGAATTGCAGTAGTCGAGTTTGGAATGTACAATGGACGTGGCTATTGTGCAGGCAGTTTTGTAATCGAGTACTGGGCGCAGTCGACGAAGGTCACGGATGTGCATGTAGCAGGTGCGAGATAGCTGAGTGATGTGGTCGGCAAAGGTAAGGTTTTTATCAAAGATTATTCCAAGATTGCGGACAAGAGAAGAGTAAGGTACGGGAGAAGAGAAGGTGCGGCTTATTTGACATGTTGACTCTTTCTAAACAACGGCAAGTCCGCAAGAACAGCGTTGCAGTAATCCAAGCTTGTCACACAGTGCCGGAACTAGTCTTAGTGGGGCCCTATGCTATATAAAGCTTGGAGGCCCCTCGTTAACAGATTACACCAGAAGGTTTCACACAACTTGAAAACAATAGGGCCTATGTCTTTTAATTATTTAATAGCATGAACGAGTGCCGCACTTAACAGAATTTTACCACTCACTTTTTTATGCGCTCTGCGTAGTTTGCGCCAACTCAGGCGAAATCGAATTTCCTACACAAGCCGTTTTAAAGGTTCTACGTAATATGCACACACACACACACACACACACACACACACACACACACACACACACACACACACACACACACACACACACACACACACACACACACACACACACACACACACACACACACACACACACACACACACACACACACACACACACACACAGTGCGGTTAAAATTAAAAGCCCCCAAAATTTCTGAATTTTTTAGGCCTCTGACCCCCTGCGGATTGCGAGGCTCTAAGCTGTAGCTTTTAGATTATGCCTAAGGCCGGCGCTGGTGTCACGATGAAGGAAGGAATGGAGGAAATGAGTCCAGGAAACGAAGACATTTTAGTGGAGATCTTAAAGCCAACATAGATTTGTGTACGCCCACGTTGTCCGATAGGAGTTCTTGAGTCCAGGATCGACGACGGGAAAGACCCAGAGCTGTGCTTGTTCAAGGTGTTGTCAGATTACAACAGTTTAAAGACCTGTGAATAGAAACAAATCTTGTCACCTAGAGTGAAGATAGCGAAGTTGGCTGAATGTAAAACCATCTATATAGGCACGACAGTCCCGGTCTGGCGCCAATCAGAACTATTTGCGCTTCATTTAATTATTTCCGCTTTAATTACATTAGAGTTTGCACAGTGCACATGTGCACCCTCATGAACCAAAGGTAACGCCCAATACATGAGGCAATTGAGGTATTATTATTGTAATAATTATTATTAAAGATTAATAATATTAATAATATTAATATTATTATTATTACTATTA
>OY744609.1:39991899-40064399 GCA_963556255.1 Allolobophora icterica | reverse complement strand
TTGGGACAACAACAACAACAACAACAACAACAACAACAACAACAACAATAACAATAATAATAATAATAATAATAATAATAATAATAATAATAATAATAATAATAATAACAATAATAATAATAATAATCCTTTTCTTTATTAATTCAAACCGACAAACGCAGTAAAATTACATTGAGACATGACAGTACAATTATCAATATCTTAACTAAACACACGTTATGGCAGCCATGCAAGGCGCCCGTCCGAGGGGTGTTGCGCGGGAATAGAACCACGTACTACTGCTCTGCTGCTGCATTTATATAGCGCCCCTTCAAGATCTCTACTCAGAGGTGTAATGCAGAGCTTCTTATTTGAGGCGATCGATCGCTCTCCTTGGTCGCTCGCCTAGCAAAGGCACGGGCGAGTGGTAAATCGCTCGCCTTGCCGAAAGCATCGCACCATCGGTAGCAGCCTCGCTTGACGAAGCGGCGGCGAACAATCGCGAAAAGAATTTCACTATCAAATTAATGATAATGATGATACTAAAAACTCAACACTGATGGACAAATATAATGATCTAATGATAGCTATTAAATATCATGACGACGACCCTACAGGTCTCTTGCTACACTCCATACGATACACAAAATACGCTGTACACAAAAGCTCCCGACGTCGACCGCGCATCGCTCGCCTACTCATTCCACCGCCTACTAGTTTCAAATAAGAAGATATGTCTAAATGATGTTAAACTATGCCAGCGAGCAAAACAATGGCCAAAACAATGCAAAGACAACTAGAAGAGTCCCCAGTGGCGGGCACACGCACGCACCTGAAGCCAAACCAATGGGTTTCCACCCAGAGTTGATGATGCCATATTCAGAGTTCCAGGACCAAGTTGCGTCTAAGTGTAGAGCGACAAGAGGCTGCAGCGTCCGTGTTACACGGTATTGTCACTGCCAGGCAGTCCCTCATTGGCTGTAAAATGACGGAAATATTTCGAACCGCCGAATCTGTGTGTATTCGTTGCCTGCCGATCAGTAGGTTCAAGGGACAACTCATAAAGTGAAGCCCCTTAATTCCACGTGGAACGAAGGGGAGGAGATCATCGCTTTCATGGCTTCCACAGGAAATGTACTTGGAGGACGTACCTCATGAGCTTCTCTTGGACGGAGCAGCAGACTGGCTTCCACTTCCACAGGAAATGTACTTGGAGGACGTACCTCATGAGCTTCTCTTGGACGGAGCAGCAGACTGGCTTCCACTTCCACAGGAAATGTACTTGGAGGACGTACCTCATGAGCTTCTCTTGGACGGAGCAGCAGACTGGCTTCCACTTCCACAGGAAATGTACTTGGAGGACGTACCTCATGAGCTTCTCTTGGACGGAGCAGCAGACTGGCTTCCACTTCCACAGGAAATGTACTTGGAGGACGTACCTCATGAGCTTCTCTTGGACGGAGCAGCAGACTGGCTTCCACTTCCACAGGAAATGTACTTGGAGGATGTACCTCATGAGTTAGAGAATGACGACGCTGATGATACCGACAAGCATGTAAACGCTGATCGCCTGCTGAACCCCATTGATTGATTTTTGATTGATGACAATATGTATTGAGCCAAGGACAACAAGAAGACAGCTACGACCGTACAATCAACAAGACGGATCCTCTGAAGATATGCATCATATTCCTTAACTGAATTCTCATGATCACTAATTAGTGGGAAATGTACATTCAGAGGAGACCGACTCATTTGTCATGCATGGAATGGGAGGAGTAGAGAGGGTGAAAGAGACGTAGCCCACATGTGAAGCATTCTTTGGTTTGCGGTCTACACTGTAAGCTTACATACAGAGGATGACTGCGTGCAGTCTCTTAGACTAGATAGATCACAGCGGTGCTTTGTCAGGGCGGAGGGAAGGCGGAGTATGGTCGGTCGACCAAGAGTAAAAGGAACTGCTCAGTCAGATGGAAGGTAGGATTTAATCGACTGGAGAGTCCTCTCTGAACTCTTCAACCGTCTTCAACCTATTGCTACGGAATATTTCTCAGAGAAAAGAAAGGCGGAGCCGCCTTTGTCAATGGCTCGAAGAATTGTAGATCCCCGCTGGGTGCAAAAGGTACTCAACAGCCCTCCAAACGCCTTCTATTTTGCCAAGCAGGTTGCAAGAGACAGGTAAGAGTAAGGTTTCAGTGTGCTCGTTCACACGGTCTCCCCGATATTTAAACTCGTAAGGATAGTTTATGCCAACAACCATAAGAGGTTTAATCAATTAATGGGATCGGGACTTCAATGTGATGGCTCCTTAGAAAGCCCTCACAATGTCGGAAAAGTCTAAACCTGGCTTAATGATGGATTAGACTGAAATATCTATGTTTCCGTCAGACTTCTTTAAAGTGTGTATAGTTTGGGCCACTTTTGAGAAATCGCGAAGTAAAGTTTGCCATAACTATGACCCTACCTAAGCCACTGTGTAGGCTACCTAGAGGTCGTGGGTGTTTATGAAATATAGCAAACTGCAGCATATGCCATGGCTCTGCTTGCTGCCATGAAATCTTCATCAGTCAAATCTCCATTAAATTGGTTAAGAAGGCTATTTCCCTGACTTGATCATTTCCATAATAATCAACCCTTAAAATAATACGAGGGGACACTCCCTCTGCCTCTGCCTCTCTGTCTCTGTATCTGTCTCTCTCCCCCTCTCTCCCCACTCTCTTTCTTTCCCCCACTCTATTTCGTCATTCCTTCCTATTCGAAAGTGCTTGGTTAAGTTTTTCGTTTCCTTTGGTTGGGTTGCACTGATTGGCCTACCTACAACACATCAATTATACAAAGAACATAAATTTCCCCCATCGGCCTAAATGCTAGAGTTTCCAGGTGGAAGTGTTCGTTAACATATATGGAACCTCCACTCAATGGGCACAAATTAATAATAAGTAGATAAATCAACAGACGATGTCGTCGATATATCTACGTTCACAGTTGAACGTCAGACAACTTTTTACTTCGCAGTCAAACGATAGGTTGCCATGGGATACGAGCTAAATTCTGTCCGTTCTCTTCCTCTGTTTCGTCTTCGATTGAAGACTCTACTGTTGGATCCTCTGGTCTTGTGTTATCAGTTCAGGAATACCTCTGAATAGTTTTCTTCAAGAGTAGCCATCTATAAATATACAATCACGCTTACGATTGCATTATTACTGAATTCAATCTTGTTGTAAACAAGCGGCAATCTGTCAAGCAAAACAATGATGACGTAATTATCTATGGATGACGCAAATGGCATCACTCGCCCCAAGTTAAGGTCATGCTCCATCTGTCAATCACTTACTTGATTGGCAGCTCGGCTGCCACCCACAGGCTACTTCTCGTGACCGGTGCGCGCGACAGTTTTGGCTGCACCTGAAGGACAGCCTATCTTATTTTGTCAACCCTGTACCTTTCCTAAATAAATATCATGAATAGGCAGAGCATGGCATAGGGTTGGATTTCTGAGTAAATTGCTGGAGGATATAGGCTCTGCAGAAGTATATCATTTCGAATATATTGCATTACTAGGCCTACGATGATGACGACGCTGTTAACATAATAATGTTAAGGTCTTAATTGTTTTTGTCAACGCATAGACCTAGGCCTACTGAATAATAATTTCTTTGCTTCTATAGATTATTTTGGCAAAATGACAAAGGAACTGTTTCTGGTAGCCTATTAAATTAAAGTGACCGCTCTGTTGTAGGAGAAACTCCGACTGAAAATTTTGACCAATTTTAATTTAGTTGTAAAGTAGGGCAATGTATATCAATCGTCGAATTCACATGCACATCCAAAGTAGGCGGCATGACGAGGTTCAATAGAGCATTTTGTAGACTTCGTTCTTATAGTGCATTGGTTAAATAATGGGTTTAATTTTTCTTCGTTATTAAATATATCTGGTCCATTTTCTAGCTTCGTAAGTGGACCGAGTCACAAGTGCCAGACTAGACGCCTAAAGCCAACTGCCTGAGCCATTAAAAGTCTACTTGACAAGAATTCAGTATACGCCGATCTTCAATGTGCACTATTAATTTACTGGCGTATGATTGCTTCCATGGACATGTCTCTATACAAAACCATGTTACGATAAGCTACTAGTAACAGAAATTGCTCCTGTAGGTCATACATCTCCGTAGTAGGCCATATGGATATAAACATCGGTCACGGGAGGCAGCAGTTTCCCGTTCAGACGATCCTTCAGAGCGGCTGCCATGCAAGTGCCATTCACGGTTCCAAAGTATTAATCAACCGTAGCGACAGGTCCACTTTTGCAATCAACTCTCTTCTTGGCATTCCAGACTGGCAAGACTCGTCACGCATGGATGCTTCAGCGTCCAGATACGATGGCATCAACACACACTCTCCATTTTCAAGAAACTTCTCTCAACATGCATCGCCCATCTCGATTCAGCCGTCATTTCTGCTGGATAGTCTGAAGCAAACAGTTTTCCCACATGACCATCTAACTAACTTCAGCGACATTTCGAGTTGGTTTACCAACTGGAAATGTTCTTACAGACTTCCGTTCTACGAAGAACAACTGGTCGCCAACCAGATGATGCAGTCAACTTGCTCCTTGCCAACAGAGCCACTGAGCGATTGCTCACAGTTGTATCGGCGCTGTCTCCTGCCTATCGTTAGATCTCCGGCGCCAACACAAAGTCACGACATCCATTCTAGAGACTTCGGTGAGGACTAAGCATCTGACTTCGAGCCAAGGTTCTTCAATGTCAATTGTTGTAACCTTTACATTTCTTATACTGTCATCTCCTTATCAACTTCATATCTTGTCGTTCATTTCATCTCATCCTGAACAATTCATCCACTTATGTCTATAGTGTATGTAGTCGTCTTTTGTCAATTTCTCTGTTTATCTTCATTATTGCAATGCGTCAAGTACAGACGTACCGTACGGGTTAATTCCTGGTATTTTGACGACGCTATATAAAGCTATTCAATTCCACTTCAGCGAATTATATCACATAGACTGCCGACTACACCTTAACTAAAACTTAACACGTCGCTGAAGTTACTTAACTAAAACTGATCAGCTGCATATTTGCATACGTATGCACACTGTTGCTCAGTTTATACCAGTGCGTCACGCTTCATTACCTCTGAGTGCGACTCAGTTAATCAACATAAGTAACAACGAAAGCGCATCAGCTACAGAATGCAACAACGCACTCTGTGTACACCTAGACCTAGAACCCATAGGGCGTATGTACCTGTGACACTTATTAAGGAAACCATATCGTTATTCGAAGCAGAAGACATCTCACCGAACGCACGGACGGATAATGGTATAGTTTGTGAGCAGAGCTTCTCATCGATCAGACCGTCAGAACGACCGTCAGAGTCGCTTTATGCCGCAGTTGCCGCCCTTCGACAGCAGCTGGACTCCAGCGACGCGTCAAGTGCTTCAAGCCTCCGTCGGTGGCTCTGTGTCGTCTGTCCCAATACCCGCAAAACTATGCACCCAATGGTTTCTACATTGACGGAGACCTTAATTATTGCTCATACGACAAGTACCGTAAATCTACATCGGATGGAAAAAGATTCGACAATGCACATCGGACTTATTGTCAATACCAAGCACATACTGTTAACACGAATTTAGGAATAAACTATACCCGCGCAAGGCAATCGTCATTATTTGAGCTGAAGGACCATCTGGCTGAGCAACGATTAAAGCAGTGATACAATGATAATGATACAATGATACCACATTGTAGCTCACGAGTAGCATGACTCAACGACATCTTTGAGAGTCCTTCTTCGGACGCAATGATGAACGATTGTAGAGTGATAACATTTGTGCCATGAATGAAAGAAAATATAGTTTGCATTTCACGACTGCTCTTAGGATTCGAACTGACGACTGATTGCATGTAGATCGAGCTAATGCTATTTTGGCAGGAAAGCATTGTTCTTCGATAACTGATTTCTTCAGCAGGTCATCATGATCTAAGAAACCTAGTTTCGGATCGTTACGTTTAAATACGCCCAATAAATGTGAATTTCATATTGCTATCATAGACTAGATTCTTAGTATTAGCTAAGGAAACCAGTTTGTGACAAACATTAATCAAGAAACTGACTCGACCACGTGTTTTATGCCCTGTCTTCTTTGGATATTGTGTCAAGCGGCGGTTGCACATGTAGGTACGTCCGCGCGAGACATGAATTGTCTGAAGTTCCACCTGATGAGTACACAGAATGAAGGCGAAGCAGAGAGGGAGGGAGGACGGATGGAAAGAAAAAGGGAGGGAAGAGTGGAGAAGTTGTTCAATGGGGTGAAGAGTTGAGTGCCCTCGTCACAAAGGGATTAAATCAATTAAGTGGTAGGCTACTTCACCTCCCATTAACAAATAGCCAGTGCAGTATTCCCACATCTGCCAACAAAACTGTCACTTGGGACATTTTGAAAGTGGCTATCGTAATATTATGGTTAGATATCATCACCGTCGTCGTCGTCAACAACGTTTTCGTCATCACAGTCTTCATCGTCATATCTTCGTAACTATCTTCTTAAACGTCGCCACATCAGTGTCATTGTCATTGATCTATTTTATAAGACATCAGGGTCTATTTCGAGAGAGCCGCAGTAGGCCCTATAGATGCTTCATCATATTATATGCCAGCTGCGGTCAATGACTGGAATCAGCAGATCGTCGTCCGTGACCTGGATGTGCTTCTGGGTGGAGATTCACCGATGATGGACCCTGCGTCTATCAGTTGCGTCTCATATATACGTCGAATACAGCGCTGTGGGAACCGTCGTTGACCCGTTCATCCTACGGTACCGCCTTCGTATATCTTGCAGTTCCGTTCTTTCAAGCATGCCAGCCTGCGCTACCTCCAGTCTATCCTTAACCACGTTGCCTGCCTGAGTCGCAACAAATGGCCTATTCGCATATCTATGCTAGAAACACCGAGCTGGCTTTCTGTGGCGTCGTTTACTGTGTGCACGATTCTCCTGCCTGCATCACGTGTCTCAATTGTCGGAATCGCATCATCATCAGCACATAATCTATAGGGAGCTCTGTTTTTCTAGTTTCGAGTCACCTGAATCAGCGATCGTGCGCTCTTGTATTGGCGAGAAAACGCAGGTGCCGCTCTTCCTCACTTCAACTCTTAGCCCACTGTGTCTTCTCATGTATGTGACCTTCATCCTGAAACCGTCTTCCATTGCATTTACGGAAATGATTCTGACTCTGCTGCCTTCCTTAAAACGCACTTCTTTAGATATACTAGATACCAATTGGGCACCGCGTTTATCAGCTACACAAAAGCGTATATACACTAAAAGTGATGTGTTAATACAAACATACACACGAGTACCATGCACAATGCATAACATCTTGACACTTTTGAGACTCCAATGAAGGGTGATTTCTGTTGTTTAGGTCTCTTGGTTGGGTTTGATGGCAAAGCGAAAAAGAAACCTCGTCGGCGCCGCAGGTTAGCCCTACATTACATGATAACGATGAACAAAACATACAATGCATTCTCCATAGATCTCTATTGTCAATAATTATTTGTTCCTTCAATCGCCAACTGAATATTACACTGGTCCTCATATAGATTGTAACGTGGAATTAACGGCGTATGCAGATCAGCCTTCCTTGTCTACTTTCACATAATTCCTCCTCTGTTTGCCTTCTCTTAGTTCAATCAGTCGCAGCTTCCAAAGTAGGCCTATACATAGACATCGAATTATGGACGGCATGACGCTGAGGTTTAATGAGTTTAAAGACAGGACATAGGCCTAACATCTGGCTCTGAAGCCTGATGCTTGGCTCTCAGAGGCGGCGCAGATGTCTTGAAGGTTAAAAGGAAGGGGACCTTTCGCTGGAAGTACAAGCGTGACAAGAGAACCCAGTTGCCAAGACTTCATCAGTTCCGGTTATAATTTGTAATTTGTAAAAACGACAATTTATATATACCGGGTGGCCCATTAAAAACGTTCCCAAACTTTGTTAACCTGGCAAAGATCTAATTTCAGAAATATCAAATTTTAATTTATACCAAAATGTTAAGCAATTATTTCTGTGCACAAATGTCACATTTCAAGAGAGTACGTTTATTATGTCACACCCTGCGGCAAGGTTATGACGGCATACCTGTTTACAAATTTTGCACAAAACTACGTCATTTATTTCGCCGCGAAGTAACGAGAGTATCTTGATTAAACTAGTCCTCGAAGTAGTAAACATTGAAACATGGTGTTTTCAAATGATGATCTCGCTGTTATTAAGATATCATTTGAGGAGAAGGGTTGGCGAGGCAAGCGAATCGTTCAGGAATATCCGCGTAAAAACTGGTCAAGACAAAGCATAAACCAAGTCATTAGCCTAATAAGCTTATTGAAACTGGTAGCGTTGCTCGCAAGCCTGGAAGTGGTCGTCCAACAACTGCAACGACTGTTGAAAATGCTGAGAGTGTAGAGCAGTTGTGTCAATCGCAGGAAAATGCACCTGGCACACATCAATCTCAACGCAAAATGGCCAGCACTCTGAACATTTCACGTAGCTCAGTACCGTACAAAGAATTTTTTCTAAGAAGCAGTTGAAGGCATACAAACGAATGCCAACAACAAGATTGACAACTGACGTTAAAAATAAACGCAATGTTAGATGTCGTGCGCTGTATACTCGATTTTCAAAATCTGATATTAAGAACATAGTCGACAGATGAGAAGGATTTCACACTGGAAATACCTCTTAACAGACAGAATAGCCGCGTTTACGGCTCTAGCAATGAACGAAAGTCTTCAGTTGCGCCAGAAAGACTTTATCATGAGACTAGTCGTTTCTCTAAATATTGACGAACTTAAGCAGGTCATTAAGCAAAATGGTCTCTATTAGACGAGACACAAATACAGAAGTCAATAGGACAGTGGAAACAGCGTTTAAGGGTCGTTACAAGAGAAGACGGAGGATCAATTAAACATTTGTTCGCGTAAAACGTCATCATAAAACAACTGTGCAAAATTTTGACCATGGGTCATACAGTTCTAAGAACAATTTCTCTCAAACTGTTGAGTATTTTGCGCTAAATTTTGGCTGTGTTGTACAAATATGAATTATGATTAGTTTGATGTATTATGATTCAATTTACTTTAAAATTGTTTAATTGCCAGGTTAACAAAGTTTGGGAACGTTTTTAATGGGCCACCCGGTATATATCATAGTCAGTAGCAAGCTACTTCTAGGATGCTTTACACACACTGTCTACTATCAGCGCAAATGTTCAGAGTTACGTAGCAAGTACATTATTAACTCTTTTTTAAACTGATCATGTCTGACAATATGTCGAATGAGTCGGTGGCTCTTTCTCCTGTTTCGGTCTGGTTGGATATTTGTGAAATGTTACTTTCTACTGAACTTAACCGAGTTTATCACGAACCAATGCGCCGGAACAGTTTGAAATTGGTCTGCTGTGATGTAATTAATTTTTGTTACATTGCAAGTCATTCTTTGCTTGCTGTTCTTCCATTAGGACGATATTCAGTCACTTCCAGTTGGAGGAACTGGAAAGACTTTTCCACGAATCTCAGTATCCGAATGCAAGTCAGCGAGAAGCTCTAACACGGAAGACAGATCTATCGGAAGACCGAATCCAGGTAGGGATAGGCAGACAAATATAACAGACACGTATACTATAGTAGAGTAAGGAGGGGAATAAAAGCAGAGAAGAGACAAAGGGTCCGAAAGAGAGAGAGAGAGAGAGAGAGAGAGAGAGAGAGAGAGAGAGAGAGAGAGAGAGAGAGAGAGAGAGAGAGAGAGAGAGAGAGAGAGAGAGAGAGAGAGAGAGAGAGCAGACAGCGAAGAAAGAAAGAAGGTACAAGAAGACTTGAAGAAGAGAAGGCCGCTATAGACGATATGAAAACAAGGCAGACTATAGGGATATAAGACTAGAAGGACTCGAAGAATAGAAAGCAGGAAGAGAAAGAACGAAGATAGGCCTATGAAAAGATTTTGGATTAAAGGAAACTGATAAGGTATTTTTGGGCAAGGGTGGGAGATGGAAGAAGGATAGAAATGATAGAAGATCATAGGCAGAGAAAAACCTGACAGATATGACATAGAAGGGAGGCAGAATAAGTTTGAAGAAGACATAACAGAGATGGAATAGAACTAGGAATGAAGA
The DNA here is from genome assembly GCA_963556255.1 of Allolobophora icterica. Taxonomy (NCBI): domain Eukaryota; kingdom Metazoa; phylum Annelida; class Clitellata; order Crassiclitellata; family Lumbricidae; genus Allolobophora; species Allolobophora icterica. Next base: position 40,054,229 of record OY744609.1, on the reverse strand, counting down.
TAAGTAGTACGAAGGGAAATAAAGAAAGAACAGAGAGAAAGTATGTCGATTTATTGCTGTTAGTTATAGATAAAGCGATAGTTTTTAGCCTGTTGAGCTAAATGTAGCTAATGATTTCGAGTCCAGCTTTTTAATTGAGAGCAGCGTGTTTCTTGAACCACGTAGCCTAAATTTTCTGCAAGAGACTTCTCAAGATAGTCCGCAGGATCTGTCAACGATCACATCTTAGTGTGTCATAGACAGCGCCATCTATCGATAGATTTCCGTACATGCTGAATAAATAAATAGACCCCCTATGGTTGCTTTCATTTCATCCCAGAGTAAGTAAGTAAGCAAGCAGGTGAGCATTCGTGAGCGCACCGTTTGTTCATTGGCTTAACAAGGAAACGTCAGACGTTCTGTTTATCGTAAATCATAGTACAGTGTAAATATTGCGTCAGATTCTGCGGCCAATTAAACAACATGTTAACAGACAGCAACTCATTGGAGTCATATGCATGACCTGTTGCTCCTGTTCCGTCCTAGGTCTGGTTTCAGAATCGGAGAGCCAAGTGGCGTAAGTCGGAGAATACGTGGGGTCAGCAGAGCAACATCATGGCCGAGTACGGACTTTATGGAGCCATGGTCCGCCACTCCCTTCCTCTACCAGACAGCATCGTCAAGTCCGCCAAGGACGGACTTCACAAGTCCTGCGCTCCGTGGCTTCTCAGTAAGCAGCGATGATCATCTGTCTACTGTGTTTCTAGGACAACAGGGAAGTTGAAACAGGAATTCTATTTGTGTTATTTATAGTTTGTGTGGATGTTTATATGTTTGCTTGTATGTATGTATGTATGTATGTATGTATGTATGTATGTATGTATGTATGTATGTATGTATGTATGTATGTATGTATGTATGTATGTATGTATGTATGCATGCATGTATGTATGTATGTATGTATGTATGTATGTATGTATGTATGTATGTATGTATGTATGTATGTATGTATGTATGTATGCATGTATGCATGTATGCATGTATGCATGTATGCACGTATGTACGTATGTACGTACGTATGTATGTATGTATGTATGCATGTGAACGTTATACAGATCTTTCTGGAGCAATATTCTGCTGGAAATCCGAACATGGCTTCTAAACAAAATGAAAGTAGGCTTACGTCTTATACCGACGGACTTCAGGGCCTTATAGGCTGCAAATGCCACTTTACGCAGTTAATGGCCACCTAGTGAATGAATGAAGTAGGCCAACATATATTTTGTTCAACCGTCAAATATAATATTTTATATACACGAATCTCAGATAAAATTTGTTTAACACCAGAAAGCAATGCACCTTACATCGAAACTATAGGGGGCCCTCCTTAGCGGGATCCAATCCCTTCTGGACCTCCCAATTGACATCAACTATCCGAAGTGACTTTTTTTCATTGGTTTATATTCAAAGGCACTCGTTTTGAGTGTGGCATTGCTGGCAGTTTACTCCTGGACCTGTCAGATTTGACATGAAATTTTTTATATTGTGTGTATGTTGGCCCAGGAATGTATTCTGCATTTGTTTAAGTTTATATATTTCTTTTTCTGTAGTAATCTGGGAACTGTTACCCAGATCAATCTGTTACAAATTATGTACTTTTGAGTTGGATCAATAAAATATTATGTTATGTTATGTTATGTTATTTACTAGTCTAAAGTGGTTGAAATAACAATGATAATGATGATGATAATAATAGGCCTTTATTCTCTAAATTTAAACTTAATAATATAGGCCTAAAGAAACTTTTTCATAATTGAAGTGACGTAACAAAGGCCTTCATTCTGTAAATCTAAAATTACAAATAATAGACGTGTTTCATAATGTGGTGGCTCAGTGGTAAGTTCGGCGCCTTGTAACCGGAGGGTTGCAGGTTCGAATCCCACTCTTGCCGCTGCGTACGGACCTTGGACAAGTCCTTCACTCGCAATTGCTCGTGGCGCTTCGGCGTGAAAATTCCGGCACAGTATCAAATGCTGTAGTCGGGAGCGCCTCTGAGTAGTAGTTGACTTCGAGAGGCGCTATAGAAATATCCGGAATAAATAAATAATCGAAATGACATAAGTAACTATTGCTAGTCTTTTATTATCTAAATCCTGGATAAAAACTAATAGATGCTTTAACAATTGGAATGATGTAAAAATAACATCCATTTTCTAAATTTAGAGTTAATAACAGTAGATATTTTCATAGCTGAAGTGACGTTACAAAGGTCTTTATTCTCGGAATGTAAACTTATAATGAAAATAGACTTTTCGATAATTGAAGTGACGTCACAAAGGCCTTTATTCTCGGAATGTAAACTTATAATGAAAATACACTTTTCGATAATTGAAGTGACGTCACAAAGGCCTTTATTGTATAAATCTAAATATTACTAAATAATGTGTTTCATAATTTAAGTGACGTAACAATAGGCCTTTGGTTTTAAAATTGAAACTTATAGAATCAACGTGTTTCATAATTAACGTGCCGTTAAAAGGGCCCATGTTCTTTATTCTTAAACTTTAACAAAAACGTGTTTCATAATCGAAATGACGTAATAATAGGCCTTTATACCAGGGGCGTAACTTTGGTACCAAATTTCGCATTGCTTTTGCTTTGCGACTGCTAAATAATTATAACGGTATCGTTTGTATTACAAGCATAATAATAATTATAGGCTTAATGATGATGATAATGATGATGATGATGATGATGATGATGATGATGATGATGATGATGATGATGATGATGATAAAATAATAATAATAATAACAATGAAAGTGATGATGAAGGTGATCACACTGATGATAATGCTATGTAATTGTTTTGAATCTTGAGGGCTTCCTCGGATAAAATAACAATGGATAAAACAATGTGTATGAAAAGTGAGGGATGCGGTGCCCTCCAGTCCAAAAAGTGGGGGTACGGGTACCCATCGTACCCCCTGTCAATTGCGCCTATGAGGAAGAGTGCAGGTTTCACTCCTTCCCTAAATCGGTCGACTGACAACTAGTCAGGTGTTGAGCGGAAAACCGATTCCAGACATAATTACGAAATATTTGCCACAATATTAACGCTTAAGTATACATGCGAAGTGAATCATTGACTCTTTAGAAGTTGCTACATTAGACTTTTGACCAGCGACGCCCTTGAGAAAGCTATTTGGCTTTACTTTGGCTATTGTATTTGTATTTATAAGTCAGGGGCGGCAATCCCGGGGGTCGAGGGGACAAGACCCCACCATTAACAACTATACAGTTGTCCCCTCCAAATTTTGAAGAAACACCATAACGGTCAAATTTTTTCGCCTCTTTTTTGACCAGATCAGTTCAAAAGTGTTCCGTCCACCCCCCCCCCGCTACCTGTCAAACAACATCGCCGCCACCGATGAGAATTATAGAGTATCTTGTGTTTGCCTAAACGTATTACGTAGTCTGATAGTCTTGCATTTGAGTGTTTCGTAAACTGTGTGAATGATGACGATGTATTTGTTTATTTAGGTATGCACATGAAATCGATGGAAGCGGCGAAGATCTTCAAGGACGTCGTCGTCGACTGCAACCAAAGTGACGATCAGTCACCAAATGAATATGAAACACACCAAAGCCAGATAGAAGTACCAGAAAGTGACATTTGCGGTCTATACACTCAGAATGAAGAGACCGAGTGACTCTGCGATTGACAGATGCAGTGTAGGCATACTGAAGATAGTAGACTATGTGCATAAGATATGAAATCAGTGACGAGTGGCGACTGCATGACAAGTAACGACTGCATGACAAGTGACGAGCAGTGTGTAATCTAGTCCCCCTGTTCTGGGGGGGAAACAAGGTTTCTCGGGGGGGAATTTCCCCCAAAAAGGTATCTGCCTTACAATATTGCTCAGTTCTGGGGGGAAAACTTCAATCCTGGGGGGGGGAAATTTCCCCCCCCAAAAGACGTCTAGATTAAACACTGAGTGACGAGTACATGGCATACTAGTGTTTCCCAATCTGGATGCCGCTTCATCCAAGTGTGCCGTGAACCTGGTTCCGTCGCTGGATATTGTTTGTGCAGCTTTCTCTGTCAAAAAATGCGAAAACTACTGATTAAAACTAGTGAAATAATTATAGGTCTAACTATTTTAAAACTTATAGTAGTGTAGAAATAAGAAGGTATGGAACCATTGCTCCAGACCAAAATGACATATATGTCTATAATGACTGACTGCCAGAGTAGCAATAGAGGTGAGAAGAGGATTGGCCTATATATACATGTACCTTGTGCACGGTTGACATTGAAATCATCTCTATTAGTACTATAATACTGCTACTGCTGCTGCTGCTGCTGCAGCTGCTGCTGCTGCTGCTACTACTACTACTACTACTACTACTACTACTACTACTACTACTACTACTACTACTACTACTACTACTACTACTGCTGCTGCTGCTGCTACTGCTGCTGCTGCTGCTGCTGCTGCTGCTGCTACTACTACTACTACTACTGCTGCTGCTGCTACTACTACTATCAATTAGTCAATCAATCAATCAATCAATTAGACATTTATATAGCGCGCTCTTCAAGGCAACTATTCAGAGGCGCTCCCAGCCCAACCTCGACGAAAGAGAACAGCCTTAAGAGCAGAGAAGAAAGAGGTGGATGAGTCTCGAGGGAGAGACCGCAGTCCAACAGGAAGGCCATTCCAGATAGTGGGACCGGCAACGGCGAATGCTCGCTGTTGCATGGTTGCAGTGCGAGCGAAAGGAACATGTAAGTCACCGCGGGCGGTGGAACGGAGTGAACGGCGACCAAGAAGTGCGGACGCTGGAAAACAAAGCTCACGAAGATAGATAGGAGCGCGGCCAAGCTGACACTGCCAGACAATAGAAGCTACCCGGTATACAATGCGTTGCGAAAAAGGAAGCCAGTGGAGGACGTCACGCATGTAGTCAGACACGTGACCAAACTTAGGGATGCGCCCAACGAGGCGCGCAGCAGAGCGTAGAACGCGTTCAAGGCAATGCAGTCGAGTGTGAGGGAGACCAATATAGAGAGAACAGCAGTAATCAAGTCGACAGGTAATGAAAGCATGAACGAGAGTAGCTGCGTGCTTGGGAGAGAGAGAGCGGGAGACCACACGGAGCTGACGTAACTGGAAATAACAACCCCGGCTCAGCTGCGAAATATGCTGGGAGAGGGTGAGTTCAGAGTCCAAGGTGACACCAAGGTCACGAACAGAAGTGGAGAAGACGACATTAGGGAATTCAGTAGCAAGGCTAGCAAGATCAATCTTACCGAGTTGCCTGCGAGTACCCAGCCATATATACTACTACTGCTACTACTACTACTAATAATAATAATAATAATAATAATAATTATTATTATTATTATTGTTGTTGTTGTTGTTGTGTTTTGTATGAGGTAGGCCTACATGTGATCCCTCGAGATTTAAATAAGCTCCAGAGAAATATAAAATGTCTGACTTGGTTAAACCTCATCAAGTTCCAACAGAGAGAAGATAGACGGTGGAAAAGATAGTATGTTTCCCTTCCGTCTCCAGATGCATGCGTTAGAGAGCGCACAAGTGATAACAAGTTCAAACCATATGAACACACGGAATATTCGCAGAATCAGACCTCAAATGCCTAAAGCTATTCTGTTTTAGCTTCATTAACAGATGCCCTGGTGTCAACAGACATGATACGACTCACTTCCGATTTGTGCCACAAAGAGAGATCTATTCAAACTACAAATGATCCAGAATTCTCTTGCCAGCAGAGCCATAGCCAAAGCCCCTTAATGTCAACGTATCACACCCATACTGCACTCGTTACACTCACAACCATTCGAGGAAGAATCCATTTTAATATCTGTCTAATTAATGGTTCACAAAAGTACTAAATTTAAATCATTAAATTATCTCTGTTCAGTCCACAACCCTCAGACCAACAAGTATTACAGTCGATCAATTTCTTTGCTCAAAGGTACACATGATACCTCAAAATAATTCTGGGACGGCTAGAATTAGTCAAGATTCGACGGAGTAAATTATAATAATAATTATAAATTATTATTACTATCACTATTGTAATTTTACCCGATATACATAAATATTATCCATCAGGATTACAAAAATTAGAAGAGTTATTATGATAATAATAATATTAATATGATAATATTACAATAATAATATAATAATAATAATTATTATTATTATCATTATTATTACTATAGTAATACTCTATTACTATTACTATTATTATTTTACCCGAGGTACATGAACATTATTCCTCAGGATTACAGAAATTAGGAGAGCGCTGTTCTGGAATGGATAGTCTTCACTGATGATTTCATTATTATTACTACTATTATAATTTCTTACCCGAGGTATTTATGATCCCTCAGGTGATCGAAACTATATCCGAAGATAGGAAGGGTGTTATTCTGGAACGGCTTATTATCATCATCATCATCATCATCATTATTATTATTATTATTATCATCATCATCATCATCATCATCATCATCATCATCATCATCATCATCATCATCATCATCATCATCATCATCATCATCATTCATTCATCATCATCATCATCATCATCATCATCATCATCATCATTATTATTATTATTATTATTATTATTATTATTATTATTACGAGTAATTTTGACATATGCAAATATATTTAACGTGTGCAAAGTCACACACAAATGCGAATCTTAAGTGTGGTTAGTCAATGACCAGGACTGGTGAAGAGCAGTTAGATCTCCAGAGTTTGGTGCGTCTTTTGAAGGAAGAATGCGAATTCGAGCATCGGGACAACAGCAATGGTAGTCGGTTCCATTCCGTGAAGGCAGCATGTCTCGAGTTCCATAACCCGTTTGCCTGTCTTTCTAAAACCTGCAAGATGCAACAGGTTGTGCTCAGTTGTACGTCGAATGGAAGAACTCCACTGTCGAAATAAGTTCAAATAACTGGTCAGTCCCTCTTAGTTGGGTCTTTTTCCCAGTCGGCAGCGAAGGATCTTATGGAAGGCTCTCCGGAAATCAGGGTTGAAGATATGGTAGACGATGGGGTTGAGCATTGATCCGCTGTACTGCAGCCACTCGAAGGCCGTTATCATCTGACCGGAAATGAACGCCTGGCACCTGGCGCACGTTCCATTGATGAAGTAGACAGCGAAGAACGGAAGGTAGAAGACGACGAAGACGGCGAATAGGTAACCGAGGACGCGCACCGCCCTACGTCCGCGGTCAGGCGCTTTCATCGTACCTCGCCGGCGGCATTCGTTCAAGTGGTTCTTATGCTGGAATTTAAATACCTGGATGCGCTGGCGACCGATGGTCGAAAGAGACCTCGGGTGGTTGGACCTAGTAGATGGCAGAGGATCCGAGGTGTCGTCCAGTGCGGCGGAAGTTGCTTGGACGTCGGTCCCTGAGGTTGAGACGAACGGAGAGAAGGGACGCGAGTCATTTGGATTGGATGTTGACGACGATGCTGTGGCTGCTGCTGCTGGATCCGTTCGAACGGAACCACGCTCGAACGACTCAGCTGAGGTGCAGCGCGACTGCGTGACCGTCATGCGCCGTTGCTCCCTGAGCTGCTGACGTAGGGCGTCGACAGTCAGCGCATACATGACGGTCATGATGAGGAGTGGCAGGTAGAACGAGACGACGGTCGCTGAGATAACAAAGGTCTGCGTTTCCGGTCCACAGCCCTTGTAATGGACCGTGATCTTCTTGTCGAGCATGGACAGAACGAAGAGAGGACCAGCGATGCAGAACGATACGACCCAGACGATGGCGATCTTAAGGATCATGTGGCGCTGGTCCTTGGCGTGTCCTCCGTATTTCAGAGGATACTTGAGAGCCATGAAACGATCGATTGAGATCATGCACAGGTGGCAGATCGTCGATGACGTAAAGAACACGTCGAAGCTGTACCACGTGACGCACAACAGCTTTGGCATTGGCAGTCCGTCTGCAATAGACACGAACAGATGTGAGGTCACTAAAAGGACGACAACACTACGAGGAAAAGGAAGCGAAGAGTAAAATGGTAAGAGATTGAGGAAAAGGCAGAATAGGTCAAAGCAAAGCAAGCTAATATATGAGGAAATTTGCATAAATAATAATAATAATAATCTTGTTATTTAATTAAGCGCCTGCAAACGCACTGCGCTGTAGCCTACAGTGAACATGCATATAGTAGAAAAGGGGCAGCCCCGCAGGGCGCCGTACATGCATGTATACAGTAGAAGCACATGATAACAGTTTTACAGGAGTCGAATATAACTGTTTAAGCGGCAGCCACACGGCGCCATCATGGCCTACTATTCATTTAACCAATGCCACCTAGCGAGTGGAAGGCTGAAAAACCTTACGGGGTCTACTGGGTTCGATCTTGGTACCTTCAGCTCTTCACGCCAGTGTGCTATCCATTACTCTATGGACCCCTAAAGCAAATAATAGGTTAATAAAACATTGAATTTAATATAGAATTACATTCCACTACGTTCAAAGCGAGAATCTAATCGAATCTAATCTAGCTCCATTATCGACGTTGCTAGAAAATTGCTCTGAGTAACAGGTTTCCAGAAAGAACTTGAAGGAAACAGTTTCTTAGCAGCCAATGACAACGTCTGTAAACTTTACATATAAATTTTCAAAACTGATAAACATTAAACCGAAGGAAATGACATGAAACTAAAATGAAACAGATGGAAATGAAATAAAATAAATATTTATTAAAGATATCGAAGTAATAAAGAAAGTGAGAGAAGAAAATATTTTAACAGAAGCTGACAAAAGTTGAAGAAATTCCTCTGAAGACGTTGACTGGTTACTAAATCCTAAATATAGGCAAACACAATCTCTAAGATTAACTTATGATTAGTCAAGTAAGACCAGGCAATGTAATGTATCGATGATAGTTTTAGGTGATTTTTTTAAAATCTACAGCGAGGTTAGAGCTGATGAGTATTTGACTTACTTAAGCTTAGCTAAGCAACGTTAGGCAAGTGAAGGTCAACTCTATATACTTTGTTACAGTAAAGTTATCGAAACAAGCATATCATCTGCTAAAAAATAACTTCAGTTCCAACTGTACATTTATATAGCGTCAATTGAGAGCCTCAAGGCAGGAAGATCTGTAATTGTCAATAGTAACATTTTACGTCTTTTAATCAACTGTAAAGCTGACAATTGACAAATTTCGCTTTAAATGTGACACATGATTTTTATTCGTATATGGACCAAAGCGTGCAAACTTATCTTAAGTGTCTACCATGTTTTTGAACTGGAAATCAACTGAAAACATGGACTGAGATGGTAAATTGTAAATCTTTAGATTAGCAAGAGGTTCCTGCTGGCAAATTCATTGAACATACGACGTATTCTACGAAGTTACAAGTTTTAATCAGATGTCAGAACATTTATATAGCGCCTTAATTCATCGAAAATGCTTTGCTTGAAGCACTGTTGATGAATTTCCAACTTTCGTTCATAGGTCCTAAGTGTCGTTCACCTCGTTATATTGCGCTTCTGCTGTCCCTGTGTTACTATATTGTGTCCCTCTTTTCCTTTGCAATCACTCATCTGTTGCCATCTTATATTTTCGCTCTTATAGACACGATTTTTATATTTCGCTCATACTTACTCATGTAATCATATTCTGGGGGGCCCGATAGCGCATTGGATAAAATCTGGCGTAGAGTGCGAGAGGTACAGAGATCGAGTCCCATAGACGGACATGCTTTGTAGGCTGCAATTTGCGCCGTGTATTGCAGGCTGTCTGTTCTGTTAGTAGTTAAGATTTATCGCATAACATGTACGTGTACAGCGCAGTGCGTTTGCAGGCGCTTAATTAAAGAATAAATATTATTATTTTTATTAATGTGGAAATTTCAATGGCGACGCTATCGTAATGCAGAAGGCATTAATTGATGATCGCTTACAAGAGCATCCGAAGTCAGAAGTCAGCTTTCTTTGACAGAAACCGTCAAGAACAGCAAAGGCTCCAGAAACTAGAAAACAGGTTACAGAGGAACAATAATCCGAACCAGCTGAGGTTTTACCCTAACTTAATTGAAGGAAATCGGAGATCTTGTGGAGAACCAGTATGTAAATTCAGACCCTGCCGTGGTGAGCAACCGAGAAGTCGTGGGAATTCAAACGGTCTGGGTTGGAGTACAACTAGTTAAGCATCCGATTCCGATAAGCGAGTGAAATAGTGTGCTTCCGAGGTGCAAGTAAAGACGAAAGATACACTTGCCGACCATTATGTATTGCCTTGTGAATGATGAGATGTATTTAAACTAGAAATCCAGTGCAGTCATTGAAATCTTCATGTTTCGTTGTGTCCTAATCTATACCTAGACATTGATCTTTATCATGTTTGCTCTTTCTTTCTTTCTTTCTTTCTTTCTTTCTCTCTCTCTCTCTCTCTCTCTCTCTGTCTCTGTCTCTCTCTGTCTCTCTCTCTGTCTCTCTCTCTCTCTGTCTGTCTGTCTGTCTGTCTCTCTCTCTCTCTCTCTCTTTCGACCTCTGTCTGATTATCTATCCATCTCGTTCTCTCTCGCTCTGTGCGTCTGTTCATCAGTTGGTCTGATGAGATTCCTTTGGCAAATTGAGATTTAGAGTATCCGGTTGAAATGAACGAATCGTAGACATGGATTCCAGACTAAACGCCATCGACGTCAACAAACGACTGCAATCGCACGATGACGACAGTCGGCGTTGACACACACACACACACACACACACACACACACACACACACACACACACACACACACACACACACACACACACACACACACACACACACACACAAGCACACACACAAGCACACACACACACACACACACAAGCACACACACACATATATATATACACACGCACCTGTGGTGTCAAAGACATTATGTTACGATTGCTGTTTGCAAAGTTTGCAAAGATCTGATGCTGATCTCTCTAAACATAAATTTTCTGGTTCTATTAAAACGGAAGTCTCTGGCATACTGCAAACTGATGTAGTCCGCATTTTCATTTGTCTAACAGACGGGTGTCTGGTCAGTAAGCTGTTCAGCGCTCGTTAAATAAGCTGGTGTCCTGCGCTTGGCCTTCGAGTGGCGCTTTAGAAGTTTGGAGATTACGATTACTACAGCTGATAACTTTATGCGAGCGACCTAGCGACATTAGTGTCTGCCTTTTACAGGAATTAGCAGAAAGGCAATGCCACGCAAATGACTAGCTTAAGACCAATCCTCTCAGTGGGATAAGATGGCTCCTATGGATCAGTTGCCTGCCAAAACACCCTCGCCCCTGGCGTCTATGTCTAAGGTAGTCAAACATCTATAAACGTCCTGACCAGCGGCTGAATCGTGAACCATTGAGCCAATGCTCATTTCTACTCTCGGATTCGAATTCCGGCGCATCTCCTGTCGCGTTGAAAATTCATCGCTAAGCAAAGCCTTGTCCAACAGTCGACTATCTATAGACTACAAAGCCATTAGTCCAAGAGCATTAGATCAAAATGTGATGAAAGGTGGAAATTTCTCATAACAAGCTGAATTTTTCAGGATAGGTCTAGGAATATGAGTAGAATAACATACTAAAAGTCCCCGATAATCCCCCTGGAGCTCTTTCAGAAATCCAAGATGGCGTCCAAAATGGCCGTCATTAGATCATAATGTGCTAAAAGCTGAAAGTAGCTCCTCATAACAATCTGAATGTCTCAGGATAGGTAAAGAAATATGGGTAGAATAACATACTAAAAGTCCCCGATATACCCACTGGAGCTCTTTCCAAAATCCAAGATGGCGTCCAAAATGGCCGTCATTAGATCATAATGTGCTAAAAGCTGAAAGTAGCTCCTCATAACAATCTGAATGTCTCAGGATAGGTAAAGGAATATGGGTAGAATAACATACTAAAAGTCCCCGATATACCCCCTGGAGCTCTTTCCAAAATCCAAGATGGCGTCCAAAATGGCCGTCATTAGATCATAATGTGCTAAAAGCTGAAAGTAGCTCCTCATAACAATCTGAATGTCTCAGGATAGGTAAAGAAATATGGGTAGAATAACATACTAAAAGTCCCCGATATACCCCCTGGAGCTCTTTCCAAAATCCAAGATGGCGTCCAAAATGGCCGTCATTAGATCATAATGTGCCAAAAGCTGAAAATAGCTCACAACAAGCGGAATTTTCCAGGATATGTCTAGGAGCATGAGTGGAATAACATACTAAAAATCCCTGTCCCTGACAATCCCTCTGAAGCTCTTTCCAAAATCCAAGATGGCGTCCAAAATGGCCGTCATTAGATCATTATGTGCCAAAAGCATAGTTTGCTCTAAGGCTTCCATCTGTTGCAAGTGCAACCTGGCAGATTTGGCATACTTAAGATGTCCTGCAGTATGAAAAAGTGGAATCATTTGCCTCACACACCAGAGGTGTAGCTTCCAGTCTCCTGATTGTTCATTCATATAGAGAATTTATATAGCGCCTCTTCAGGGTTATCTACTCAGAAGCACGCTCGATTAAGCGCTGTATAAGGGCCACTTGCCGGTACTTTGGGAGATGGTATAATATTATGCCAACGGATCCGTCATACACATACTATCTGGCAATGCCTTTTCTCGTGTTCTTCGTGCTCAAATTCTGTCCTCATTTGGGCATTGTTGGGCACACGTGGCACCTTGGATAGCATAGACAAAGATCACTTAGCGAATCTTTATATAGCTCTTCTCAAAAGGACGAGAACGCCGCTGATGTAGCCGAGAATGAGTGTTTCAAACAGTTATGCGACTTCATTTCACAACTCCTTGACCAGGGTGGAATTCAGTGCAGAACTGGGGAGCTTTGGGTGCAGTATTTCCTCAATGTGTGCAGTCAATGCAGTCGTCAAACTTGTAGCAATGACCAGATTAACACCTATGTGACACAGAACTACTAAAGTGAACAAAGTTTTCAGCTATATAAAATTTGTTCTGGCTACTTTGAATTTTGAATACTATGCATCCTTGTGACTTAAAACGTGTGTTTAGACACTTCAATTGCAATTCTAACTTCTCGGGTTTCAAAATTATAATAATAATAGAAAATGCCGGCCATTTTGGACGCCATCTTGGATTTCGGAAAGAGCTCCAGGGAATTCTCAGGGCCCTTTAGTATGTTATTCCACTCATGCTCCTAGACCTAATCCGAAAAATTCAACTTATTATGAGCTATTTTCAGCTTTTGACAAGTTATGATCTAATGACGGCCATTTTGGACGCCATCTTGGATTTCGGAAAGAGCTCCAGGGAATCAGGAAATTGTCAAGGACCTATAGTATGTTATTCCACTCATGCTCCTAGACCTATCCTGAAAATTTCAGCTAGTTATGAGCTATTTTCAGCTTTTGGCACATAATGATCTAATGACGGCCATTTTGGACGCCATCTTGGATTTCTGAAAGAGCTCCAGAGGGATTGCCGGGGACTTTTAGTATGTTATTCTACCCATATTCCTTGACCTATCCTGAGACATTCAGATTGCTATGAGGAGCTACTTTCAACTTTTAGCACATTATGATCTAATGACGGCCATTTTGGACGCCATCTTGGATTTCTGAAAGAGCTCCAGGGGGATTGTTGGGGACTTTTAGTATGTTATTCTACCCATATTCCTTTACCTATCCTGAGACATTCAGATTGTTATGAGGAGCTACTTTCAGCTTTTAGCACATTATGATCTAATGACGGCCATTTTGGACGCCATCTTGGATTTCTGAAAGAGCTCCAGGGGGATTATCGGGGACTTTTAGTATGTTATTCTACTCATATTCCTAGACCTATCCTGAAAAATTCAGCTTGTTATGAAAAATTTCCACCTTAAACCTAATGCTCTTGGCCTACATGTAAGACATGCACTTCAGCCGGAAATTCTGTCGATACGAAGACTGCTGCTACGAGGACTCAATGGCTGATTGAGTCACGCAGCCTTGGAAATCTCTTTAGCTCAGCATGTACCATCTTCTGACATTTCCTAAGAACTGCAGTCATATTTTATCTTAATAAACCTCGTGTTATTTTTGTCATAACATCTGTAAAACAGCCAAGGTTCAGCGTCTTCATTGGCTCTATATAAAGGCGTGTACAGATCACATCCAGACGTCCACTAAGACACGTGCATCACATTCACCTGGCGATGACTGTGGAAACTAAACTGAAGGAGGATCAGCAGAATTTTTTAATGGAAACACGAGACTAACGACAGTGAAACCAACCTGGCTACAAATGCACCATATCGTTGCCATAGAAACGCAAAAATGGCCGTCAGATGAGCGGATAAAGCGGAAGTGAGTGGGAGATAAAAGAGGCATTAAGAGGAAGTTACGCAAGAAAGACGAAAGACAAAAAGCCTAAAGCAGGAGACAAGAAGAAAGATGGAAAGGAGGAAGAGCAGAGGGATGAGGAGGAAATGGGACGAAGGGAAGGCAGGAGGAAGAAGAAACAAAGAGATGATACTGCTAATGTTTGAATTGGATTGGATTTGTCTTTGCGTCGGGCGTCTGATGACAAAGTATATACTGTAGCGAAGAGTCAAAAGACACTAACAGTGCATATGTTCAATGCAACAGCTATATCTGTCTCTCTTTCTCTCTCTCTTTCTGTGTGTCTCTCTGTGTCTGTGCCTGTCTCTATGTCTGCCTATCTACTCTGCTAAAAAGACATCGCTCATCCTTTCATCATTATCCGTATGCAGTCCATTAATCTATCCATACCTAATTCTCATAACCATATACATGTCTACATACAATATGTACTGAGCATAATCCTGTTAATACAACTGAATGACGCTTATTCGTCTCCTGTCCTGTCCTCTCTTGTCCTCTTATATCTCTTCTGTCCTCTCCTCTGCTGTCCTCTCCTCTTTCTCTGTTATCCTGTCCTCATTTGTTCTCTTCTTTACTCCGTCTCTTGTCCTCTCCTCTCCTTTTCTCTCGTTTCTTGTCCTCTTATGTCCTCACCTCTTTTGTCCTCTCCTCTTCTATCCTGTCCTCTCCTCTGCTGTCCTCTCCACTCTTGTCCTATTCTCTTCACTGTTGTCCTTTTGTCCTTTACCATTACCAACTCCACTCTTCTTTATCTTCACTTCTTCCTTCTTACCTATACTTATTCTGTACTTTTCTTTATCTCTACTCGTAAGTAATTTAACTGTAGTAGTGCGTGGCTGTCAATTCACAAGGCCACAGTCAGAAAACTGTTCAAATATTTTTCAATTCAATACACAAGAAAACCAATAATGCAATTCAGCTCTCCTTTGATACATGAGCTCAATTCAAATCTGTATTACACTGTTCAAATTTCAAATTGCTCCATCAGCTAATTCCTTTTCGCACAACAGTGCGACTCACATAAATATGTGGGGTCTACCACCAGCTATTTAAATATATGCCAGGCGTACTGCTCAACACCTGTTCAGCCAAGCGTTTAAACTGCCGCAGCATAACAATCAATATATAGCACTGCTGTCAAGCAAATGTCCAGCCATGAATTTTAATTAAAACTAATCAACATAAATACTAATTCAAACTAATACCACTAGCTATACAGTTAAAATACGCACTGAGGTAACCATAACAAATAAAGGCGTGATAAGTTGAGCGCAGTTCATCGTATGGCTCTTTAATTTTGATCAGTTTCTTTACAGGTTGTTTCCATCTCGATCTACTCTCGTAGTCTGAAGTCAATCATTGGACTTCTCTCTCTCTCTCTCTCTCTCTCTCTCTCTCTCTCTCTCTCTCTCTCTCTCTCTCTCTCTCTCTCTCTCTCTCTCTCTCTCTCTCTCTCTCTCTCTCACACACACTTTCTCTCTCTTTTTTTCTTTGTGCGTCTCTCTCTCTTTCTCTAAATCTCTCTTTTTCTGTCTTTCTCTCTCTGCCTCTTTCTCTCTCTTTCACTCTCTCTCAGTCTTTCTCTCTCTCTCTCTTTCTTTCTCTCTCTCTGTCACTTTCTCTCTCTGTCTTTCACTTTCTCTCTCTTTCTTTCTCTCTCTCTATAACTTTCTCTCTCTTTCACTTTCTCTCTCTGTCTCTCTGTCTCTGTCTCTCTTTCTGTGTGTCTCTCTTTCTCTCTTTGACAGCGCCTGTGCGTGCTCTGATGCGACGACCGCACAAGTCATTTGACTCCATTTGCCCTGCATGACCTGTTGACAAAAGAAACTGATGGATAGAAGGAAGGAATCAGCATCTAACGAAGGAATACACTCAGCATGCAGTCATACATACAGCATACTTACAGTTAGTCAATCCGGGCGATGATCTATCTCAACAATCGATTGAACAATCACAACCATCAATCCATCCATCGATCTTTCTTTCCCTTCATCCATCCATCCATCCATCCATCCATCCATCCATTTATCCATCTATCCATCCATCCATCCATCCATCCATCCATCCATCCATCTATCTATCCAGGCACCTTCCGTCTCTCCATCACAATATATTCAAAGGACCGATTGATCCTTGGTCTTTGCACAAACCATCTCCTTAAACCTTCTGTCCTTCCGGCTATCCCCATTGACCGTCTTTCCTGGCACACTGTCCTCCTTGCACCCACTTCCGGTCTACTTTGGCCGCTCATCCTCAGGTCCGTCTCTCCGTCTCACAATCACCGTCACAGGTCCAGATGACCGGCCAGCCATCCGCCAAAGAATTAGGCCGAGACGGGAACTTATTGCATCGGATGGTAGCGCAGATTCCAATTTCCATCGGGGCCCAGACGCAATCGACCGTAACTCAAAACCCTTCGAACTGAAAGAGGAGTCGACAGACAGCACAGACCTTGAGGTAATTAGACTGTCAATCGACGGACTGACAAGCATACAGACGCCGACGGATACGCAGATTCACAGGTAGTTAGAGAGACAGACATGCAGACAGACTGAGACAAAAGCAGATCAGACAAAGAGACAGAGACAGACAGACGGACAGACAAAGAGGGAGCCAGAGAAGCAGAGGCTAAGAATCGGCCAATAAGAGGGAGTTTTGACTGAGCCAGAGGCAGTGTCCCTGTCTCTCCTCTCAGTTGGTCATCCTCTCGTTCCAAAGAGACTTGGCAGATGGTGCATGACTCGAATGCTGACAGCAGAGGAACGATTAAATGACGGAATGAATCATTCTGACACAAGTCATTAGCTGCCATGGGGTCGATTCCAGGTCAATACCTGAGAAGGAAAGAAGGACTTGATCCCACTCTATCTGCACCATACGCCTTGTCGTCCTCCTACTCCTCTTCCTCCTACTCTTCTGTTTCTGCCTCTGTCTCTCTAGCGTCGCTCGCTGTCTTTCTCATCTTTCCTCTTTATCCTTCTCTTCCCATTTCGTAGCACTCATTTCCAGCGCCGGCGAATCAGTTATCCCAAGTCTTAGCGCAAATTGATTTCGTCAGACACCCTGAGAATTGCAATCGAATCAGAGGACACAGATACCGGCGCAGAAAACATCCACGTTTAAGCAATCATCTCATCTTATCCATGCATGCATGCACCCGTGCATCCATCCATCCATCCATCCATCCATCCATCCATCCATCCATCCATCCGTCCATCCATCCATCCATCCATCCATCCATCCATCCGTCCGTCCATCCATCCATCCATCCATCCATCCATCCATGCATCCATCCTTCATCAATTTCCAAATGGCCAATATGTCAGTTTTCATGTAGTGACGAGTGAAGCTTTCATCAGTCGAGTGTTGTGTGCATTTCACGATCATCAATCAACTCCGACCGATTCGTTGTTCAATCAGAAGAATAGAAGAAGAAGTAGAAGAAGAAAATGAGACGAAGAAGAAGAAAAAGAAGAAGAAATCGTCCGAAGAGGACGAGGTTTCTGCGCAAGCGGTACGGCACAGATGAACCACTGAACTACTCAGCACAAATGCATGCGAGCGACCAGGGTTCAAAACTCCATGCATAATCTTATATGAACAACATGCTCTCGACACACTGTTGAATGTATGTGTGTGTGCGTGTGTGTGTGTGTGTGTGTGTGTGTGTGCAACTATGCATGTATGTAGGAACGTAGGTATATGACCGCCTACATAGCGCCTTTTCTTGTTACAATCGTGACAATCAGTGTTAATTTTATCCAGTGCCGGAAATTCTTCACTAATTTGTCCACTTTTTGCTTATAACTACAATGTTTTGGATTCAGTCAATGGAAGACATTTTCTCATTAACCGCGTCTCTTACAACCGTCGCTGATTGAGGAGTCTAATAATCGACAGATCAAGCGATTTACGTAACTTGTACCCATCATCGTGAATATGTAACAACAACAGTATTAATAGCGTAGTAGTAGTAGTAGTAGTAGTAGTAGTAGTAGTAGTAGTAGTAGTAGTAGTAGTAGTAGTAGTAGTAGTAGTAGTAGCAGCAGCAGCAGCAGCAGCAGCAGCAGCAGCAGCAGCAGCAGCAGCAGCAGTAGTTTTGGTAGTGGTAGTAGTAGTAGTAGTAGTAGTAGTAGTAGTAGTACGAGCAAAAGTAACTATGATCATGTACCCCGTACTCGAAAATTAATTGACCCATTTTAAATGAGCTGAAACCGACCAAAAAAGAGAAGCAACAGAATGATGTCTCTTGGAGGCTGGAGTGTGACAACAGAGAGAAAGGAATTCCTGGCTGGCAACAGGTGACCAAGTGAAGCTTCACTTGATCACCTGTTGCATGGCCCTCTGGATGCCAGAAATCCGGCTCGAAGGGCGTGGGTAGTTTCAAGTGAAGGAAAATATTGGGGGTTTCTAGCATGGAAAGTCTGGTGCTTGAAGTCTAGTTGCGCTCAAGCAGAGAAACAACGAGGAATTTGTGGACTCTCTTTAATATCCCTTTCGGGTTTGATAACTTTAATGCAGTTTAATAATTAGTAAAAAAATAGACACTCATTTAATTCTCTTCGATCGGAAGGGAACCTAAATGGTCTGGGCCCACCTCTTTGAACCGATTGAACCGACTATTGCATGCTACGCAAATTCCCTCACAAAGTTTGCACCGTGGGCGATCGGCTTACCCTGCGTACATATATTTATTACCGCATCGAAACATGTATCGTGTTTGCAACTCATCCTTGTTAGATATAATCATGTATAGGAAATGCGCAGACTACGGTTGTGTATATTGCATATTCTTGCAGGTGCAAAACATCCGAATGAACGATGGTAGTGAGTCTGCCTGAGGTGTTTGCGTCATCTGATCAGCTACAGGTGATTGCACTCAGAGGGGGTTGCTCAGACTCAGTGTATACGATGGCTTGCAAGTGTTCTGGCCGTCGATATGCTGCCTCTGTCTGTCTGTGATTACACGGATAATTACAACTGAAACTCACAGAGTAGGAAACGTAAAGATGTGAACGATTTATCGACTGTTGGTCATTACGTTCGCGTGGGTCATTTGCAAAATTATTCTACGAGTGACTCTAGAAACCGACCCAGCATCAATCCATTCAATTTCTTTTGTAATTGTAATATAGAATTTATGTAGCTCCAGTCGAAGTCAGAGGCGTTCAACCACTGACCATCATCTGCTTCGTCTTTGTCACTTCCCAGAAAGTTTCGCCTTTTAATTCATGTCCTTGCATCACGCTACCTAAGATTTCCGCCATAATTTGAACAGTGGAGGAATGACCCATTGGCAGGAACAAAATGTACGCAGGCAATATTCTTCGTTTGGAGGTGGTTTAAACCATCCGTTCTTTCTCACAGCCCTCCCTCTGGCTCTCAGTCCGTCCATCTCTCCATCTATCAAACTGTCCATCCCTTGTGATTGATTGACTTAGAGACTGACTGATTGATCAATCGATCGATTGATTGAAATGAATCATGAAATAATTTCATGTTGATGATAATAGTTGAGTGACGATCTTAGGAGCTATGGAGTCACATACTAGGGTGGCCTGCAAAGCGATCATCAACAACAGCCCCCCCGACAGCTGCGTCTTATTGCACTGCTCTGTCTGACTATCGTTCTAATTGTACACTCATATAACGCATTTTTTATCCAATGATAGTTCACATAAATAGAAACAGACAGACACACAGCGTACAGCCATACGTCTGCAAATAGGCAGAGAGAGAGACAGGGATGCAAATACACACGCAGGAGGACAAAAGAGGCGAGAAAGCAAGACGTACGGAAGGCAGACAGTGGGAAACGGTGAAGATAGTGGATTCTGAGTGAGAGATAGACAGAGAGAGATGGGTCGAAAGGCAGACGAACAGATACATGGAAGATGAGACAGACAAACAGATACATGGAAGAAGACGTCTATTTCACGGATGACTGCGTTTACGTATTTTATGTTTTCCATGTTGTTAGTTGTGCGTGGCCTCTGTGTTGTTCCTCGCCTTCAGTTGGTTTATTATGCTAAGCCCAAGTCTTACACGAGGTCCGCGCGAATGGGGATGGAGGGAATCGGACAAATGCCGCCGAACAAAGGTTCTCTCTTCTGGGCTGCATGGCGTCATCTTAGACCGAAATAATTTGTGGGAAATCAAGCGAAGTCTTCATTAGGTGAACTTTCTTCTCTCAACTCGTAACATCCAGTAGATCCGAATAAAAATGAACAGATGCTGAGAGCAATGCTACAAAGATCGACTCTTCTCCGCCATATATCAATTATATTTTAACTGGTCTGATGTCAAGTTTATAGTTGCATATGTGTAGATATTCCCAGATAGCTGCGTATGTGTCTGGTGTCATATGTATGTGACGTATGCATATATTATTTCTAGATAAATAGACAAACACAAAGCTAAGCTTATAAGAGAGACATTCATATTGTCTGGATATTTGAACAGATATTGTTGCATTAGTGATGGTCGAAAATGTCACTCGTTGGAATTCCTTGTATCCTAGGTGCTAATGAAATGTAAGAAATAATAAGAAAAGTAACACAATAAATGTTCAGTAAAAGGCATTAGATATACGGATCAATTTCTTACTAATAGTTGTAGATTCAAAAGACATGCCGAAGACATGATGGCTAAGACCTGTAGATAACGAAGACGTTACTAGAAATAACTCCGTTTAGATTTAACTCATCCATAACAAGCTCTCGGTTATGACATATTATACATGACGACGGAGAATGTTGTCAAAGAATAGCATACAGCCTAGAACACTGAAGCTTCACAAAAGATTATAAGCGTTCTAGTCACTTTTCTACCCTATAGCTATCACCATGCCACTTCTTCCTTCTTTCTTTCCTTTCTCTCTCTACCTTCCGTCCTTCCTTCCATCTTTTTTTCTTCCGTCCTTTCTGGCTTCCATCCATCCTCACCTTCTTCTTTTCTGCCCACAGTCTGCCGATGGTCTCTAAAGTGTGGATATCTAAAGGACACACATGTAAAAGACTAACAGGAAAAGCCACAACGTCGTTTCGTAGGTTTCATGACATTGGTTTCGGTGCAGAGGATCTTTCAAGATAATTTCGCCAGATGTTTTGGCTTAATAAGCAAAGTTTCGTTTAGTGATTCCGGGTAGACGCCTTTTTACCGGCGTCAGTAGCATCTGCTTCTACGATCTGCAGTAGGCCTCTATCTCTGTAGCTGACAGGGTCAACAATAGCGATACGCTCAAATATCATTTGAATTCATGTGAAGTAATGAAAGGCTTTTTTGCCTTGCTTTACAACAACAACAACAACAATAATACTAATAATATCAATAATAAGCAGATACCTAAAACAGCTCATAGCACACTTTTTTACTCCTGATGAACTACACTTACCTCTGGTATAATCAGGGGCGGATCCAGGGGGGGGCCAATCCGGCCATGGCCCCCCATTTGAAATTTTTATTTATTTTTGACATGTGTTTTATGGGCGTTTTATGATCTTCACACAGGCGTGCCCCCCCCCCTGTAGGCGTGGATGAGTAAAATGTACACAGAACTTAGATGTAGACTGAAGACATCAAAAAGGTTAATGACTAAAAAAAAATAAATAACAGTTCAGCGTTTCGATGCAGTCGCATACCAGGGCACCATGTCGAGGCTGCTCCGGATCGAGGACTGGCGGGCCCATCCAAGCTGGACCTAACTATGCATCTTGATGATACCATAAAATAGATTTTATTACACATAGTAATAATATAAATAATAATAATAATAATAATAATAATAATAATAATAATAATAATAATAATAATAATAATAATAATAATAATAATAATAATAATAATAATAATAATAATAATAATAATAATAATAACAATGATAATAAGAATAAGAACAGCAACAACAACAACTACAACAACAACAAGTTCGACAGAAACGGAGACTAACAATCCCAGAAAAATGCTATCCTTACTTTTTTAAATATGAAGCATCATATGTACCTCAGATAAAAAAAAATAATAATCATTGTAACCCTTATTATTATAATTACAATTACAATTATAATTATAAGCGCACTCGCTAAAGTGACAAGAAAAAAATCCTGTCCAGTGTCTCTAGAGGTCAAATACACTAAATACGTTAGATAGAAATCATTACATCAGAAGAGTCTGAGAAAGAGTAGGAGGAGGAGGCGGAAAAGGAGGAGGAGGAGAAAGACGACAAATAAGAGGAGGAGGAGGAGGAAGACGCGGTCGAGCAGCAGCAGCAGGAGGAATGGGAGTTCTTTCTGGGGCGAATGATGAACAGCCTTGGAAACAGATGTAGTATCAACAGTGCAATAAAAACTGCAACGATGAAATATACCTGGAGAAGAGATCAGTGCAGACACAGAAATAACATTCATCCGAAAGCAAACAACTACAATTAGTGTGGCCATAGAATGTTGCCATGAAGCACCGGAGTTACTATTCACAATTAATTATTTGCTCATTTATAGCAGTAGGAACCTAAATGTCTCGTTGATTGACAGACAAAAAGTAACAATGGCTGACAAAAGAAGCCGATGCAAATTCTATATCCACACTAGTGTCTCCATTTGACAGTCAATGCTCGTAAGAGGATATAACCGTAAAAGTAAAACGCCCCGAAAAACACTGTATTGAACTGAAAATATGTATATACATATTGGCATTTATATAGCACCTGTGTTTAAAAGATACTTGAAAGGTGCAATATCATAAAGACAAGAGACAGTAAAGAGAACTATAAGACGACCTAGCCTTCTTCCTTATCTGTAGTTTAACTTCTGATGTGCAAGGTTTATTCTAATTTTAGTACAGGTTTATAAGTTTTTATTCTAGGTTTATTACAGGTTTATAGATTCTGTCATTATCGACCGATGGGTTCTGTGACTCCACAGGTCACATGATGGCGATGATGATGATGATGATGATGATGATGGTGATGGTGGTGGCGATGATGATGATGATGATGATGATGATGGTGATGGTGGTGGTGGTGATGATGATGATGATGGTGGTGGTGGTGGTGGTGGTGGTGGTGGTGGTGGTGGTGGTGGTGGTGATGATGATGGTGGTGGTGGTGGTGGTGGTGGTGGTGGTGGTGGTGGTGGTGGTGGTGGTGGTGGTGGTGGTGGTGGTGGTGGTGGTGGTGGTGGTGGTGGTGGTGGTGGTGGTGGTGGTGGTGGTGGTGATGATGATGGTGATGTTGATGATAATGGCGATGATGGTGATGATGATGATGTTGATGATGGTGATGATGATAATGGTGATGACGATGTTGATGATGTTGATGATGATGATGATGATGATGATGATGATGATGATGATGATGATGATGATGATGATGATGATGATGATGATGATGATGATGATGATGATGATAATGATAATGATGATTATTATGATGGTGCTGTCGTTACTTTACCTGAACTTACTTCACATTGGGCCTGTCATTTACTTTGCTTCGCCTGATCTTATGGACTAGTCTACTCGAAAGACGCTTACTTCAAACAGTGAACATGTCAATTATTCATAATTGTAAGGAAAGGAACTTAGCAAACGACATCCAAACTGTATTAGTAGCTGATACAATGACAGTTGACGAGTGAGATGAGTAGACTACTGTGAGAGTGAGTGGATCTTACCAATGAGAGCTTTGACGATTGACAGAGGCATGACGAATATTGCAGACAACATGTCGCTGAGTGCAAGGGAAACGAGGAAGTAGTTGAACATGTTGCGCAGTTTGCTTTCGTATCTGACCGCCAGACAGACGAGAACGTTGCCTCCGATCGCCAAGACAACGATGACGAACAGCAACAGAACTGGCCAGTTGTACGCGTCACTTCCGGTTGCACGACGTACGCCATTTCCGGTTGGTTTGACGGTCACGTTTTCTTCTCCAGGCGTCAAATCGACGACGGAAAGAAACGATTCCAGTTCGGTTAGGTTGGTCATTCGTTCACTAATGGTGTTCATTTATGTCAGAGGAACAAAGGGAAATGGAAGAAATGGAGGAAAGAAGCAGCGAGTAGGCCTATATAAGGAATCCTCTCCTAGATTCAGTACCTCGCTTGGAAGAGCTTAATAATCCAGTTCAGTAGTATTTAAGTACACCGATTGAAGAGCGTGCCAGGAACCAAATACTCTGATTCGATACATAAGTACGTTGAATCCTCGAAGAATCAGACGACGAAATGAAGCGTGTCGTTGAATGTGTCATGGACTGTGACATGTGCAGTTCTCATGGATGCCAAATCGAATGGAGCTTCGCACTGGAGTTGCCCTATAGTTGAACTCTGCAACAGCCAGACACAATTAAATCAAAAGAAAGGGGCGAAGAGAAACACACAAACAGAATGCACAGAGACACAGAGACGGTGCCAGCCAGACATAGACGTGTAGGTGAAGTCGTGCGAGAGTAGGAAAAAAGAGCGGAAGAGAGAGACAGACAGATAGCCAGACAGAGACAGACAGAGACAGAGACAGACAGAGACAGACAGACAGACAAAGACAGAGAGCGAGCGATAGACAGAGACAGAAACAGAGACAGAGAGACAGCGACAGAGACAGACAAAGGATGTAGTCTAGCTGTGTATATAAGTAACTAAGTAAATATATTCTTTATTATACCAATTGCATAACCGTACTTTGGTATACATGCATCTAAACAGCCTATCGATATATGTATTTAGGCCATATATATACATAATATATATACGTGAGATTTGCTTCTCGTGAGATTTGCTTAAGAAAAAACAGCAGTTCTCTGTCGTGTCTCGACTTTCTTCCTACAAGATCCAGAAGTCCGTGTCAGACTGATATATAACATGTCCCCTTACCTCTTCTCGCAGTTTATCACCATTCATTGTCTACACATTACGGTTGTCAGCTGAAACACTTCTTAACACGAATACATGCACGTATAGATCAGTACATGTCTATTTATACAGGCGCCTCTAGTCCACGTATACGATGCACAGCAGGGCGCTCTAGCGCTACCTCTGACTGCGCCTTCTCTCGATCATCCACTGACGTCGCAGAACGCCTTCAACTCCTAATCATGATCGCAATCTAGAGATTTCTACAGCGCACAAAGCAGATGAGTCGCTGAAACCAGCTTATTCTCAGGCGCTTAGTCAAAACAAAATCGATAGGCTGCGGGGTAAAAATCAGTTTCAGGTCGAGCTCCAAAGGGGTCTGGCAGGCAGTCAACTGTTACCATTGCTTATCAAGGATGGTTTCAGATATGAAACGGCAAAGGAGGTAAGGAGAAGAGGAGGAATCGGGATAGGATTTGTGAAAGAGCAGTGTTTTCAGTTTTTATGGAAAGACCTGTGGAGAGATTGCAAGAGGTGAAGTTTTGGTGAATTCGGATGATGGATCAGATATTTGTCGTAATACTGGCGGGAGTTTGTTACAGAGCCCAAACAGCTATGGCTATGAAGCGATTTGCAAATTTTAGCGGTAAGGTGACCGAAGGGCGGAGAAGTGTTAGGGTGAAAGAGCAGCGGGTTGAGTGAAGTGGTTGGACCGTGAACAACTGACGAAGAGATAGGAGGATTGGGAGGAAAGAAGTATGTTTTAGATGAGTGATAGGAGTTTGTATTCTATTCAATCAGGTATTTTCAGTCAGTGGAGTAATTTAAAGACAGGAATGATATGCGGTGGTGTTTGAGGGTTTTAGTGACTGCAAGATCGAGAGCATTCTGGATAGTCTAAAATCGGTTTATGTGGGCGGTGTCTATATTCAGAAAGAGGGAGTTGCAATTGTCAAGTTTAGCATGGACTATAATGTAGCGACAATAGATGCAGTTCTGCAGTCGAGCAAAGGGCAGATTTCTGTGAAAATCGCGGATATGCATGAAAAAAGGCAGAAAGATAATAATAATAAATATAACTCATTTTTTACCTCGGGCCATAACAAAATAATAATTAACGTTGGAATGAGAACATTATCAAAAAATAATAATCATAATAATCATACATCATGCATACATGCATACATACATACGCACAGATATAATTATATATACAAACATACATATATATAGGCATATATATATATATATATATATTTATAAATATATATATATATGTCACTCCCTCCATCTCTCTCTCTCTTCCTTTCTCTCTCCCTCTCTTCCAATCACCTCCCTTTTTCTATTTAGTTCTCAAGCAAGAGTGTATCTACGCACACATCAAAAACGCCCCTTGACAGTTGAATCTTTCCACCTGTTACACGAATTCCTCTAACTTAACTAATCCCGACTGCAGGCCTGTAATAATAATAATAATAATAATAATAATAATAATAATAATAATAATAATAATAATAATAATAATAATAATAATAATAATAATAATAATAAGGAGGAGGAGGAGGACGAGGCCTGATTTCCTGGAAATAACATTACAACAAATTAATATCTAAGTCCAGAGGGATCATATGTACCTTGGCGCATAAAAAAAAAATAATAATAATAGTAATAATAATAATCGTTTATTAAATTCAAACTGACAACTCCAGGATAAGTACGCATTAAGATTACAAGATTTAGTAGTAACAGAAGATAACAAGTTTAACAGAAGTCGAATTTAACTGTATTGCAGCCGATAAGGCGCCCATCTGTCCTACTGCTCATTTTCAATCGCCCCTAGGGAGTGTAGGGAGTGAAAAGGCCGAGTCAACCTTTATGAGGCTATAGCGGATATCGAACCCGCGTCCTTCTGAACTTCGTGCCAGCGTATTACCATTCAACCATCTCCCCGTCCCAAATGAGATGAGATGAGTGATATGCTCGGAGTATACCCCGTGATCGATCGAGTCAGTCGATCAAGTCGATCGAAACTCGGCCAAGTCGAGTCGGTCGAAAAATCTTCGACTCGATCGACTTGCAAGTCGAGTCGATCATATGTTTTGACAAGTCGAGTCGATCGTTGTTTCCTCGACTTGACTCGACTATGAAATATTTTTCTTACTATTTTTTGCTGCTACTTCACAAAACGACCCACATGATGTGAAGATGTAATGCTTTGTAAACGCACAACTACCCTATAAACCTGACTTGAAGTTCAGTGCAAACTATGAGTCTCTTGGTGATTTCATATAGTGGAAGCTGCAGATCCTTTTTTTAACAGTTTTACGGTGAAAATGGAAATATTAAGATGCGCTAAAAATGCGCTAGTTTAAGGAAATTTCAGCTCTTTAGTCAGCATGATGTAAAAATAGTTGTTATTATTACATCATGGTAGGCCTAGTCAGTAACGACGATCTCAAAACGTTCGAATGTCTGTAAGTTAGGACGGGACTGAATGCTTCGACTTTGGTCAAGAGCAGTGGCTCGGAAAGTGTTTAATAGTTGCGTGAGCTAACCTCAGGCAAAGCACAGGCCTAAAATGGATAGAATTATGCATTATATCCGATATAACCAATAAAAATATTTTGTCATTTTTTACAATCAGTGGAAACTTTATTATACTAGGCCTACATATTCATGAAATGAAAAGCGTCTATAGCGCAATAAGTCAAAAACTACTTTAGCAAGGATCAAATACAAAGCGCCAGCCAAAAGTTGTGTGAGCATTCTTGTGCCTCGGCGCTACAGAGCCAAAACTTGTGTGAGCATTGGCACCTTTGGCGCCATGGCTCCCGGGCCTCTGGCCAAGAGATACAGTCCAAGTCGACAAAGTCGACCAAGTCGATCGTTTATTTGCCAAGTCGATCGAGTCGATGAGAGGTCGACTAGTCGACAAAGTCGATCGAGTCGATCGTCGGCCGAGCCAAGTCGATCGTAGCAGTTCGACTCGATCGATCACGGGGTATAGCTCGGAGAAGCTAAGGTTTTTGTCGAAAATTACACCTAAGTTGCGGACATAAAATTTGGCAGTGAATGTGTGTGGGAATGCAGACGGAGTCAGTCAAATATATATATATAGGCCCTATTATTATATAGGTTGAGGGAAATAGACGTATCTGGAGTTTTCTTGAACGGGTCACGTAGGCCTATAAGTATAAATTCGGTGTTAGACAGATTCATATGCAGGATATTTTATCTTATCCAGGACGAGATTTGGGTAACCACACGCAGAAGATGATCCGTGGAGTGGGAGAAGTTGTTTGGAGAGAACGAGATGAATAATCGAGTGTCATCAGCATGTATACGTGAGAGGCAACTGACGATACTTGAATGAGAGAGCTGAGTGGAGTAGTGTAAAGGATGAACAGAAGAGGCCCAAGCACAGAGCCTTGAGGAACATCACAAAGCGAGAGGGCATGATTGGGACGAGGCTTCCGGTGTTTCCACGGAGGAAGAGCGGAAAAAGATATCAGATTGAATCCAGAGGAGAGCAGTGTCAGTAAAACCGAACCAGGTTAATAGTCTTTGCTGTAGGAGGCAGAGATAAGACACCTGCTGATGAATTGCATCCATCTCAGCTGCGACGACTGCCAGGTGCATTGGACCAGCATAAACAGGACATGATGAAGACCAGAGAGCTAAAAGGAAGACCAAGACCAAGAGAAGACCAGAGAAAGACCAGAGGAGAACCAGAAGGAAGACGAGGAGCAAGAAGAGGAAGAATACCAGAAGGAAGACCAGAAGACGTGGGAGGAGGCGGAAAGGCTAGCGGTGGACAGAGGAGAGTGGAGGAAATGCGTCGCCCGATGTGCAAACCTGCACCGGAAGGACTAAGTACTAAGTAAGTAAGACCAGAAGAAGACGAAAGGAAGACCATGTAAACAAAAGAAAGCTTAGAGGATAGAATGAGGAGGAAGAGCTTTGGACGCGTAAGAGATGAAACGAAGCGGTAACGAATGAAATAGCCATCTGAAACATCACTGGCTAGGGACTCTGAGCATGAAATCACTTATCCAATGGAGGTACGTTCGTTTGGTTCTACGTGTATGCGAGCTTAACGAGCATTGCTTACTTGCAGAAGAAGTTGCTGTTCCTAGTGAATTCTAGCATCATTTAGCCTCTTCATGAACGCGAAGTAATAAGAAGAGAGAGCTATAGCAAGAACAAGAGCAGGAAGAGGAAGAGGAGAAGGAAAGGTTACGGGATTGGAATGTGGAGGAGAAAGTGAAGAAAGAGAATGTGGAAAAAGAGAAATGAAGATGGAAGAGATGGAGAGAAAGGAGCAGGCAGAAGAAGCAGGAAAGGACGAGAAGATGGAAGATGAAAGACAACAAGAGGAGAAGTTCAAAGAGCAGCAGCGCAGTCAGACTATATCTCACATCGAGTCCCATAGATCTCTCATGTCTCCTTCTCTATCTCTGTCTCTCTGTCCTTCTATATCTTTCTCTCTGTCTCTCTATCTCTCACTTTCGCATATGATATAGTAAATATAGGCCTATTTTCCATAGACGCGTGGCGCGCTTTCAACAAACAATTCAAAATGCTATTTATAACTTCTCACGCTATTTCCGACCAACACGTCGAGGCCTATACGTGAAATAGTGCAAATAGGTAGGCCTAATCATTCTCAGCCCATTCAGACCCTTAGCTTAAACTGCACCCATCTATACTCAGCATTTCTTAAACTGGTTTTCGGTGTTCTCCATTTTCTCCATATTTCACCAAGTAAACTGTACGTCTATTAATCGACCTCGAAACCGACACCGATGCAGTGGTGCCATCCACTGGCCTAGACTTGTCCAAAATATTGGGGCGGGGGGGCATAAGGTCTGGAGCGGAGGTGCAAAAAAACAAGTTTACTCAAGATGAAAAGTTGTTTTTTGTTTTTGTTTTCTTTTTTTGGTTTTTATGGTTTTTGTTGTTTTTGTTGTTTTTAAGATTTTCGGATTTCGGATCATAAAAATCATGAAAAATGGCATGAACAAGAGCTCCAACTCAGTTTAATTCAGTTGCGATCTCCGAAAATTTAGAATCATTAAATCAATGCTATTAAAATAACTTCTTTAAAAATAAGAAATTTATTTTTTTGAACAAAAACATTTTTTGTGGTTTTCTTTTTTTTGTTTGAAACCGAAATCCGAAAAACTTGTTTCACCTCTGGTCAGGACAGTCAGCAGAAGCTTCCGGTGTTACGTTAATGCGTATGAAATGGGGCGTTTTGTTTACATGTAAATTTGTTTCATATTGAAGATATTGAAAATAAAATAAATCTTTGTTTTCATTGTGAATTTCTGATAGTATTTCAGTTCTGTGTCTCTGATTTTCTGTTTCTGAAGAAATTTGTCTATATTGAAACATAATATTTTAAAATTTGAAGAAATTCTCCTCTTGATTTTTGGGGGATTGTCCGGCTCCTCAATTATTGGGGGCACGTGCCCCGGCTGCCCCCAGAGTCTACGCCTATGGTGCCATCATCAAACAATGAATGACCCTCAGGATCGGTTCCATCCAACTGTTAATGTAAATGTAAATGTACGCGATTTTCTATAGCGACCGTATAATTATGGCCTTGACCCTGCTCATTTTTCAATGAATTGATCGAGTGAGAACCTTTACCACCGCGGCCCGTTTGAATGGGTGCCACGCCATTTAAGGCCCCCGTGTACGGACCGTGCTAGCCCGAGATTTAAATCTCTGAAATAAGCCGCCTTCGGGAAGCGAACCGCGGTCCGCAAGCTCTCTAACACAGAGGCGCATGAGACGCAGCCCACTGTGTGTGATCAAGTGATGTGAATGGCTCCAAAGTTGTTGAATTTTTGTTTTGTTCAACTATTCTTCATTCCGATTTCATTTGCATCCCTTGTCCAAAATTTTCCGAGACTGGATCGGAGAATCTGGAAGATTTGTAACAACTGTTTTACTTTGGCCTACAAACGATCTTCGAACTTCGCGATGAAACGTAAAAGTAATATCTTGTGCTCGTGATTACTATTGCCAGGGCCGCCGACAGAAATTCCGGGCCCCTAGGCAGAGCAGTCACGGGCCCCTAGGCAGAACAGTCACGGACCCCTAGGCATGCAGAGCAGTTACGGGCCCCTAAA
Organism: Allolobophora icterica; assembly: GCA_963556255.1. NCBI lineage: Eukaryota > Metazoa > Annelida > Clitellata > Crassiclitellata > Lumbricidae > Allolobophora > Allolobophora icterica. Next base: position 40,022,861 of record OY744609.1, on the reverse strand, counting down.
CTATCTTTAGGCTTTATATAAATATAATATTGTAGGGTTGTACGAAAAAAAACACAAATTGAAGTAATAAAAGTGCGTTTACGACCGTACGATATTAGGCTATCTATATTAATAAAGCGAGAATTCTGTGTGTGTGTCTGTCTGTCTGTCTGTCTGTCTGTCTGTCTGTCTGTCTGTCTGTCTGTCTGTCTGTCTGTCTGTCTGTCTGTCTGTCTGTCTGTCTGTCTGTTTGATCGGGCTTAACTTCTACGATTTCTCACCTTTTCACTCGAAACCTTGACTGCTGTGTCGGTCTCGGCATCGGACACCCAGTGCAGGGGTTCGCGTCCCCCGTTTTCACCGCTACCATGGTGAAAATCCCCAAAACTACCCACCCGACCGTCCATCACGCGCAAGCTCGCCGATTCCACTGCGAAGCGGTTCTATTTATGGCGCCGGTATTCCCCAACGTCATTAATAATGCGCATAAGGACACCGCGGTTCTACTTATGGCGCCGGTATTCCCCAACGTCATTAAAAATGCGCATAAGTTGTTTACTTTCGCACAAAATTTAATGACGATCGATTCGAAGTATATTCATCGTTTTACAGAAAAATTTTAACACATGCATGTTCAAAGACAAAGATCTAAATTAGTTACAGTATATGAAACAACCAGTCTGCTTTACTAAGGGCGAGGCCGACTACAGACCGGCAGTGAGGGCTAGATTTCTGGCGTTTTCTTTAACACGCCAACGCCCGGTTCACCCTCTTCGACTGCGAAGCAGTCAGTCCACGAGAGACTGCGAAGCAGTCTCCCTCACAGGTCGCCAGACGCCACAAGGGCCTCCAAGACTGCGAAGCATTCGCCGCCAGAGGACGACTGCGAAGCAGTCAGTCTACGGCAGAGGTCGCTAGACGCCAGAAGGCGCATACAACACTGCGAAGCAATCTTCGCTGTACGCCAGAAGGCGTCTACAAGACTGCGAAGCAGTCTCGCCCACAGGTGGCCAGACCCCACAAGGGCCTCCAAGCCTGCGAAGCAGTCGCCGCCAGAGGGCGACTGCGAAGCAGTCAGTCCACGGTCGCTAGACGCCAGAAGGCGTCTACAAGACTGCGAAGCAGTCTCCGCCAGAGGTCGCCAGACGCCACAAGGGCCTCCAAGACTGCGAAGCAGTCGCCGCCAGAGGGCGACTGCGAAGCAGTCAGTCCACGGCAGAGGTCGCTAGACGCCAGAAGGCGTCTACAAGACTGCGAAGCAGTCTCCGCCAGACGTCGCCAGACGCCACAAGGGCTTCCAAGACTGCGAAGCAGTGGCCGCCAGAGGGCGACTGCGAAGCAGTCAGTCCACGGCAGAGGTCGCTAGATGCCAGAAGGCGTCTACAAGACTGCGAAGCAGTCTCCGCCACAGGTCGCCAGACGCCACAAGGGCCTCCAAGACTGCGAAGCAGTCGCCGCCAGAGGGCGACTGCCAAGATTGCCAAGCAGTCGTTGTTGGTGGTGGTGGTGTGGTGGTGGTGGTGGTGGTGGTGGTTGTGGGAAACTTATAACCCGGGCAACGCCGGGTAATCCAGCTAGTATATATATATATGTATATATACATATATATATATATATATATATATATATAAACTATGTTTTTGTTTTCAGATGCTTGAAGTTTAAACTGATTGTAGTTAAGCAACAGATAATATATTATAAACTTTGCATAACTGATTATAATATTTTTCATAAGTTGATTACGGGTCCGGCCGGGGCCCCTAGAAAGTCGCCGGACCCCTGGGCATTTGCCCCTCTGCCCCCCTCTCGGCGGGCCTGACTATTGCTATGACTTCTACTACTCTTAATACTCTTACTACTACTGCTACTGCTACTGCTACTGCTACTGCTACTGCTACTGCTACTGCTACTGCTACTGCTACTGCTACTGCTACTGCTACTACTACTACTACTACTACTACTACTACTACTACTACTACTACTACTACTACTACTACTACTACTACTACTACTACTACTGCTACTACTACTACTACTACTATTACTACTATTACTACTAGGCCTACTACTACTACTTCTACTACTACTACTACTACTACTACTACTACTACTTCTACTACTACTACTACTACTACTACTACTACTACTACTACTACTAGTACTACTACTACTACTACTACTACAACTACTACTACTACTAATAGTAGTAGTAGTAGTAGTACTACTGCTACTACTACTACTACTACTTCTACTACTAGTAATGTACTTCCATACTACTACTACTTCTACTACTGCTGCTGCTGCTACTACTACTACTACCATTACTATTACCACTATTACTGCTGCTACTACTACGATTACTCAACTGCTGCTGCTACTGTTGCTGCTGCTGCTAATTCTACTATAATTGTTATTTTACTTGTAAGTTGAATCACCAGAAAAATTACGCAAGGCGCTGTTAACTGATATCTGGAAAATTTAGCCTCGTCCTCCTCAACATCCATTGTGCCTCGACATTGTCTTTATTTAATTTCATGCGTTTATGGAAACCAGTCATGGCATCTGAACAGCAGTAGAGTCTGCAGTGGATTTCAGAAGGCACACTGGAAAGGACAAAGAGCCGCCTAATATAAATGCACAATGACTAATGAATAAGTTAAGAAAACGTTTATTAAAAATAACTTAACTTAAGAAAACGTTTAAGACATTTGGAAGTCAACGAAAAGTACAATTAGAATATTAATCCCAAAACAAACAAGACTAGTTTGACTATAGGATATTGTGTTATGATACGTATTCGTATGTTCTTTAAATAAGTGTAAACTGACAGTAAATTAATATCGCCAGGCAAGCTGTTCCACAAGAAAGTTCCGCACATTTAATAGAAAATGTGCTGCCGAATGTCATATAGGGGCCTATTTATCTTCTGATCTAGTGAAATAGGTATGGCTTTTAAGTTTGAAAATAGCTACTAAAGATCTCGAGGATGGAAGCTGATGGTAGGCATAATGATACATAAATTCATAAAAAGTTGCATTGTGTTAATACAATCAATTTTGAGAATATTCAGATCAATGTTTGATCTAACAATGATCTATTGTTTACTTCCAAACCATCAAAGTGCAATATCAGGTAGGCCTGCTCCCAGTCTTGTTGTGAAGACCTTAAACCTCAAGACCAAGACCAAGACCAAGACTTTGAACCTCGAGACCAAGACCAAGACCAAGACCTTGAACCTCGAGACCAAGACAAAAACTAAGACTTTGAACCTCAAGACTAAGACCGAGACCAAGACTCAAAAAAATCCCATTCAGGCCAAGACTTCTTTTCCTTACACAAAAAATTGTGGAGTCGATATTTTAATGAAAACGTGAGTCGTTTATTTTATTCAAGCAAATTAATTTTAAATGCAGACTGCAGAGAATTCCGAATTCGTATTTACAAAGTCCTTCATGCAAAATGTTATTCCAAATGCCTTTTGTATTTTATAAAACAAACTCGCTCAGAATTTTCTGACCAAGACGTGCCTTGTGGGCCTCATAAAAATTCCGCCCTGTGAGGAAAATACTTTCCATAGCTAGGTGCTGAAGTCGCTGGCAGTAACTTTTCAAGCACTAAATGTAAATGTACAAATCGTGAGCCTTTTTGAAATCCTCCCATGGTTTATCAGACCGTCTGGCTTCAGAAATAGGTCTCGGCAGGACTTCCATATGCAGCATAACTTAGTTGCTGCTGCCGATGGGTTTTCCTGACTAACAAGACTGCATCCGCCCGTAGGTATTTGTTGTAGGTTATGATGCAAACAGGTTTGATAAGTGTTTTTAATTCTTGAGTTTTGTTAAATGACTGTTCATATTGACAGCCGGTCTTGGTCTTGGTCTTGCGAGACCAAGACCAAGACTTTGAACCTCAAGACCAAGACCAAGACTTTTGGTTTCAAGACCAAGACCAAGACCAAGACTTTTAAAAACGAACTCGAATGCACTCGAGACCAAGACCTCGGTCTCGAGGACAACAAGTCTGCCTACTTCACACCTTTCAAGTTTACTTAGCAGACTGTCATGATGTGCTTTATCCTAAGATTTGGCTAGTCAAAGTAGAATCCTAATGCAAATTCATTGTTAGCAATAACCTGTAAAAGTTTATCATGTAAGCCTATATTTACAAGTGGCATAGTTGTAAATTACCTTATCCAAATCCGTACTGGTGAGGTAGTCCAAGAGCATTAGATCAAAATGTGATGAAAGGTGGAAATTTCTCATAACAAGCTGAATTTTTCAGGATAGGTCTAGGAATATGAGTAGAATAACATACTAAAAGTCCCCGATAATCCCCCTGGAGCTCTTTCAGAAATCCAAGATGGCGTCCAAAATGGCCGTCATTAGATCATAATGTGCTAAAAGCTGAAAGTAGCTCCTCATAACAATCTGAATGTCTCAGGATAGGTAAAGAAATATGGGTAGAATAACATACTAAAAGTCCCCGATATACCCACTGGAGCTCTTTCCAAAATCCAAGATGGCGTCCAAAATGGCCGTCATTAGATCATAATGTGCTAAAAGCTGAAAGTAGCTCCTCATAACAATCTGAATGTCTCAGGATAGGTAAAGGAATATGGGTAGAATAACATACTAAAAGTCCCCGATATACCCCCTGGAGCTCTTTCCAAAATCCAAGATGGCGTCCAAAATGGCCGTCATTAGATCATAATGTGCTAAAAGCTGAAAGTAGCTCCTCATAACAATCTGAATGTCTCAGGATAGGTAAAGAAATATGGGTAGAATAACATACTAAAAGTCCCCGATATACCCCCTGGAGCTCTTTCCAAAATCCAAGATGGCGTCCAAAATGGCCGTCATTAGATCATAATGTGCCAAAAGCTGAAAATAGCTCACAACAAGCGGAATTTTCCAGGATATGTCTAGGAGCATGAGTGGAATAACATACTAAAAATCCCTGTCCCTGACAATCCCTCTGAAGCTCTTTCCAAAATCCAAGATGGCGTCCAAAATGGCCGTCATTAGATCATTATGTGCCAAAAGCATAGTTTGCTCTAAGGCTTCCATCTGTTGCAAGTGCAACCTGGCAGATTTGGCATACTTAAGATGTCCTGCAGTATGAAAAAGTGGAATCATTTGCCTCACACACCAGAGGTGTAGCTTCCAGTCTCCTGATTGTTCATTCATATAGAGAATTTATATAGCGCCTCTTCAGGGTTATCTACTCAGAAGCACGCTCGATTAAGCGCTGTATAAGGGCCACTTGCCGGTACTTTGGGAGATGGTATAATATTATGCCAACGGATCCGTCATACACATACTATCTGGCAATGCCTTTTCTCGTGTTCTTCGTGCTCAAATTCTGTCCTCATTTGGGCATTGTTGGGCACACGTGGCACCTTGGATAGCATAGACAAAGATCACTTAGCGAATCTTTATATAGCTCTTCTCAAAAGGACGAGAACGCCGCTGATGTAGCCGAGAATGAGTGTTTCAAACAGTTATGCGACTTCATTTCACAACTCCTTGACCAGGGTGGAATTCAGTGCAGAACTGGGGAGCTTTGGGTGCAGTATTTCCTCAATGTGTGCAGTCAATGCAGTCGTCAAACTTGTAGCAATGACCAGATTAACACCTATGTGACACAGAACTACTAAAGTGAACAAAGTTTTCAGCTATATAAAATTTGTTCTGGCTACTTTGAATTTTGAATACTATGCATCCTTGTGACTTAAAACGTGTGTTTAGACACTTCAATTGCAATTCTAACTTCTCGGGTTTCAAAATTATAATAATAATAGAAAATGCCGGCCATTTTGGACGCCATCTTGGATTTCGGAAAGAGCTCCAGGGAATTCTCAGGGCCCTTTAGTATGTTATTCCACTCATGCTCCTAGACCTAATCCGAAAAATTCAACTTATTATGAGCTATTTTCAGCTTTTGACAAGTTATGATCTAATGACGGCCATTTTGGACGCCATCTTGGATTTCGGAAAGAGCTCCAGGGAATCAGGAAATTGTCAAGGACCTATAGTATGTTATTCCACTCATGCTCCTAGACCTATCCTGAAAATTTCAGCTAGTTATGAGCTATTTTCAGCTTTTGGCACATAATGATCTAATGACGGCCATTTTGGACGCCATCTTGGATTTCTGAAAGAGCTCCAGAGGGATTGCCGGGGACTTTTAGTATGTTATTCTACCCATATTCCTTGACCTATCCTGAGACATTCAGATTGCTATGAGGAGCTACTTTCAACTTTTAGCACATTATGATCTAATGACGGCCATTTTGGACGCCATCTTGGATTTCTGAAAGAGCTCCAGGGGGATTGTTGGGGACTTTTAGTATGTTATTCTACCCATATTCCTTTACCTATCCTGAGACATTCAGATTGTTATGAGGAGCTACTTTCAGCTTTTAGCACATTATGATCTAATGACGGCCATTTTGGACGCCATCTTGGATTTCTGAAAGAGCTCCAGGGGGATTATCGGGGACTTTTAGTATGTTATTCTACTCATATTCCTAGACCTATCCTGAAAAATTCAGCTTGTTATGAAAAATTTCCACCTTAAACCTAATGCTCTTGGCCTAAGGATACTTTCATAGTCAGTTTATCAAAACTTTAACAGAATGAAGACTATAGAAATTAGCCTATAATTACTAACATCCTGGCTACTTCAAGCTATTGAATGTTCAGTCAACGCCTGTCAAAAATCATGAAATTTTTTAGCCATGTGTTTAGCTACGTTTCCATCAATATTAATACAATCAACAGTAGACCCGATATATAACCAGTTTTCACTACTGATCTATTCCACGGAGCTGGAACACAGGTTATTGACACAATGACAACTGTCAGGATCCAGATTCTTATTATTTAGGAGTGGCCTTATAAATTGCATGGCATTATAGAGCTGCATACAGGCGTTGGCAAATAAACTTGACTTGTCGTGACTCTCCAGAGATGGTCGAAAGGCAAATGATCCAATCCCTGCAGAGTTCATCGGACTCAACGTTTCGAAGGCGATGGCTAGAAAGTCATGTAGATGGCAACCCTGTGAAATTATCGGTTTCATGCGCGGCAACCTGTATTGCCGCAGCCCCAGCTGAATTTGTTGTATGAGTAATACATGTCTCATTGTCTCATCATATATGTACCACAACTCTTTTGTCTGCTTAATTTGAGGCTATATTCAAGTCTAAATCCACAGTTGCAATCATTTCTGTTATTACAGAACTAAGATTTTCACAGACTAGTGTGTTTTAGCTACGTGCCTGTGAAAAGTTATCAAAGCTAGAGGAACCAACACGATTTGTGCAGTCGATAGCACACGAATTAACCACTTTGATGCGTAGGCTACAGTCAGCAGCGAAATTACAGCATACTTTAGGCTTATATGTAAAGATTTAAAAGATGTTTTCGATTTTAATTAGAGTTGATTTTTAGATTAAAGTAAATAGCTAAACAGTTTTCAAAACAGATATGACAAATCTTCTGTTCTGCCCTAACTGCCCTAACTGAGCGATAATCCGAACTTTCAGAGCCCATTAGCTATCCAGTAACTATTAAAAGAGATCACTGGACAAATCCCAAGGTCCTGAACAAAAGACTAGAGTGTCACAGGACTTGCAGATTACTTCTCAGCTGACGCAGGTAACAAATTAAGAAGCTTCAAAATTAGTTGTGTACTCTATCTTTCTTTACAAGCAGTACCATCAGCAGGTTCAAACCAACCATCGTTAGGACACAGACCAAGCACGCTACCGTAAGACCACCGTGTCGAAGACAGGTAGAGCGAAATGCCTGGAGAAATGTATCGTCAGTGGGAGGTGGTTGAGTTCTCCACTTCTCACTGTATACAAATCGCATCCATGCACGAGTCCTGTATGATGACGAGCTGTTTGCGGACACTGTAATTTGAGAGCATCATAATATAAGCTTTTATCAGTGGCGTCACGAGTGGGGTGCGGGGGGTGCGGGGGGTGCGGACCGCAACGGGTGACACCCTCAGAGGGGGTGACACCAAGTGTCACGATAAAATGATGAAATTTTTTAAGATGACGAATTCTTATAAAAAGGTGATCTTTTGCGAGACGAATTCCTAAAAAAGGTCATCAGATTTTTTGTGAGACGAATTCCTAAAAAAAAGGTCATAAAATTTCACCTCTTTTCTGAAACTCTAAGCTAAGTTACTTCTTTGAACCTTTAATGAGGGTGACACCATGACTTACCGTACTGACACCATGACTTACCGCACTGACACCAGCCCTAGTGACGCCACTGGCTTTTATAATTATTTTAAGAGGGAAGTGTGCAAACTGTACGGATGTATTGGATTGAGAGTAGCCCTGCAGATCATTCAAGATAGGAACTGTATGCACGTGCATGGGGACCAGTGCATAAGTAGGCTCTATTTACAATGGATTACAATATGCGTTACAACACGTGCAAGCTAAGTAGGCTATAGCTGAGGGTAGTTATTCAGTAACTCTGTAAGCTCAGATATACAGAAATGATTCTGTATGGCCATCTGTTCATTCGTGGTACCCGCATGCAGTTTCAGCTTTATCGCCTGCGTTATCATTAGCCTACCATAATTATAACTAGGCCTACATTAATTATAGCCATGAATGTTTATTTACGTCTGGTAACAACAGACACTCGTGTAGACTGTCCAGTTTTAAACAGTCTATTCGGTAGAAACTTAATGTATAATTTATTTCGGGTTTGAGCGTGCTGAACTGAATCTGCGCAACTACAATGGAGAAATCGTTTGCTCACATTTATCTAAATTTAATCTAATCAAAAACTTCTGTAGCGCCACTACATGATGACAAACCACAAGGCTTCAGTCGTGACGCTTCTTCTGAGTCCAATTAAGAAGACAGGAGAAAGCAGTCCACGAAACCAACATTGATAGGTAGTCCGAAGTGTTAGTGACTTCATTTTCTTAATCTCGGCATATGCACCAGGACGGGTTGCTAGACCTCTCCCTCGCTGTCAGATCCTCTCACATGCATACAGGTAGCCACAATAAAACCTCCTACCCTTAAACGACATTACTTTAAAGCATGTCTAGGCCATCTGGTGTTAAAGCAAATCAATTGCAGCATGGACTGAGGGACATTTAATAGTTTCGGAGATGAATAGAAACAGGTCTGAAACCGACTATACAGCTTTGTTCACAGTCCGTGCATTTAGATTGACACGATAGGCCTATATGTGTTGTTGGAATTAATTATGAGTCGATTCATTATAATCAAGCAGTATGCCTTCCTCCTTCTGATAAGCAGAAACCAGGATTCACTTGCATAGACCCATAAATGTAGCAGTATAAATAGATTATTAAACACGTGCAGCCGACTTAAGTAAGACAACCTTTCTGCACAGGCATGTCTAGCGTCTTTCATAGGTTTTAAACAAAGCGTTTTAAAATATCCAGATACATGCAATGTCATACACGCATGAATAAACAGTTACACGCAAGGTTAAACTCAGTAAAATCAGATTTAAAACGAGCAACTCGGTGAACACGGTATACTGTGGACGACGCCATTCCAGAAAAATCATTATTCTGTTTTTTTCTCTTCAAGTTATATTAAGAAGACTTATTATCATCATCATCATCATCATCATCATCATCATCATCATCATTATCATCATCATCATTATCATCATTATCATCACCATCGTCATCATTATTATCATAGTAAGCCAGATTTCTCAGGAGTCAAAAATGACATTACAAGCTGTTCTTTTTATTATTGTTGTTGTTTTTTGTATGATTATTTATATTTTATGGCTGTTATTATTGTTATTACTTATTGGAATTGTTATTGTTAGAGTGTCTGGCATCTGGTAATGCCACGTAATATTTATACATGTCAGGGCATATTTTAACTGTATAAAATGTCCCAGTAGTCTTAGGATTTGTCCCAGTAGTTAGGGTGATTTGTCCCAGGCAATGTATGTTTAAAGTATAACTAGTGGGACAAAATGTTGTAGGAGTTTTAAGATGTGCCCCAGTAGTAAAATCAGAATTAGTAAAACGCATTGTCATGAAATTCCCCAAAAAGGTCATCAACTTTTTCGGAGAGGGATTCCTAAAAATAAGGTCAGCAACTTTTTCGGAAGATGAATTCTAAAAAAAGGTCATCAAAGTTTTCCAGAGACGAGTTCCAAAAAAGGTCATGAACTAGACCCATGGCTCATTTTGTCCCAGTAGTCTAAATTCCTTAAAATATGCACTGATACACGTCATCATTGTTATTACTATTATTGATGTCTTGTCCAGTCCGTACCGTAGCCAAATTCGAACAAGACACACACCATCTCCAAGTTTTCAAGATAATGATTAAATGAATCGACTAATCCAATGATATAACCTTTAAGTCGTCGACATAAACATACAGACATGTCATACAGCTAACCAGCACGCAATTTAATGCGTAGTCAGCACCTCTACTCTCTGTCACCTCCAATCACCGACTGTTTTCAACGTTCTCTGCACTGCGCATGCGTGACACCCTCCAGAAACACACTGACCTTTCGCCAGTCAATCACGCTCACAATCTTCATCATCGTCAGCATCATCAACAACAACAACAACATCATCATCATCATTATCATCATCATCAAGCTGTCTTAATCATCACACATACGCAGGCGTTAAGTAAATATTGGTTACCCACACGTGTACAATGTACATGCTATATGTGGTAGCGTTTTGCGGAAAACTTAATGTGTTGTTGTATGAATGTATGTCCAGCTATTGCATTGGATGTCCTCGTAGAAATTCACTGCAGATATAACATTGAATGCATATACTGTAATATCACCTGCTGTAATTTGGTTGCCTATGTGAAGATTTCAGTCTCCTTTGTCCAGATATTTAATTTAGATATGCAAATACGTACATAGGCGGATACACATTAAGGTTCAATATGTATATTGTTGCATGTATACTATGGGTGGCAGACGGACCAGGTGCTCTGGTCACTGGTGAAGGGATGGATGGATATGCCGAGTTGTTCTGGCGGGAAAACTGTAGCCGTATATAAACGCGGTTAGGCCATGCGTTAAGAAGAGACGTAGTTAAGCTGTTCGACTGGTGTGGTTTTGCTGTAGGGTTATAGGGCTTCTCTCAAGGCTATATCTCCGTGTGGAGAACGGTTGTGTATTTGAACCATTCGCATTTGGTCTGTCTGAGACTGGCTGGTTTTCTCTGTTGTGCTGTTGACGGACAAGTGTGTGATTCTGCAGTCGTGCTATTTTGGTCGCCTGCTGGGCTGACACTTGTAGCGTATCATTCTTCTCTTCCTGCTGTTCTTATTCGCTATTAAATCACATTTTTATCATAAGCCACTAAGTCTTGTTTTCTCTGGCCCTGGATGAATAGGCTAACAATGTGTATACTACGTGTGTTTACATTTATGGCAACGATTAATGTAGTCTTCATCGTCGTTCATGTATTTGGTGCCGGACACAGGCTTATGTGACCTATAAAATACATAATAAATCAGGCATATATATATATATATATATATATGATACAAATATATATATATATATATATTCATATATTTGGTGCCGGACACAGGCTTATGTGACCTCCTATAAAATACATAATAAATCAGGCATATATATATATATGCCTGATTTATTATGTATTTATGTATTTTATAGGAGGTCACATAAGCCTGTGTCCGGCACCAAATACATGAATATATATATATATATATATATATTTGTATCATACAAGAATTCAATGAAGACTGAATGCATTAATACATATATAATTATATATTGATTAAAGTACATAGGCCTTGCAGTTGTCTGTGAGGGTGTTGCGATGCGTGAAACGGTGGCTGGGGGTTTAATCCCTTTTGATGGGTATTTATGGATGATGTGGAGATGGATGGTAAGAGACAGAGAAGGAGAGGTGGGAAGCGGCGAACGGACGGAGGACGGCCGGGTGGCATCAAGGACGTGACAAAGGCAGCGATCGGACTAGTGCAGGGCCAGAGGGAGTCTCGGGGGGTCAGACCCATCGCTCCTTATTTCTCTTCTCTTCCTTTCTCCTTCTCTGTCTCTTACCTTTTCCACTTCTCCTTTCACCTCATCTTCCTCTCTTGTTCGTCCTATCCAAAAGAAAATAGATCTTTTAGAGTCCGTGTTTAAGAGAGGTCATCGAGTACATTCTCAATGGCCGACCACAATTTCTTCTCATTTGCGTATGGAAGACACGACCTGTTAGTGACTTGTGTTATAGTGTTATAGACCGCAGTTAGTGACTTGATGCCACTCAAGATTGTGAATTAGTTGGTACCCTACACACTTCGCCTTACAAGGCATGGACTTGGCCAAAGATTATATTATAGGTTCCCAAATGCTTTAGACTAGAGGAATCATTACACTTTAGGCTCACACAGAAAGAGATAGGCAATCGCTAGAACATGAGCGGCGCAAGTATACATTGACCGATCGAGACAGACATAAAACGAACTGACAGACATATCTAAAATTAAGAATATAGATAGTTACATGACAGCGTGGACAGAAAGTTGGTTCCTCGTCTTGTACTCCCTTTGTAAGGCTGCATTTCAGTCTGACATGCAACATTTCCCCGACGTACAATGTGTGCTCAGTACCGTAAGTGCATTTTGTCGGATCTTTCCGGTAGTCTTGATTCTCGTAATTTTTAGCCTCTCTTTCGACCATTCCAATGTCGCACCCTACTGAATGGGTAGCACGCCATTTGTCGCTCTTGTGTGCACAGATGAAAACCTCGATTTGTAGTATTTTGGGAACGATCCGACGACCTTTGACACAGGCGCACCACTCGCTGGACACCTATTTACTATGAAGGCCACTATTGGACACCTTTTCTTCATCAGACAATGCCCGATCCGGCCCATCACAGACTGGACCAAGACCGATCAGATCTAGTACTGTCTCATATTTAATGTAATGTAACGTAAATCTTAAAAATTTCTCAGCCCCAAAGAAAAACCGCGTCAGATAGACCTGCAGCGTAACCACCGGCGCTAAATAGCCTCAACTCAAGTCCGCAATCGCCAGGTTATTTTGTCCGTTTCGGTGCCAGGTCAGAATCCGAGGAGGTCAAGCCGAGGAGATAGCATGGTGTGATCACCATCATCATCCCTCTCATTATTATTATTATTATTATTATTATTATTATTATTATTATTATTATTATTATTATTATTATTATTATTATTATTATTATTATTATTATTATTATTATTATTATCATCATCATCATCATCAATCATCATCATCATCATCATCATCATCATCATCATCATCATCATCATCATCATCATCATCATCATCATCATCATCATTATTATTATTATCATCATTATTATTATTATTATTACTATTATTACTATTATTATTATTATTACCTAAAGAGGTGGCAATATATTATCTGTGAAATCATAATGCAATTATTACAAGATGTTACAAGATGTTGCTACGGAAATATATCCTTTATGAAATCACAATGCAATTATTACAAGACGCTGCTACTGCAAGATACATCCTCTGTGAAAATGTAATCACAATGCAATAATTATTCCCAGAAGTTAAAAGACGTTGCTACGGCACCTATGAAATTACAATGCAATTATTACAAGACATTGCTAAGGTAATAATATCCTCTATGAAATCACAGTGCAATTATTCCCAGAGGCTATAGACAATCGTTGCTACGGCAACATGTCCTCTATGAAATCACAATGCAATTATTACAAGACATTGCTAAGGCAATATATCCTCTATAAAATCACAGTGCAATTATTCACAGAGGTTGGACAATCGTTGCTACGGCAACATGTTCTCTATGAAATCACAATGCAGTTATTACAAAGACGTTGCTACGGAAACATAATAGCGTGCGAAACCACAATGCAACACGTCCTCTATGAAATCACAATGCAATTATTACAAGACGTTGCTAAGGCAATATATCCTCAATGAAATCACAATGCAATTATTCCCAGAGGCTAGACAATCGTTGCTACGGCAACATGTCCTCTATGAAATCACAATGCAATTATTACAAGACATTGCTAAGGCAATATATCCTCTATAAAATCACAGTGCAATTATTCACAGAGGTTAGACAATCGTTGCTACGGCGACATGTTCTTTATGAAATGACAATGCAATTATTACAAAGAAGTTGCTACGGAAATATAATACTGTGTAAAATCACAGGAGACCCAAAAGGGGTCGTAGACCTGCTACTAGGGCCACCTGGGTAGTAATAGGCAGGGCCGGTTTAACCACTAAGCGAACTAGGCGGCCGCCTATAGGGCGGCATATTTCTGGGGGCGACAGAAAAGCTACGTAGAGAAATATATTTATAAACATTTGCTGCCGTTTTGCCATCATTCATTAGGCCCTATAGGAAAATAAGAAACGGCTATAAGAAAATAAGAAACGGCCGTTATTTCTTAGTTTGATAATATTGCCTTTTGAATGCATGAATAAGTTGCAAGTTGGATTATTTATGTTCAAATTTCAATCGAATCTACTGCCTTTGAATTTTAAAAATTGTTGTTGTAAAAATTCTTACGTGCACGATCATTACACGCGATCGCTCAAAAAGTACCATCAACGTAGTGTGCACACTACTCTTAAGCAGCATATCATCAAAGTCTGTGGCCCGATATTCTGGAATTCATTGCCTATTGAAATTACTGGTTTACCTTATTTAAGCAAAAACTGAAACTCTGTCTCTTGGATGCACACACATGACCGCATATTATGTGTTTATTTGCACAGGCACTGTTGTTTCTTTCATTTCTTTTTACTAATGAAAATTGATCTGTATACCTTAATTGGAATCCATGTGTACTGATAGTTTAGTTCTTTAGTTAAGAGTTCTATTATTGTTTGTTTACCTGTTGGTCATATAACTTGATCGATGTTACCGTTAAAAGTATTGATTGTGCTGCCATTTACTTGTATTACGATAAATGTTAACTTGGTGGCCCTGCTAAGCGGGATCAAGATCCCTTTTGGGTCTCCTCTTGTTGCCAAAGTTCAAACTTTATGTTGTATTTGCCTTGTACTTCAAAAAATGGCTTCATTAAAAGGATTGAGTGAGTGAGTGATTGATTGATTGATTGATTGATTGCATGTCAGTGAAGTGAGTCGCATAACGTCACGGACTCATAGACCCGCTGCTGTACCTTGGGTTTTCTGGGATTTTGCTATGTCCTATATGACGTAAGTTTCTAGAAAGGAAATTATGGAACATTGCTTGAACCTCGAGCAAGCTTTGCAACACGGAGACTCCAAAGAAATTGATGCAGTGGATCCGAGCTGTGAACTGCAAGCCATTTCAAGACTAGCTGCAAGGTGTACATCGCCACAGGATGTACGAAACTTTATATTGAAAAATAAACTAACACTGTTATTGCTATGCGAATCTTCTTGACACTTCCAGTTTTTGTGGCAAGTGGTGAGAGATTTGCGAACCTCCATGCTGCAAGAAAGATTCGTTGAACTAGCTACATGATATTGCTGGAGACATTGAACTGATAGAACTCGTTTCTACATTTGCTAAAGAGAAACGCGAACAATAAAATTTCGAAGTTACATTATATTTGTGTAGACTTCGTACGTAGGCAGGACTATGACTTACTACCAGTAGCCGAAGGAGTTACAAAGTGTTCAAATGCAAATGTGCACTGTTTCATTATTTAATATTTAGCAGGCCTACATTTTAAATTCACGTTCAACGCGTTAGACCATACAGCACAGGCTGCATAGCTAATGAAGTTTCCAGACTAGTACTTTAATTATGGCTAACTTTTAAACCTAAAAGTTAATAAGTGCCATATTTTTGTATTTAGAAGTAATAATGATTCGTAGATGGTTATAGTGAACGACGATATTAAATTAAAGATGCAGCATTCGGCTGCATTCGTGTGTGAAGGTTGTGTTAATTTAGTTAATTTAATATTAATTAGTTATCGCACGTACCGGGGGCGCAGTGCAACAGCTTCGCCTAAGGCGCCAAAATACTATAGGGCCGGCCCTGGACTAATAGGGCCTACAATTTGACGAAAAGTAGTCGATCTAATATCATTAGATATGTAGTGGTAACAGTATAGGCTACTTAACTAGACTCGATAGCACATCTTGAGGGTATAGGCTGTATTTCAGTTGATTAAACTGTGGGGATGTTAATTAGTGTCCCTCGAACATGGAAGACCGTAGCTTTTGCTTAAACGATCGTTGGTTGGGTATATATTTGTTGAATAAATGGTGAATTAATTTTTGTCGCTCAGGGACGTCATTTGAAGGGGACAGGGGGCATTTGCCCCACCCCGATTTTTGAAAGAAAAGGAAAAAGGATGGAACAAGAAAAGAAGGAAGAAAAAAAGGGTAAAAAAGAAAAAATGATACTCAAATTCATGGAAGTATTATATTGTATTGTGTGACTACAGCAAACGCTGGTGCTGGGCCAAGGCAGTTTTAGCCCTGGGAACAAAAAGATCAAGCCGATTTACAGAGCGCAATGAGCGAGAAGAAGATGCAGATAGCGGTTTTCGCAGATAGTTCAAGAGATATTTCGGGGCAGTAGGCTGCTGAGATTTAGAGACAAGGAAGAGGATCGTTTAACGGATGCGCGCAGCAATAGGGAGCCAGTGAAGGACATCAAGCATGTAAGCAGCAATATGGGCAAACCGGGGAGTCGAGCGATGAGCCTGGCAGAAGCATTTAGAACAGATTGAAGGGGGAGAGACGCTGCTTGGGAGACCCATGAGGAGCGAGTTGCAGTAGTCCAAGCGTGAGCAGACAAATGCGTGAACTACGGTGGTAAAGACAGAAGGTGAGACCGAGCGTCTGATGGCCCTGAGACGCCTCAGTTGAAAGAAGCAGGAGCGAGTCATGTTGGAGATATGCTCTGTGAATGTGAGGGAGGAGTCAAGTGTGACACCTAAGTCGCGAATGGTGGAAGAGTAGGTGTAAGCAGGAAATTTCTCAGACAGCGAGGGAAAGTTGAGTTTAGCAAGCTGCTGTCTAGTCCCAAACCAGATTAATTGAGTCTTAGCAGTGTTTAGGGAGAGACGGTTAGTTGACATCCAGTACTGAAGGTCAGAGACAAGATGGTCAATGGAGCAAACAAGAGAGAGTTGATCAGTTGACGGACCATGTACAAAAGCCTGAGCATCATCTGCATAAAGATGGCCATTTGCCTCATGTTTAGTAAATAGAGACGGGATATCAGCAGTGAAGAGGATATACAGGATGGGACCGAGCACCGAGCCCTGGGGAACACCAAATTCAACCTCTGTCCACTGAGTCCTGGTTTCACCGAAAAAAAAAACAACTGTGAGCGGTCAGAGAGGTATGATTTAAACCAAGGAAGAGGAACACCAGAAAGGCCACAGGACAGTTCCAGTCGCTGAAGCAGTATCTCATGGTCAACCATGTCATACGCAGATGAAACATCAAAAAGCGCCAGGAGAGAGAGATGAGAGTGATCAATAGCTGTATAAATATCAGACAGTAAGGATAAGAGAGCAGTTTCGGTGGAATGGTGGCCCCTGAAGGCAGATTGGGCGACCGGCAGGAGCCCAGCTTGCTCAAAGTAAGGGAGTAGCTGAAGTGAAACTAGTCTTTCAAGGGTCTTTGAGAGGAAAGAAAGATGGGAAATTGGCCGGTAGTTTTGACAGGCATTTTGGTCAAGGTTATGCTTTTTCAAGGTCGGAAAAACAATAGCCCGTTTTTGGGAAGCAGGTAGATAACCCTCAGAAAGCGACCTGTTAAATATATAAACTAGATATATAGGCCTACTATTAACAAAACTAGAGTTTGCGTAGCATTTTTCAGAAGACCCACCTCTTTAACAGTGGGTGGACACTACAAATTTTGAAGAAACGCCAAAAAAGGTCAACAAACGTTTAAACCTCTTTTTTACCAGATCAGTTCAAAAGTGTCCCTGTCAAACACGATCGCCGCCAGTGTCCAGTTCCCCCCCAGAAAAATACTCAAATGAAGTCCTTACCCCCTCCCTGAAAAAAGCTCAGATGACGTCTCTGTTGTCGCTACTGTACAAAACGATTGTATTGGTGACCTCTCAACTCACCAAGGTGTCAGAGGCGTAACTTTGGTTTAGAAAGGGGGATACCAAATTTCGCATTGTTTCTTTCGACTGTTAAATAATTATAACGTGACGGTATTATTATGTTTTCCCTTGCGCCCTGCATTTAAATCGTTACATGTTTGATACAACGTCCTACTAAATTGTATGAAAGTAGTAGAAAGATACATTGACAACGGTTGTACGAAACTTCTAACAATCATGGCAGCGATTATGGTAGAGTTAATATGAAGACTATGATGGCATTGTAGTCGTGACTGCACATTTATATAGCACCTCTTCAGGAAAACTTCGAGAAGCTTCCAATCTGACAACACAGGACCGTGTTCGAATTCATTGGCCTTTAATCACTGGCGAAATAGAAGAAACGAAAGGTCGAGAAGGTCATGTCACAGGTTGCATGACAGAGTTTTCCGATATGAAGGACCTATAGATATGAAGCTACCGTGTTACATTGGAAAATAAAGGATATGGTAACCAGAAAACCTTACACTGCGGCCCGAGCAATGAGAACTGCGGCTAGGTACAGATGACCCTGAAATACAAGACTCCCTAAAACAGTATGTGCAACCACCGGCCACACAGTTAACGTATCAGCATAAGGATCTTAGACTCTGTGCGTCTTCGCTTGGACAGCCAATACAGCTCGTTCCGCCGCATGTAGTCAGATATAAAACAAACCTTTGGAATACGAGCCTCAGCCCTTTAAAGTTTAAACATGTTTAAGGTTAAACATGTTTAAGGTTAGGTGGCGATGGCGGTGATGGTGGTGGAATTGGTAATCTATCGCGTCATCAGTAATCTCTGCCGTCGAAAGTGGTTCTTAAAGCTTCCTGGTTCTGTTAGTCATAAGGTGATCGGAGAAAACGCGAGACGATTCCTTCACCTCACGCACAGTCTCACGTTTCAACTCCCTCCCTCCCTCCCTCGTCTCTCTATTTTCTCCTATAATTACGGCATCGTTTGAAGGTGTATCGCCGGTCACTTCCCGTCCTCCCATTTTTATTTCGCGGCTGCCTGTGTGGGTGGTTGAGTGAGTAGGTGGTTGTTTGATAGGCAAGTCACCATCTGTGTGTGTGTCTCTGTCTGTCTGTGTGTGTGTCTGTCTGTCTGTCTGTCTGTCTGTCTGTCTGTCTGTCTGTCTGTCTCTCTCTCTTTCTCGTGTCCTTCAACACATAATTAATCCGTTGACCGCGAAACCATGACAAACATTGAGCGTCTTTTGTCTGACGACTTTCTTAGATAAGGTCACAACGCTCCCAATATTATATGTTATTATAGGCTACATATTACATGTACCGGTATACACGAACAATCGAACATTCCAAGTGAATGGATGTATTATACCAAATAAATATATATATATATGTAAATACTCTCTATAACTTATGAATGTGCGCATGTCACCATGCGTACCTTAATCGAAAGAAAGCCAGACGAAATATATTGGGCTGCCATTGTAAGAGATGTTGTATCGTGTGACCTGGTCATAGATAGCAGACGAACACTGAACGCATTTTATACCTAATTATACGAAGCATAATCTTATAGATGTAGCCTAAATGAGCTGCAACTCAATATCGACAAATCCAGTAATGTCGGCCCTAGATGTAGGACAACAGAGTATACGCCAACAGATACAGACAAAGACAGGGCAGATAGACAGTGCAAGAGACGGAGACAGACAGACAGACAGACAGACAGACAGACAGACAGACAGACAGAGAACTCAATGGCTAAATAGAAAAAGAGTAATGTCGATGGACTGCTGTTTTTTGTGCTGAAAAATTATGATCGTTGGAGGAAGAGGCTGGCTCTAAAGAGCTTTTATATAGGTGTGCAAACAAGCGTAAGATTTTAAACTGTCAAATTCGATGCCCAGTATGAAAATAAATTAACATAGCCGAAGTAGCGAGTACGTTATCTAGTAAGAAAACTCATTGAAGATACAAAAGAAATTTCACTAGCAACTGTAATTAATTACAAGTAAATGAAAGTTTAAGCCCTCTAATAATACATGTTTTAGAATTTAGAAGGCTAAAGCCTAAAAGAAAGCCAATGAAAACGTACGAACCAAAAGGAAATGTCATATTCGTCCTTAGTTTGCACACAACATTACTTAATAATAATAACAACAACATAACAACATCATTAAGTTGTAGTTTCTACATTTCTTAAGATATATAAAGTGAACTTACATGAACTCATTATAGGCCTACATGATCCAGATTTCACTTAATGATTGCCACAGAATCAACGACATTCCCAACAAGTCAGCCTAAACGCATAAGTTTAATATCATCACAGACGCTGGAAAATAAGCTGGCTGCTCTGTTGCAGCTTTCGTCTGGCGCAAAAATTTGCACGATTCTGTCTTTACCTTACACGAATAACTGGACGTGTTAACTGGACGTTAAAGCGGTTTTGTACTTGCCTTAACACTGATGCATATTATGCTGTAACGAATCACTGGCAACGAGTATGACATCACAACAAAAGACCCTGCGTAGATTTTTCTTCTACGAGAAATATGACGTCACCTCGGAAGTCATTAGCGACTGCATTGGTGGATCCCTGAAGCAGCCAAAGTATCCTTTGCGGCAGCGTTTTTCACTTTTAGAATAGGTAATAGTAAGTTGTAATAGTCCGCTGTAATCAGTATTTGGAAAGAAACATGAGGGCGTCAGGAAGGCCATGCGAGGCAAGTTTTCTTCAGTTCTTGTAGGAATGTTTGAATAGCTTTTCCAACACGTTATAATTGCTGATTTTGGAAAACATTCGGAGCGGGTGTTAAAAAGTATCAAGATGTATTTAAAACTTGTCCTAAACGTTGTTTCACTTCATGGGCGTTACTTTGGTCTAGAAAGTGGGGGGGGTATAATATTTCACATTGTTTCAGCTTCGCGACTGTTAAATAATTATAACGGCATCGTTTGCATTGCAAGCATCATAACAATTATAGGTTTGATGATGATGATGATGATGATGATGATGATGATGATGATGATGATGATGATGATGATGATGATGATGATGATGATGATGATGATGATGATGATGATGATGATGATGATGATGATGATGATGATGATGATGATGATGATGATGATGATGATGATGATGATGATGATGATGATGATGATGATGATGATGATGATGATGATGATGATGATGATGATAACGACAACAACAATAACAATAATAATAATAATAATAATAATAATAATAATAATAATAATAATAATAATAATAATCTGGCATTTATAACGCGCCTAAACAAAATGACATCTTGAGAGCACTGGGGACTCCACGTAGCAAGTGATTTGAATTAAAAATATTTAAATATTTAAAGTTGCTACAACATCAAATTTAATTGATACCGCTGCACTGGGACTCCACTTCATAATTTACTTCGATTGGAGTCGATTGTAACCTCATCTACCACCTGAGCGATTTGGTCAATCTGATGTTGGAAGGCAGCCTACCGATCGAAGTTAACGAAATCATATACGGGGCCAATCTGATTGCTTTGAAGAAGAAAGACGGAGGGATCAGACCAATTGCGGTCGGATACACGTTGCGACGCCTAGCAGCTAAATGCGCTAACAGCCACGCTGTTGCGAGACTGTCTTCTCTGCTCGGCCCTATCCAATAATAATAATAATAATTATAATAATAATAATAATAATAATAATAATAATAATAATAATAATAATAATAATAATAATAATAATAATAATAATAATAATTAATAATTAATAATAATAATAATAATAATAATAATAATAATTAATAATATTAATAATAATAATAATAATAATAATAATAATAATAATAATAATAATAATAATAATAATAATAGACCAATTGCGGTCGGATACACGTTCCGACGCCTAGCAGCTAAATGCGCGAACAGCCACGCTGTTGCGAGACTGTCTTCTCTGCTCGGTCCTATGATATATATATATATATAATCTAGCATAATAAGTTAAACTTATAAGTTTAGCAAATTTTTTCATCATAGTCGTCTACTTCTTCAAGAAGGTTCATAACACAATAATGTACCAATTTCTAAATATGCAACAATTATCGTGCTCCTAATATTATTAATGATGGCTCAATAAATTATTTTTAATAATTAATTATTATTAGAGATGGCGCTTCATATTATTTAATCATTATTGTTAAATAATAATAATAATAATAATAATAATAATAATAATAATAATAATAATAATAATAATAATAATAATAATAATAATAATAATAATAATAATAATAATAATAATAATAATAGCGACAATAATAATAATGACAGTGGGAGTGATGATGATGATGATCACACTGATGATAATGGTCGGTAATTGTTTTGAATCATGGGCTTCCTCAGATAAAATAACAATGGGCAAAGCAATGGGTATGAAAAGTGGGGGAACGGTACCCTCCAGTCCACTTTAATTAGGAATTAAGAGGCAATAATTAATTACTTCAAGTAGTATAGAAGTTCTTTGTATTAAAGTCATATTTAGCAGTCAAACGTGAAATTTCGCAGAAGATGCGAGGAATCCTATTATTTCTTGTTTTATTATGAGTTGACATAACATTCAGTTTTTCCAAACATGTTGTATTTAATTATTTCGTACTTTTCTTCTTGGCTCAACAATAGCATAGCACGAATTCAGGCTCACTTGTTGTCCCTCGGCAGAGATGGATGCTGTTTATGCATCTTGTTGATAGACAAGTTCGCCACATGTTGTAGTTGCATGATATTTCAATGTCAGGTAGTTGCATGATATGCAACAGCTGTCTGTAAGTTGTAAATGTGTGCATGTGACCTTGTGTATAATCGAAAGAAACTCAGACGAAAATAATGTTAGTCTTCTATCTTCATTTTACTGAGTTAGTATCTGCATTCTGGAGTTTTTTCTTGAGTATGCTTCGGATTTTGTGCCCTTTTGGACGGTAGGCCCCTATTAATTTGGTTCGCATAGATCTGTCACCGCTTTCAGACCCCGCAATGTTATGGTCACCTAACAGACGTTTTTTCTTCGTGTGAATCAGGATTGTAGTCGAGGGTATACGCGGGTATACAGCGCGTACTCACCTCTAGAGACCCTATAGGGCCTACTCACCTCACCAAATATTTATATTTATTTATATTAAAATACTGTAGTGCATACTCACATAATACTGTAGCGTATACTCGCCTCTAATTTGTTTCGGAAAACTAACCGGTAGCGTGTAGGCCTACTCACCTCTAATTTTACCACTACAGCCCTGGTTTGAATAGTGCCGCAAAGACTATAAATACGCCTGATTGTTCGATTATTCTCTTGGTCACCAATCACCTTTTGGAGCATACTTTCAAGAAGCAGTTGAATAGGTTGGAAGACTCAACTTGACCTTTGAATTGTCAAGAACTTCTAGAAGAGACCCACAAGACTGTAAGTGTTGCACGCAGCAGTGGCGTAGCTGGGGGGGACAGGGGGGACATGTGTCCCCGGGCGCCAAGGGAAGGGGGCGCCAAAATGAGGGTTAAGATAAATTATTTTACTCTTACTTTTGATGCAGTTTTAACTAATTTATCACAAATGAATGTATAAGATTTAATTTTAGCGCCCCAAATATATCCAATTATATCCTCATTACTTACAAATAAGTTCTCAGGTATGATTTTGGCGCCCCATTGAGCACTAAGGGGAAACATGCATGTACTGACTGTATTTTTCATATTTTATTTAATTAAAAAACTTAAAATTCCATTCGATTATGTGGAAAATGTGAAATAGTAAAACGGGGGGGGAGGGGGAGGGAGGGGGCGCCAAATTCATAGTTCGTCCCTGGGCGCAAAATATCCTAGCTACGCCACTGGCACGCAGTATTATACAGATTGGAAATGTGAACTCAGTTTCAAGTTTAAACTCTGGTTGATACTCTAGAACTGTCTCCTGATGTCTTGATCTTAACGAATCTCCATTATCTATCCTGTCTCTACGCGTGCAGTCCTCACACAGACTCGCGGGTCTGTTACAGAAGTTCTAGATAATTCTACAGGGTCTGTTTGAACTTCCTATATCCTTTTCAACTGAATTCACGTTTGCAAGAGAGCCACCATCGGTGATCTACTGAGCGGTATTCGCTTACGGGTGAACTTAGTGCTCATATCGAACTCTAACATCATCTGGGCGAGTGAGTAATGTTTTAGAGAGGTAGCCTACTCAGAAACCACCATAAAATATCCACTTAACTAAACAACTAAATTACATTAACAACATGCCACTTAAGTGCATAAGCGACAGATTCTATTAACCTCAGTACGGCTTTTCAAAGAGACAGCATTTTGAACAAGTTATGCAATTATCTACAACACACAACGTGAATCATGAAGGGCTTGGAATTAAGTAATAAGTATTATTGAAGAGGCCTAATATTGTTTTAAGTTAACGTCAAAAACATTTTGTCTAAGCCTGATTCGATTTATAAAATGCACAAAATTTATTTTATTTCAGTACGAAAACACAATTTTGACTCATGTTATCATGTTATTCGTGTTAACAGATAGGCCCTAAATGTTATGTTCTTAATGAAATTTAACATCACATAGTCGTAGTCGTAGTCGTAATCGTAATATCAAAATGTCTACAGAGCCCACAAAAGTGAAGTCGCGGGAACCGGCTTATTCACAGGCGCTCAATCAAATCACAGTCACAGCGCAGAGACCGCTTCTGTAACCTGTCACTCGTGGACCGGTAACCAGTCACTCGCGGTCCGGCAACCAGTCACTCGCGGTCCGGTAACCAGTCACTCGTGAACCGGTAACCAGTCACTCGTGAACCGGTAACCAGTCACTCGAGGACCGGTAACCAGTCACTCACGGTCTGGTAACCAGTCACTCGTGGACCGGTAACCAGTCACTCGCGGTCCGATAACCAGTCACTCGTGGACCGGTAACCTGTCACTCGCGGTCCGGCAACCAGTCACTCGCGGTCCGGTAACCAATCACTCGTGAACCGGTAACCAGTCACTCGTGGACCGGTAACCAGTCACTCGCGGTCCGGTAACCAGTCACACGTGGACCGGTAACCTGTCACTCGCGGTCCGGTAACCAGTCACTCGTGGACCGGTAACCAGTCACTCGCGGTCTGGTAACCAGTCACTCGTGGACCGGTAACCAGTCACTCGCGGTCTGGTAACCAGTCACTCGCGGTCTGGTAACCAGTCACTCGTGGACCGGTAACCAGTCACTCGCGGTCTGGTAACCAGTCACTCGTGGACCGGTAACCAGTCACTCGCGGTCCGGTAACCAGTCACACGTGGACCGGAAACCTGTCACTCGCGGTCCGGTAACCAGTCACTCGTGGACCGGTAACCAATCACTCGCGGTCTGGTAACCAGTCACTCGTGGACCGGTAACCAGTCACTCGCGGTCTGGTAACCAGTCACTCGTGGACCGGTAACCAGTCACTCGTGGACCGGTAACCTGTCACTCACGGGCCGGTACCGGGCCGCGAACCGCAGTTTCAGTAGTATTGATCTACATGACATCCACATTAGATGAATGCCATTTAATTCCTCGTTGAATTTTATTATGTATGCATAATTTCATATGCATGTATTCGATCGTCTGTGTCTAGACATTAATATAGCGCATTTCGCTACCTCACTAAGCGTTGTGTACACCTATAGCAGGTGTTAAAGTTTATTAAGCAAAAATATTCATTTTATGATCCGAAAGATATCTGAAGAGTCACCACTGGCAAGCTCATTCCCAACAAACGTCCGGCGCTGGCAGCTGACACCGTATTTGGAGTTCCTGGTCCTGATCGCATTGAGGATATAGAATAAATGACACAGGACTGAAGCTCGCAGCACACGGTTACGTTCACCGACTGGCCCTCCCTCGCAGATGGTAAAAGACGCAGCGTCCGCATATATACATCAAGTCATCAGATCTATGCAGGAATTCTTCAGTAGCTGGCTGATTGATCGTAGAACCTCTCCATGATTTATGGTCGACGTCATTTCAAAGAATCTATTTCATCGTCGCATGTAGGTCTCAGACGACGTATGTAGGTTTACTCTTGGCTTCAACATAGTCCGCACTAGAGGCCTATCTGTTAGCGGTCAATCGATTCAGTAAAGCAACTAGACTCCGATAAAAAAAAATACAACCAACTACCGTCCAACAAGTTCGAAATCCAACGCAGACCTAGTAAACAACTCCGAAAGAAAGCCACTCAGACATAATTATCTGACAATAATTATAAGAACTATTACGAAAATTTCTCCCATGACGAACTAATCCATCGAACTGAAATGTTGCATAGCAGACATGCGCAGAGCTCTTGAAGTTAACTTGATGATGTTATGAATTGACTTTTAGGAATTTAATTGCGTTACTTCGCTTAGGATCTTCATTAGAGAATAGTTTTTGTGTAAACGCAGATATTTTTTTTTTTATACCGTTCGAATCTTTCAGTTGCATGCAAAAGTAGGATGTCCAAAACCTGCATGTCAGAGAGGCGCCGGAAGAGTTTCGACAGTTGGAACAGGAGTAGAATCTGGAGATCGACCTGGAGCTGGAAATGGAGTGGGAGGAGAAACGACACCTTCCGCAGCAGGAGGACCTGGAAATGAAAGAGGAGGAGGAGGACCTGCAGGAGGATCTGAAGGAGCAGGAGGAGGATCGAGAACAAAAGCGAAGCTGCAGCCTGACAGTCCGTTGGCTTTCATCAGGTGACTATGGTATATATATAGTTGTTCATTAGCAAATGGATCCAAAGAATCACATCTCTTTCTATCGAGACATTGTCTCTTCAGCATTACCAACCGCAGCAGCATGACCTGGCGCCACCGCCGCCGCCGCCTTTCAGGAACTGCCATCTAGGCATATGCAGTCGAAAATTCCATTAGCACTTTCTCTCTAATCTTCGATCATATGACGTGAGATGATCACTCTGCTCTCTCTCTCTCTCTCTCTCTCTCTCTCTCTCTCTCTCTCTCTCTCTCTCTCTCTCTCTCTCTCTCTCTCTTCTCTCTCTCTCTCTCTCTCTCTCTCTCTCTCTCTCTCTCTCTCTCGTTCTCGCTCTCTCTCGTTCTCTCTCGTTCTCTCTCGTTCTCTCTCTTTCCCTCTCTCCAGTCCATTTCTGCTGGTTTTGGGAGTTGATAGCCACTACCTGAAATATATCAGAAGACGATGCATTGTACCATACAAGTCCAACCATTTCGTTATCATTGCCGCCTTTATAAAACGACATAAACGCTGGTACATTCATGATACAGAATCAGAGTCTGGAAACTCATATGCATATGCGTATAGGATGAGCCTACGTATGCATTACTATACATGATAAAAACATGGATACGACTAGGCCTATATATAAGTAATCTGGGTTCTTTTAATATAGGCCTATCGACTTATTAGCTTATACACACATGTATACTGTAGGCCTTTATTAGTTTTTATGTGTGTATTGTATAGGCCTATAGTAGTTTTTAGGTGTTTACAGCTGATGCAGTTGTGAGCTGATTATATTTTATTAGGTGCTTGATAAAAAGAACATAATTCAACATAGTGTAAATGCGTGTATATATCTGTAATGCCTTCGTTACTGTATTTATTTTCCTGACGAAGTTAATATTGTATGTAAATAACTTTACTCTTATATGAATCTAAATGAATCAGTCTACAAGTTGTTATGCTGTTTATGGTATGGTTTGCTATATGTTAAGCTATGTTATGTATAATGGTTTAGACCCAAAGATAGCCTGGAGTTTAATTGGATTCCCGGAATGCCAGATCCAGTTTCCTTCATCGAAGTTACAAACATAGCCGATACCCAGCTCAGCTTTAAAGTAAGTCTACTGATAAACAATTAATTAACAAACTGAATTTAAACAATTTCTTCAGTTTTTGCAAGTACATGCAAACACCACCCAGGGATATTCATCTACTGGTGCTCTGGAAGACACATCTGGCGCCGAATACCAATTGCCGTAGCGAGGTGTGCTCCAGCGGTGCTATGGATTATGGAACAGGGCGCAACTCAAGAGGGGACGCTAATTTTGAGACGGAATTATTTAATTATTGAACTAATTACTCTATCTTGAAATATAATATCCATTTAAAATGAAATAAATGTAATAAAATTAAGTAACAACAAATAAAAGTGTACACATAATATGAATAGACATGCAGATGCAACCGCTTACCTAAAACTTATCGTTTTAACATATTTATAGTAAATATTATATTTGAGATAACAAATGTGGTCGTTATTGGTTAAGTTCATCTTGGAGGAGCTATATTTACGCTTGGCACAGAACGCAATTATATCTTGCTACGTTCCTGATGCAGCGCCGTGTGTCTCTTCTAGAGCACCAGTATAGACCCTAGTATTATGACGACGACAATTCGTCTTATTATAAGACGTCTACGAGATTAACTCGAGAGTCATTATATTACTTCATCGGGGAAGCTAGTAGCTCCTAGAAGAAGGAACTTATCGATCAAAATACGAAAGTATTTTAATGTATGAAATGAAATTCAGTAACATGATGTAAATGCATATTGTAATAATAAAACCGAGAAACGAAACCCATAATGCACATACCGAGAACGAAGTAAAACTCTCACTCTGAAATCCAAAGAAAATGTTCATCAGCCAGGTAACGATTCCAGTTGGAAATGGTTCCCATAACGAATGCCCCAAATCTGGGGTTCATATAGACTTCCCTCTCGTGGATATGGTCACGTGGTCCACCCAGGACTCCAAACACGGGTGCAAAAGACGGGACACCAATATGGCAGCATCGACCGAAAAGGACCCCATGGTCCCGGTGCCATGGGCCAGGGACCTGTTCGAAAGACACATATTGCTTCGGCTGGAAACCATGACGGGTTTATCTGATAGGACACAAACTCTGTCAGGGATGAAACACATACATCGCTAATACCGAAAGGACACCAAAACCAATTTATGCAGCGCCTTTTATAGAGCACTATCATATTTATATATGTGGTCTAAACTTTCACACTGAGAGAGATTCAGTCATCTATAGCAGCAGCTTTTGCCATGCTTGAACTCGACGAGGTATAGCCATTCCAGATAAGTTTCATTTTCTTCGGACTTTTTCAAAATCCTGAAGGTTTATATCTACCTCGGGAAATAATGATGATGACGACGACGATGATGATGGTACGCATAATGAGAACATTGTATTTCATTAGCAGATTAAGTGTTCGATTCCCGATGCATACAGAGTCGATCCTCATTGGGGATTCGTAGATGCCGGTGAAATAGCGACTATCGCCGTCACTCTGCAGCCAGGTAGACAATTAATTAATACGCCTCTCATCATACACGCCATACGTCATACGAACACCTGTTCACTGTAGCGGTACAAGCAATATGTGTCTTCCGTATCTCTGACTCTTTTTCAACTCAATCCAATTACTGTTTATTTGCATGGCAGCCTACCAGCGTGCCCACGTATGTGTGTGTGTGTGTGTGTGTGTGTGTGTGTGTGTGTGTGTGTGTGTGTGTGTGTGTGTGTGTGTGTGTGTGTGTGTGTGTGTGTGTGTGTGTGTGTGTGTGTGTGTGTGTGTGTGTGTGTGTGTGTGTGTGTGTGTGTGTGTGTGTGTGTGTGTGTGTGTGTGTGTGTGTGTGTGTGTGTGTGTGTGTGTGTGACTATTTATGTAGCGCCTATCAAAGCCTCATATAGGCGCAATGTGCTTTTGACACAGTGGAAAATGTGGCATAGGCGCGAAGACTTACTGGATGGGGGATAGATGAATGGTAACACTCATGGCCAGAAGAGCATTAGATCGCGGTTCGATACCCGTAAGCCCCCTCTAGAGCGGGCGCCTTGCATGGCTGCCAAAACTTGTGTTTCATTAAGATCTTGATTGCACTGACATGTATCAATGTAATCTTACTGCGTACTTGTCAGTTTGTATTAATAAAGATTATTATTATTATTATTTATTATGATGTTGTTGCGCTATCTCTGTTTCTCTGTAGAGTGGATTGGGAAAGTAATGTCTCATAAATTCCTCGTGGCCGTCATTCGCGCCCCTGATGTTTTCGACGATTCTAATAAAACTCTAAAGGAGCTCTGGCACTCCGTTCCAGTCGATCCAACGAACTACCAGGAGCAAAAGTATGTAGCAATAATTGCACAGCATATATAGTAGTAGTAGTAGTAGTAGTAGTAGTAGTAGTAGTAGTAGTAGTAGTAGTAGTAGTAGTAGTAGTAGTAGTAGTAGTAGTAGTAGTAGTAGTAGTAGTAGTAGTAGTAGTAGTAGCAGCAGCAGCAGCAGCAGCAGCAGCAGTAGTAGTAGCAGTAGTAGTAGTGGTAGTATTTCCTGTAGTAGCAGTAGTATTTCTGCTACTACACACTGCCATGTGTGCTCTCTGTACAGTGGACACCATTGGTGCAAAGACATCGGTTTGTTTAACTGATCTTCACGTAAATTGATTAAACTGGATTATTCAATGTTTTCAGAATGACGTGTGGTCAAGCAAGCCTAGGTTTACCAGACCCCGATGACAACCAAGGATCGCCTTACGTAAGTATACGTCCAATCTAACAGTATCCAAACCAACTCATAATCTAATCCAATATAATCTAATGACTTCCAATACCAACTTATTATAATCAAATTTATTCTTCATACAACCAATAAACTCATATGCAGACGAATTATGTTAACTGTTTGCGGTCACTATATTCCTAGGCCGTCATTCAGTCCTGGCTGTACGGTCCCCTTATTGTTCAAATCCGAGGTGTCTAGAACAGATAGAGAGTTTCCATACTGAAGGGCG
>OY744609.1:39759399-39986899 GCA_963556255.1 Allolobophora icterica | reverse complement strand
GGACATTATAAAGCCGCTTATTGTGCGTAGGCCTACTAATGCTAGCATATCGCTACTTAAACACAGTTTAATCGTAATCGTTCTCGTGAACTACGAATTTTTAAAGAGCTACTCAAAAGCTAAGCAAAGAGCACAAGTTTATTCACGAGCCCTACATCGTGTCACAGAAATTGTCCAGAGATGCCAAGTTAAGAGCCGAGGAGAGAAGACGCCAGATGAGCTGCTAAGACGGATTTCGTTTAGGGTGAGAGAGATTGGGAGGAAGCACTGAAGCAGGCGGGGTAGATTTTTTGGAGCGGTGAAACTGTAATTTAGAGTGGAAAGCCTGAGGGTGATAGACGGAGGAACTTGAGGAGAATATGATGGCTGTGTGAACGGCGAGATTGGTGGAGAAACTGAAAGAGTGAGGGATTCAGGAGGGAGATCATTCCAGAGTCGAGGTTCAGCGTGGCAGGGCCTATATATCTGAATCGGTTGGAGAACTTCAAATAATATAAACTGGGAAACGGAAAATGAGGTAAAAGGATGATCGAGTAGAGCAGCAGTACCTGGATGGTGAGCAAAGATACGTGGAATGGGAGTGTTGTACAGTCGAGTTAGGCTGGAGGTTAAGATAGTACTTAGAAATGATTTAACTTTGGGCATTTAAGCGAGATGCCTGTCGAAGTGACAGGTCGGGCAAGGCAAGTAATCGAATAATAAATTCTACTGAAGCCGATTCTCTTGTCCAATCTTGTCACCTGCTGCACTTTAATTTAAAACGTCGCCGAAGTTACTATACCGTACTTGATCGGGGATCTTCGGGCTTCGAATTGCAGACATGCTCCATTTATAGCGTACGTAACTCGGGGAAAGACGTTAATGTATTTCGATTTTATTGTAGTCAATTTAGACCAAACAGTTCAATCGCCGGCTGCATAGGCCTATATGTATATACAAATTTAACATACATGTAGGCCTACATACAAATGCAGTCTTGTTGTCCTCAAGACCAAGGTCTTGGTCTCGAGTGCAGTCGAGTTCGTTTTTAAGTCTTGGTCTTGGTCTTGAGACCAAAAGTCTTGGTCTTGGTCTTGAGACCAAAAGTCTTGGTCTTGGTCTTGAGACCAAAAGTCTTGGTCTTGGTCTTGAGGTTCAAAGTCTTGGTCTTGGTTTTGCAAGACCAAGACCCAGACTTTTGTCAATATGAACAGTCATTTAGCAAAACGCGAATTTAAAATTGATCCAATAATTATTAATACAATTGCTTTAGAATTTCCACAGTGTGAATGAGGCTTTACTGTTGTTTTGGACAATTATTTTAACTTCCGATTATTTACCGTGGAACGATTTGAAAATAGACTCACGATTTGTACTTTCACATCCGGTTCTGGAAAAGCTGCTGTGTGTGCCAGCGATTTCAGCACCTGTAGAACTTAGGCCTATTTGTTCATATGGCAAAATTTTATGAGGCCCTATACAGGTCACGTCTTGGTAAGAAAATTCTAAGCGAACTGGTTTTTATAAATGCAATAGGCATTTGGAATAACATTTCGCATGAAGGACTTTTGTAACAGGGGCGTCTCTCCACTCCCCCCCAAGTCATTGGAGCAACTTCCCCTTTTCCCCTCTTCTTCCCCTTCCCCTTCCTCCCCACCCCTAAAAAGGTGGCACACACACAGTCACACTGACAGATCTTTCCCCCTATTTCTTGGATGTAGTAGTTGCTCCAAGGTTTCTATGGTGTAGACGCCCCTGTTTGTAAATACGAATTCAGAATTCTTCGCAGTCTGTATTTAAAGTTGTTTGGCTTGAGTAAGATAAGCATGTTTTCATTAAAATAGCGAGTAGTCCGACTTGACAATATTTTTAGCAAGGAATAGAAGTCTGGATATGATTGTGATTTGTTGGGTCTTGGTCTCGGTCTTGGTCTTGAGTTTCAAAGTCTTGGTCTTGGTCTTGAGGTTCAAAGTCTTGGTCTTGGTCTTGAGGTTCAAAGTCTTGGTCTTGAGGTTTAAGGTCTTGACAACAAAACTGTACATATGTATAACCTACAGTCCCTATACACGTACAGTTGTGTGTAGGCATGTGTTTATAATACTTGTATGCACATACAGCAAAACTTCGGTATATCATACTTCGGTATTTCGAACTTGCTGTTGTATCGAACAACGGTAAATTGCCCGACCACAGTCAATGCAGATACATAAAGAATAGCTCTGCTTTATCGAAGCTGCTTATGTCGGTCTCGCTGTTATCGAATGCTATATTCGGTGCTTGTCGAACAGTGAGCCTACAGACTTATTGAAGTTGCAGGGCCACTCTTCAACTCGATGCCATTGGAGTACTATTACTGAGGTTTGCGGATGCATAGTGAACATATGCTTCTTTCCCGACTGGCTAAGAGACAAGACTGATTGACATGTATGTCTGGTCACCCGGAGAGGGTCACTTTATGTTTACACTGCCAGTTTCAGCTACTTCCCTCCGTCCATTACGATCGCTTAATCGCCATGATTGTTTAGTGCCACGAGCCAGGACCACTATGGCCAAAACTCAAGCCTTTTCTTGCATTGGTCCTGTTCTATGGAATCAACTCCCTCCATTGACAAGTGCCTCTTTATTAGCTGGTGGCTCAAGTGCCTCGTTCCGCTATCTTATTCACTGGGTCTTTCGCACTGGGAACGCCTCTGATTAGCGAACACTGTGAGAGGCGCTTTACAAATGTTTAGATACAATACAATACACTGATTTCATTTTTGTACTGTAGCCTCGTTTTGCTGACTGCAGTCTTATTGTCCAGGGACGGATTTAGCTATAAGAGCAACGGGCGACACCTGCACGTCCAACTTGGTGTCTCTCGACCCCTCTAAACCCAGTGCATAATGAGCCGTATAAAATGGCGCCTCTCCAGCATTACCTTGCCCCTACGCAAGCGACTCTGAAACTGCAATATTGCAACCTCTATAAGGGTGTTCTATGGCACAATATTACAAGGATTGAACGTGCTAAACCTACATTTGTTAAATTAAACACATAATTACGACATCTGATAGAAAAGTGTACGATTTTATAATGGCATCGCTAAAGAGAAAGAATCTGTCTGTGGATGATAAAATAGATGCGTTGCAGGCACGCACGTTCATTTAGGCAGACCTCTGTCTCGGATTATTTTATAAAACATTAGGCGTATGCCTACTTTGTAGCGCTCGTGAATAGGCTGGTGCCCTGCGCTTGGCCTTCGAGTGGCGCTTTAGAAGTTTGGAGATTACGATTACTTCAGCATCCGATTGGTTCATCACTTGCATCTGCACCTGCAGTCTACTTTGCCATTGCAATATTCGGGAGCCAGAATATAGCGACCATTGGCACACTGAAACTCTTCCTGGAGACACGCAAAAGAAGACGAAAGGCAGCCTCTACATCCAATCCACTCTCGATTTCAATTGTACACAGTTCAATTGCCAGAACACACCTAAATTAAAGAAATATCTTAACCAAAGCACATATCCAAACTAAAGAACTATCTTAACTAAAGAATTATCTTAACTAAAGAACAAATCTTAACTAAAGAACATATCTTAACTAAAGAATTAACTGTACTAAAGAACACATTTAAACTAAAGAACTATCTCAATTAAAGAACACATCTTAACTAAACAACTATCTTAACTAAAGAACACATCTCAACTAAAGAACTATTTTAACTAAAACACATTTAAACTAAAGAACTATCTCAATTAAAGAACACATCTTAACTAAACAACTATCTTAACTAAAGAACAAATCTCAACTGAAGAACTATTTTAACTAAAACGCATTTAAACTAAACAACTATCTCAATTATAGAACACATCTCAACTAAAGAACTACCTTAACTAAAGAACACATCTAAACTATAAAAAAACATATCTTAGCTAAAGAACTATCTCAACTAAAACACATGAAAACTAAAGAAGCATCTAAACTAAAGAACACATCTAAGCAAAAGAACACATCTAAACTAAACAATTATCTTAAATTAAAGAACTATCTTAACTAAAGAACACATCTTAACTAAAGAACTATATTAACTCAAGAACTATCTTAACTAAAGAGCTATTTTAAGTAAAGAACATTCTAAATTAAAGAATTATCTTAACTAAAGGATACATTTTAACTAAAGAACTATCTTAACTAAAGTTCTCTTAACTAAAGAACTTAACTAAAGAACACATCTAGAATAAGAACTATTTCAACAAATGAACACATCATAACTAAAAAACAAATTAACTGAAGAACACGTCTTAACTAAAGAACGTAGCTTAACTAAGGAACATATCTAAAGAAGTATCTGAACTAAAGAACACATCTTAACTTAAAAAACATCTTAACTAAAGAATAAATTTTAACTATAGACGTATCTTAACAAAAGAACACATCTTAACCAAAGAACACATCCTAACTAAAGAATTACCTTTAATAAAAAGCACATCCAACCTAAAGAAATATATTAACTAAAGAACACATCTAAACTGAAGAATTATCCTAACTAAAGAAC
This sequence comes from Allolobophora icterica, assembly GCA_963556255.1. NCBI lineage: Eukaryota > Metazoa > Annelida > Clitellata > Crassiclitellata > Lumbricidae > Allolobophora > Allolobophora icterica. The sequence continues at coordinate 39,982,380 of OY744609.1, read as the reverse complement.
ACATCTAAACTGAAGAATTATCTTAACTAGAGAAGACATTAAAACAAAAGAACTGTCTTAACTATATAACACATCTGAAGAAAAGAACATATCTTCCCTAAGGAACATATCTTAACTAAGAAACACATCTTACATAAAAGAACAATCATGACTAAATAATACGTCAAAACGAAAGAAATATCTTAACTAAGGAACACATCTAAACTAAAGGATACATTTAAACTAAGGAACTATCTTAACTAAGGAACACACCATAACTAAAAGACACATCCAAAGAACCATCTAAACTAAAAGAAATATCTTTACTAGGCAGCACATCTAAACTAAAGAACATATCTAAACTAAAGAACGCATCTTAACTAAAGAACACATCTTAACTAAAAGAACCATCTAAACTAAACAATATATCGAAAGAACGAAAGAAATATCTTAACTAAAGAACAGATCTAAACAAAAGAACTATCTTAACTAGACAACACATCTAAGCTAAAGAACATATCTTAACTGAAGAACACATCTTACTTAAAAACACATCTAAACTGAAGAATTTGTATACTTCGGTTCTGATTACTCTGTTTCTTGACTTTGATAATTATTTGACTAAGGTATACTGTCAAAACTGTGGTCGCAACTGCATCTCATCAGCATAACTTAGCTAGGATCTGTGTGACACTCTAAAAGTTGACTGAAATGTGAATCAGGTACTAGGGGTCAGGGTGGTATAAGCTTTTAGCTTTTTTCTGGCTTCCTGTTGCGCAGTGATTGATATGTTTTTTGTCATGACTTGTACTTTGTTTTTCTGGACGCAATAAACAATAACAATAAAAGAACTATCTTAACTAGACGACACATCCAAATGAAAGAATATATCTTCGCTAAAGAACACATCTTCACTAAAAGAACACATCTTAACTAAAGGATATATCTTAACTAAACAATACGTCGAAACGAAAGAAATATGTTAACTAAGGAACACATCTAAACTAAAGGACACATCTAAACTAAAGAAATATCGTAACTAAGGAACACATCTTAACTAAAGGACACATCCAAACTAAATAAACTATCTTAACTAGACAACACATCTAAGCCAAAGAACATATCTTAACTAAAGAAGACAACTTAACTAAAAGAACCACCGAGGACAGAACCTTGATTCCTTGAGGAACACCGCAGGTGAGGGTGTGCGTGTTAGAGGTATGACCAGCGGCATTAACGGTGAAAGAACATGAGAAAAGATTCGACTTGACCCACGATAGGGCAGTACCAGAAATTCCAAATACAGAAGAAAGGCGTTTAAAATAAGGATAGCATGGTCTGTTGTATCGAAGGCGGCAGCGAAGTCCAAAGACGTCTATATGAACTGACTGCTGATGTTCAATCGATTTTTCATTCGATCATAAATTGATCATTGTTTAAAAGTAAGAAAAATTCTTATCCTAGTTAGGCCCATGCCCAGGGCCGGATTAACAAATGTGGTGGCCCTGTTCAGCAAAACTGTGGGCCCCAGTTCCGGTCCGGTAGTAGGCCATAAGTGTTTAAATAAACAAGTAAAGATAGGTCTTATACTAGCATTTCTGGCTGATTTTGAGATGAATCTGACTGATAATGGAAACTCCAATAGGGGCGCACACATGTCACGCATGGGTGGGGACCCCGGGGGTCGAGGGGGACAAGACCCCCACCTTTAAGAGTGGAGGGACACGCCATATTGTTCCCCACATTTTGAAGAAACACCAAAGAGGACCAAAAATTCACAAAATTTTCTCACGAAAAATGTTTGGACCTCTTTTTTAACAGATCAGTTCAAAACTCTTTTTGACCAGATCAGTTCAAAAATACCCCTACCTGTCAAACAAGATCGCCGTCAGTGCACACGTGCGAAAGTTGTGTATTTGTGTCTATTAAAATTAGGGTGGAATTGTCGGGGGTTGGGGTGTTGAACCCCTTAGTCTATCTAGGACCCCCATAGTTAAGTCTTCATTGCATACCCATGGGGGTCGTTTCCAACCCCTCAGTTGTTCTAGTATGATTTAGCATTATTTAACTCTGAGTCTCTGGCATAGAGGAGAAATTTCCATGGTGTACGTATGCATGTTTGAATTTTCTCAACAAAGAAATCAGAATGTCGTGTACCTGAAAAAGAATTATTATAAACTGCTGTATTTCTGATCAGTTCTAACACTCTCGCAGTTGCACCGTAGACCTATAATTTTGATTCGAGTCTGATTTGCAAAACTGCTAGTGTTGAAATCAGTTGCTTTCAAATTTCGCTGACATCAGCTTGCAAAATACGGATAAAATGTTCAACCCCCAGTCGTCTTTTTTCTACAATTCCCACACTGATTAAAATTAGTTTTCGAATTATTTGTTCTCACTTTTTGGCTAATTTTTACTATTAGACTTGTTAACAGTAATTATAAAAATATTGAAAAAATTTCTTTTGCATGTGTGGGGGTCCCTGAAGTGTGGGGGCCCCTGTTCGGTCGAACATGTTGAACATGCATTAATCCGCCTCTGCCCATGCCATTGGTTTTTGTAAAATCTGAACAGTTTCGCGCCTGACGAAATGATTTGGGTCCAAATCTTTCGCTCATTTAATTCGCTTAAGCAATAGAAACTAAAAAGCAATCAATTTACTTTTTCGCTAATTATCACATTTCTGGCCAATCTCAGCATCTTTTCCGACTGCCCTACTATAATCCAAAAATTAATATATATTACGTTTCGGTTTTTTGCTCTAAAACCAATCTTAATCCTAATCCAGTGGGGTGAATTAAGTTACTATAGTAACTTAACTTTCTTGGCCTTGGCATACTAGGGTAGGCGTCCAGTCCACTTCCTCACAATCATGGTCATTTTAATGTTTTCAGCCACCTCCACATGGGGCGGGGTGCTAATGGAGCAGAAATCTCAAAATATGTTTCTGGTGAGGAGTTGAAACCTATAGGATTGCTTCTCTTGTCGGTCTGTCTCTGGTGAAACTCCGTCTTACCTATCTGATCTCTGCTGTCCGCTCTCTGGCCCAATGTCCCGTAGAGTTCTGCGTTCTGCAACTGGAGGCGAGCTGCTGGTCCCTCGGTCTCGCTCCTCAGTTAAACAGCGTCGTGCCTTCTCAGTGGCTGGCCCCTCTACGTGGAATGGGCTCCCACCTTCTTTGCGCCTATTTCCACGAGGAAATTCACCTGTTTTGTACCGTGTCCTTTAATAAATCTGCTCTTTTTAACCGTGGCTGGACTGGGAGCACCTCTGAGCAGTTATCAATTATCAATATAAATTATCAAAATGAATGAATGAATTAATGCATCGTTCTTGTCATTAAATTTACATCTACCATGCAACAGGGGAGGGGATAGAGTAGGCTAATGGTAACACTCATAGACAGGAGAGCATCAGATAGGCCTACCCGTAACACCCCTCTAGGGCGGCGCCTTGCATGGCTGCCAAACCGTGTGTTTAATTAAGATCTCGATTGTACTGTCATGTTTCAATGTAATCTTACTGCGTACATGGGCGTCCGCAGGAATTTTTTTAGGGGGGCGCCAAATTTTTTAGGAGAGGACAAAAAGAATATTTTGTGGAGGGAATGACGCTTTTGTATGGGAAAAATTTGCATAGAAAAAAAATGACGATCAAAGACTTTACCTAAATAATTAAGTGTTTCTGCGCATTGAAAATCGTGTTGGGACTGTTGTAATAATCATAATAATCAAAAGATTTTATTTTTATAAAATATTTGCAAAATCCAGGGGGCGCAAATGCGCCCCTTGCGCCCCCTCCGGACGCCCATGACTGCGTACTTGTCAGTTTGAATGATTAAAGAAGATTATTATTATTATTACATTTGCAACTAACAATTTTTATAAATTGTTGTCAACTTACTATTTCGCAACCGGCGTCCAGCCTTTCGGAAAACTTGACAATCGAAGGCATGATGCCAAGACAAAACTTGCTCATTCCGATGAAGTGTGAAAGTCGTTTAGTATACGGCACGCTATTTCTTGATAACGATTCTCTCATATCACCACTTTTATGGCAGAAGAACTCCACTGGCTCCCGCTTTCTGTCCGCGTCCAATTCAAGGTCCTCATCCTTGTCTAGACTCTATATAAGGCTCAACTTGGTTTCGCTCCGAAATATTTATGTGACTAAGGCCTAATTCATCGCCCTCACTCTGCTGCTTCTCTTCGTTCCTCTGACCGTTTGGACCTCCTAGTTCCCCGTGTCAGGACTTCACCTCAATCTAGGTCTTTTGATTCCATTTGCCCTGCTCTTTGGAATGAGCTTCCTTCTTTCGTTCGTTCGTTCGTTCGTTCGTTCGTTCGTTCGTTCGTTCGTTAACCGTTCGTTCGTTCGTTCGTTCGTTCTTCTATTCTCTCAGGTAACGTCTCTTCCTCTTTTATCTTTCTTAAAACTTGCTTTTTCTCTCGGGGTCTCTCGCATTGGGAACGTTTGTGAATGGCCCTCCCGCTAGAAGCGCTTTATAAATATCCGAATACAATACAATACGGTACTTACAGCTTAGTAACAGCGTGGCAGCGTGCGCAACGAACGAACTCGAATTCGTACAGCCGCCTTGCGTGGTAAGTTATTAACGAAGACAGCTGAGCAAAGAAGAAAAATCGCATTGACGTCATTTCATATTATGCTAACAGTAAATAAAAACAGTGAAACGACGTCAAGCATATGACGTCATTTCAGTCGTATATGGGGAATACGAAAAATTTCTACCGCGGGTAGCCTACACATTCATCACTGACCAAAGATAATCGAATGACCTCGTTGTATAACTGGGGGATTAAAACTGGTTTTAAGTAATGTGGCTGGCCAGACTTCAAAATTTTTATAAACTATGAAACAATCTGAAACTAAGTCTTTCCTGAACAGGAAGCCATAGCAAAGATTTAAGCATAGATGATCAAATTTGGACGTATTAGTTATGGCAGATCAAAGAGTTCTGAGCTATCTGCAGCTTCTCTGCCTCGGCGTGTTTGACTTATTGATACCAGTAAGAAGCGAGTTGCAGTAATCTAGGCGATTGTGTGTGTGTGTGTGTGTGTATATATATATATATATATATTCGTTTATTGAGAAGAAAAGACAGTCTGACAAAAACGCAGAAATGCTTACATGAGTGATAATGTATAATTAAAGTTCATTAGAATATATTATTTAGAATAAACTAGTAAATATTTTTATATAATGATCTGGGAATAAATTGAGAGTTGTCATTGGGTGGGAGAGGGTGGGAGAGGGTGGGAGAGGGTGGGAGAGTATGGTTGTGTGCTCTTGGTCTTAGTTGGTGAGAGGAGGGGGTCGGAGTGGAGGTAGGAGTTGGTGAAGTATATGCTTAGGGTTGTGTAATATGGAGAAAAGGAGTTTCGCATGGGCTATATTGGCAAGTTCAGAGACTGTTGGAAAGGATTGTTCTAGGTAACCTAGGCGTTTGGCTCTTTTTAAGTTTTTCCAGGCGTTCTTTATCGGAAGCCAGGGTAAGATCCCACCAGGATGGGGAGGCATATAGAAGTTTAGCAACGGTAGTGGCTTTTGGTTACATTATGGATGGATGAGGAAGAAAGGCCAAGGGTTTTGAGTTTTCTGATTGCATAAAAAGAGGAAGAGCAGGTTGCTGTGAGGTGGTCTATATGGGCTGTGAGTTTGAGATATTCCTGAAGGATGACACCCAATATCTTCAAAGTTTTAACTTGGGTAATATTAGGTAATGGAGGAGGAGGGTCAAATTGGTGTCGAGGGCGGAAAATGATCATTTCTTTAGATTTAGAGCTGTTTAAGGTAAGGTTATTGGCAAAAGCCCAGGTAAAGATTAAATGCAGTTCAGATGGAATAGTATGAGCTTGAGAGGATCCAGTAAGGAGATATACAGGTGTCATCTGCAAATTTGAACATAAGATTAAGAGGCTGAAGAGGGTGCAGGTCAGAACCAGTAATGGAGAAGTTGGTAGGTCCTAATTTAGACTGAGCCTTGAACTATACTAGCATTGATTGGGAGGAGAGATGAAGAGTGACCTTTGAATATAGTGAGGTGTGAGCTTTCAAGATGATATTCAACTAGCCACTTATAGATTTGGTCTGGGATATCAAGAGTGGAGATTTTGTCAAATAGGGCAGAGTGCTTAACAGAGTTAAATGCTTTGGAGAAGTCAAGGGAGATTATTGAGACATATTCGTTGGTTTTTAGGAGGAGTTGTGTATGATGTAGCCCTAGGTCTTTTATAGTCTGTGGTTTTTAATCTAGGACCTTAAGAAAATCAAAGTCGGGCATGTTAAGGTGTTTGATTAATAGCTGCAGGTGTTCCAGGTCGGCGCTATAACAAGCTACGAGAACTTAGGGGTCATCCGTAAAGGACGTTCGCAATGGGGGTCATCCAAATGCGGACAAGGGGAGGGGTTATGATCAGTGCAGACGTTAATTAAATTTTTTAATTTGATAGTTCTTTTAAAACACCACCTTGTTTCAACCTTCCCCGAAAGACGAAGTCAGTGAGGTGATTGCCTAAAACCTCCTGCACGGTATAAACTTTACTGCAACTTTAAACAGGCTTTTTATTACTGCACATCCTGATACGAAACCCGAACTGCCACTTAAACGTGCACAGGAACTGTGGAATAGTTGTGAAAAGAATGACGACATTAAAAATTGGCTTTGGCATGCAGACGTCCGCAAAGGGGAGGGGGTAAGGTCAAGGGGTCATCCATAAAGGACGTCCGCAATGAGGGGAGGGAGGGTCATCGAAATGCGGACAAATGCGGACAAGGGGAGGGGGTTATGACCAGTGCGAACGTCCGCATCTAAACTTTAAATTTGATCATTTAAAAAAACACCTTGTTTCAACCTTCCCCAAAAGACAAAAATGTCAGTGAAGTCACAGTATAAATAATTACACAGTACGTCGACTCTCATTGCTGGCTGTTGACAAGTTTTTCTGGTCACGTGATTACGACGCCACCTTGAAAAATAGCTTTTGAATTATAGATTTAAGCTGAAATTAACGTTAAAAATAATATTAATTCTAATGAAGTCCTAAATGTTGTTGTAACGTTTAAAAAATATTTTATTTGATGGATTGTGGTGTATCGGCGTGTAGTCCTCAATGTTGTTTTTAACGTTTAAAAAATATTTGATGTGATTGTTTCCGGTGTATTGGCATGGTAAACGGTCTCTTTCAAGATGGTGGACGACAGTGGGCGGGGCTTAGGTATTTATAATGTCGTTACAGTGGGCGGGGCTTAGTTATTTATAACGTCACACATTCTGACTGCAGCAGCGGCGACGAGTCGATGTACTGTGTAATTATTTATACTGTGGTGAAGTGATTGCCTAAAACCTCATGAATGGTATAACCATTACTGCGACTTTAAATAGGCTTTTATTATTGCACATCCTGCGATATGAAACCTGAACTGTCACTTAAATGTGCATAGGTACTGTGGAATAATTGTAAAAATAATGATGATATTACAAATTGGCTTAGGCATGCGGACGTCCGCAAAGGGAGGGAGGGGTAAGGTCAAATGCGGACAAGGGGAGGGAGAGGTCCAAAGTAGGTCATATTTTGCAGACGTCCTTTATGGACGACCCCCAAATGCGGACAAGGGAGGGAGGGTCCAAAGTAGGTCATATTTTACGGACGTCCTCTATGGATGACCCTTTAGAAAATCATGAAGCTCTGGACAACCTACACAGCCATGAGACTAACAAGATGTGCAATAAGATTGACAAGATGCCAATTTTACTGCATGCACACTGCACAGGCTTTCTGGTTTAGTTGTATCTACTCTGTTATTTGTCTATAGCACCATTAAAATGAAACAACATAAATCACTGCAGGGTGGGTTTAAGTAAACTCGTAGTAAATTGTTTGAATAAGGTTTAGTTTGTACAAAATTGCAGTGACGTCGCTAGAGTCGGTGTCACCCAGTGCAGTAAGGCACACCATTAGAATTTTCAAAAAAGAAATTGGCCTAGAGTTTCAGGTTTAGGTGAATTAATGCCGATACAGTACATGTAAACTGGGCTTACGAAAAATGTTTTTGTTGTTACCTCTTATTGTTAATTTAAAAATAATAAATTTTCACTGAAACTCAGCACAAAAATATTTTAGACAGTCGCTTTGTCATTTTGGTGTCACCCTTTCTGAAGGTGTCACCCGGTGCGGCCCGCACCCCCTCCCCCCAGTGATGCCACTGCAAAACTGCTGTTCATAAGAAGACTACTGAACTAGTTGCTGTGCCTCAATGTGTTCTGTACCATCCAATTTTCAAATTCAAACATCAATAAAACCCAAGTCGGTTTTAATCAAAATTTACACACATAGAACATGAAACTCATCGAAAAATCAGTTCATATGACTGATGGATTTAATGCCAATTTAAAAAGAGCCAATTCTTGAAGTTTTTCCAGAACAGATCATTACACTTGAAGCTGTTATATAAATGAAACCAGTGGTAAACATATCACATGTCCTAATCATACATTTAAACAGCGCTGAGGGAAGACAGCTCGTTAGAGAAGCAGCTCAGGTTTTTAAATCAATAGGGCAATTAAACAGTTGAAAATTTAATCTCAACTGTAACGTTTCTATATAGTCTATCACTACTATGCCAGATGAACATTTCATGAAGACAAACTGGCTTAGACTTCTACTGTGTTAAATTGAAAACTGCAGCTTCAAATAAAACGTGGACCATATTTACATATTATGCTGTGCTGACAGTTGGTTAGGTTAGCTGAGCCAAACACGAACACCAGCAATCAACAGATGGAGGACAGACAAGACTCACAAAGCAGTTAATGCTTTCAAATGAAGCATGAAGTTAAAAGTAAAAACTGAAGCTATCCATTTGATCCTTGGCATTTCTGCTATAAGTTCTGTTCTGGAGTAGGAGACCTCTGTTCCATCATATAAAAACATCGTAGCCCAAAGGTTTTATTACAGACATATTTGATACTAAAAGCATACATTCAATTGCCAAATGCACACATCACACCAGTTTGACAAGTACAGGTGGAATGAAGCACACTGTGCCAAACAACATGAGATTGAAATGTAAAATAACCTATCTTTGTATTCACCTTTGCCTCCAAGTATTTCATTGCAAAACAGAATTCAAGGTTTAACAAACATGCATATTTACTTTAAAAGCTTAGCCATGCACTCCGACAGCCCTGGCCTTGATTTCCATATGGATTGTGCCAATACATTGAGACATGTTGGACGCTTGCATGAATGAGTTACAAGCAACAGGAGTCCATCAACAACACAAACACCTTTTGACCTATAACAATCATCATACTCTTTGTATTATACAGACACAAACATATACAGATTCGGCTAATTTATTCACAGTTCTTCAATTATATTTTACAATTGTAATAACCACACAACAGATGATTAACACAGCAGTGCCTCTTTTCAAAGCACTCTCCTCACACACCTATATATATATTTCTGTCTACCTGAAAATGAATGTAAGATGGATCTGTGTCGTAACTATCATCTGATTGCTCATCTCTCTCTCTCTCTCTCTCTCTCTCTCTCTCTCTCTGTCTCTCTGTCTCTCTCTCTGTCTCTTTCCACAGTTAGTAGATATAATGAATGTATTTAAGCCTCTACTGCTTTCCTGTCAAAAACTGTCCTTATGAAATGCTGTTACTTATGCAATATACTGAATTGCAAGCAGACATATGACAGATGTATGATGTATGTTATTTCTGTATGTATCCAGATATTTTTGCAGGGCCTTTGAAAAGGTCTCAAAAGATACATATTCATATGCAACGAATGTTAATTAATAAACTATGACCTATGTGAGCCAGAACTGCAGAAAGCTTCCAATACTCTATCAAACTGTTAGTTTATATTTCCAAGTATCTGTGCATTATAACGCCTGTGTCCTGTGGTCAATGTAGAAAGCCTTTTACGTTTGGATTTCCTATCTTCTTGCCACCTGTTTCTTCCAGGACATCTGAACTAAAATTCATTTTTCTAATCTGATTTTAATTTTGAATCAAAGCTGTATGAATGCACAAATCCTTTTGACTTTCTCTCCCTTCATTTCCTGTTCCTCTGCCCGTGCTTAGCCTTTAATCATCATCACTCACAGCAACTGCCATCGCAACAACAAGCAACATCCTAAGACAGCTCAACACATTTCAGTAATACTGCTAGGTACAACCAAACACGAATGGTAGACCTATAATGTACAACATTAAGGCATGAAGCAATGCTTTTATCAAAAAGGGCTTAAGGTGGATGTCATGTTTGGCTTTGATGTTACCTAGACTTACCATCAAGACTTAATTGCTTTCTTAAAGAGACTTAATCACTTTCTCAAAGACTACAATAGCAACCCCTTTTATCAGTTACCAATATTCATTATTAAGCCATTTACTGATCTTTGGTGCCATGATGAATTGCTTCACACTTACAGAAATATAACACTTTAATTAAGAAGTAACAGAACATTTACAGCATACCATTTAAATGCCTCATGAAGTGCAAAGATGCTCTTAGGATTTCGCTACACTATAAACATACATCAAGCATTTACAATTTCTAAAATGCATGTGCATTGGCACAAAGGTTAATGGACAACTTTGCATTGGTTTTAGATTCAAATCCAGGTTAGGAAACAAAATGGGGTTGATGTGGCATGGTCTGGATGGTGGACCGCAGGCCTTGTGTACAGTTGCATTAGTCAAGTCACTGTACATTCACACTTGAGTCTCATTTCACTGTACATTTTGTTTCTGTACATAGCTAGTAATTAAACACTTTATAATAATTGGAAATGCTCATAACAATAGTAACTGTGAAAACCAAAAGTGAATAATCAACAGCATAAACATACACTTACATTCAGGCCCTTCCACAGCAGTGCTCAGATGGACTCTAGGCTCTGTACTGGCTCTGCATTTGCAAATTATACCCTTGGCATTCCAGTAACAGCAGCCACACAATTACATTGCTGAGACCTGTAAGTAAGTAAGTTATAATAATTTTAGTGCACCCTCGTCTGGTATGCAGTTGAATTCCCCTTGGCTGGTAACGCAGAAGCAGCGGCTGAGCTGGCAGCCCAAAGAAAGGATAATAAGCAAGCCTCTTACCAGTTCACCTTTCACGTTCAAGACACTTGGTTCTCTCAATCATCAGGGTTTGAAGTTCATGGCCAAGTTCAGGGTCACCAACTGACCAGGGTTTGTGGAAATCGTAATAATTGTGTATAAATAAATGTAATAATGACACTAAAGTTAGCGTGAAAATCAAAGATATTTGGCATTATTAAATAATAATAATAATTGTAAAATCAAAGTGTTGGAGAGACAAACTTAGAAGTCATGATAATATTAAATCAGAGATGAGTCTTTGTATTGCACTTAAAGCGTTTTCATGCAGTTGGCACTTTGTGCACCTCATACCAGATACCAGCACAAAAGAAACCAATAACTAAGCATCAAATTTTCCTATTTGAACAAGTTTAAGTGACACGGTGCTCACATTACATCAGATTCATGTTGTTAAGAAGCGTGTTACGTTAGTGCCAAGGAGCACAATAAGACGAATTACTTTAACACAAAACTAATCCAGAAGTGCCAGTCGTACTTGATCTGGACCATACTTGGCCTGAACTGACTGACCAGTTTATGGGTTGGATCACACAAATCTGAAATATGGCCTTACTGCAACACAGGTTTATGCATACTATATGTATTACATATACTCATGTATACATTCAACAGGACTATACATATAAGGCATATATATGAAATACATATAACAATACATATATATAAGGCATATAAATGAAATATACATATATGTGTATTGTTATACAGTGGAACCCCGTTAATATGCAGTGCTTCTGACTCATGGAAGTACCGTACGGAGCAATTTCTTCCACATGCATATTATTTGAACTACCGTGTTTTTAATGACTCCCACGCTTTAAACTCGTGGCGTCAGGTGGCACCGCAAATAAACTGAACTCGGGTGTTATTGGTGCACACATCAACGGTGTTTCACTGTGTGTAATTATGTATAGTCCTATACGTTTAACTGGGATAACTTTCAATGCAGTAGGATTAAGTGAATTCCAGTTTGATGGATAGAGATATGATTTATCTTCCTGTTGACTGGTTTTATTTCTCTGAACTGGTTCTCTGCTGTCAGCCTTTATGCAAAACGATTCTCTGCTATCTGTGCTGTTCAATCACCATTTGAATAAAGACAAAGACCTCGATTTTCGCTGGAAACCAGCTCAGGAAACAGTTCCTCGAGAGCAACGTCGAGCAGCATGTAGGACAGCTGAAAGACATATAAACACTGTCAGACACTGATATTCCTGGATCCATATGTTGGTCCAAATTATGAATATCAAAGTATTACCTATTTTTTATCACCCAAAGAGAACATTAGTACTAATCCAATACTACAACTAGTCATCTAACCTAACAAATTCTGTGCTGCCATTATCGTAATCCATAAGGGGTATGGATTACGATAAGGGGTATGGATTAAAGTGAAAATGTGGTAAAAAATTGTGGTAAAAAATTTTAATCTGTTTGACAATCCCGGCTGAAATCCGACAGGTCACAAAAACAAGAAGTCAAGCTAAGCAAGTTGAAAGAACTGAGTATTAAGCTTAGATGTGAATGATTTTAAAGAAAGTCACACAGAAATGTACAGTGAATTACTATAAAGCTCTGGACAGCCACCGAGGATACCCCATCCGATTGCAAGGCACAACAAGGGTCTATTAATGCATACCAGGAGTCATTGCCTATTAGTCGAATGCCATATTTGGGGGTGAGTAGAGCAGAGATATGTCAGCTGATTTAACTATATAACCTTGTGAACTATGAGAACTATATAATGACTAATAGCGCTCTAACCAATCATCATGGTATCTGATTGGTTAGAGTGTTCGGCCTGTAATGCAGAGAGTGCGGGTTCAAGCCTATGCTGAAATAGTCACTGTGCAGGGATCTTGAACAAGTCCTTCACACACAATTGCTCAGCGCTATCGATGTTCTACTGTATGGTAAAGTGTGCACTACTGAACCTTGGAGAGAGGGCATTATCAATACAGATGAACTGTATTGTATTACTCCTATCAATAATAATAACAAATAGTAATAAACTAACAATAAGGAGATGAATATCTACAAAGAACCTAATCATATGGCCTACTAAATACAAAATAATGGAATGACTTCCACCGTTTTTATATTATATTAACCTAAATAATCTACTCAGAACTCTAAGTTATTTAATAATTCTGAGCTCCTGGAAACACGACTTGGACCTAACGTGGTATCCCTGGACAACCCCTCTGACATGACACAGCACTTGTGAATAAGCTGGTGCTCTGTGCTTACATTTTAAATAGTGCTTTAGAAGTTTAAAGGCTAAGATTACAAAATGCTTTTCACCACAGTCTACTTGTGAGCCATAGTGCATGTATAATCAAGACCACTGTGTCTCTCAATTGAACCTCTATCTTCCACGTAATTAACTGATAAACTTGGGTGTCCTTATTAGCGGGATTCATCCTTTCTGGGCCTCCCCTTTGTCAACGTTTTCATGTAACATACCAGTGATGAACTGATGTACATGTATGCTATATCGTTGCAATAAAAATTGATTGATTGCTTGACATGTTTGGTCAGAAAGAAAATCTTTCAATTCTGATTGATTTATGTTTGCACGTTCACATGATGCCTCATCTACAGGAATGTACATTAAGAACTTGTTCCAGTCCCCTAAACAGTGACCCCCACAGAGAAGTCCTGAAGCAAGACTTGCTCAACCAGTCATCCACCATGTTACATGTATGTAGCATCACAAACAAGAATGACAGACCAGAATGACAAACAGTACCCTACTTTAAACAAATGTGTTTAAGCAGTGACTAACCTGCTTATTAAGCCGAGGTAACTGTAAAAAACTGAACAGAAGTCGGGTACCCTTGTCGTAATTCTCTGAACCAACAGCCTTGGCAAAGAGTTCTGCAAAAGTGATAGAGTATGGCTAAACCCTCAGTATTTTAATTTAGATTAGTAATACTGCAGTGCAAACTACCAAGTGTTGCACGGTAAACATGTTAGGCAACTACCAGTGGTCAAGTGCTAACTTTAGCAGCTGTACAATTACCACCAAAGTGTTTATGCTTCCCCAAGCAACATAACATCATGTGGTAAGAATGATATCTACTGCTGTAAATACAAACTGTTTCACCTTAATATATCTTCTGCTTATCTTCAGTTATATCAGTTTATGTTTGCAAGATAACCACTCATCAGCAACTTTTAGTAGAGATTCATGGAAGGTGCCAGGTAAATGCTCAGATATGTCCACCTAAACTAACAACTAACAATGGCAAAATCCGGTCTTAGAATAATAATAATATAACAATTCCCAAATTCAGACAATCTAAATTAAAAAAATGATAAATATACAAGATGAGAAAGTAAATAGCAGTTGATTCTTCAAACAATACAGGCTGACTAATTTAACAGTATAAAAGTAAGTACTTTTTCAAATAAGAACTAACTGAACCATCTACTAGCAATTAAGAACAGGCAAAACATCCAGTGATTTTAAGAAAGAATGAAGGCAGTCATTTACTGGGAATGAAGCTCATGAGCTCCAACAAGGCTGCTTCCTGACGACGTCGCTTATCTTCGTCTGTCCTGTTTCACAAAACAACACCAAAATGACAACAGACCAACCAACGCAGGCCATAGATACAAACTACACTGACGTTTTCCAATCCAAGATTCAGACAGAGCAACATATACAATGTTATACGTGTATTAAATGTATTAAATCTGCAAATCTCCTAATCTAATCTAATCCAGATCTTCATAACTGTAAAGCAAACAGCATCAATCAATGGTCTATAACTGCATGTGGAATTTTGATTTTGGAATGCAATGTAAGGCACAGATCTTCTAGTAAGCGGATCTCATGAGCCAAGGGTTCTGATTCTTTGCAGATAGTGGTCGATTTAATCAAATTCACCACTGATCTGATCAGCATAGTGTATGCAAAGTTGGTCACCTCGAAGTTTACATAGGTGAGTTTTCTACTGGCCAGATATGACATGAATTATGACAGCTCATAATTTAGTGCTCATGAATAAGCTTTGTGCTTAGCTTTAGAGTAGTGCTTTACAAATTTGGAGTTTACGATTATGATTACGACCTTGAAACAGAGAAAATAACAAAAAGCATAATGGCTAATCCTAATCATCAGCTCGGAAACGTCTAAAGTATTATTTAAAAGCTAAGCTTATTTATGAGTGCTACATCAAGTCACAGGGTTGTCCAAAGATACCTAGTGAAGAAAAAATGTGGTTGCCAGAAGACGAGAGAGAGAAGGAGACAGAGATGCTGTTATAGTGGGCTGTCTTTGTGATGAGAGAAACGGAAGGCAGCAGAGTGGATCGAGTAGGATAAGATTTCTCAAAAAGGTGAGACTAGTTTTGAATGGAAAGCTTGGGCAGCTATAGATACACAAGTTTGAGACAGACGTTGTTGGATGAGGAGCAAGATTGGCAGAAGAATGATGAATTTATAGAATTCATGCTTGGGAGTCCTGGTGACAGGTTAACCAAATGAATTTTAGGTAAAATGAAGATGCTTACCAGAAATTAAGTGGATTCAACGTTCAGGAAAAGAGAATTATACTAGACAAACACCATAGTGGAGTTATCACTAATTTGTTTCATGTGCCTCTTTCAAATGTAGTCTTCAGAGGCACAGTACTTCATTCAAAGATGGTTAAGCTAAAGCACAAACTAACAACAAGGTAAATTTGCGAGGCTCACCTTGGTGGATCATTGTCAAAGAATAAGGCATCTGCAATAATAAAACACACTGGTTAACAGTGTTGTGCATTGATAGCAGTACTGTAGTTCACAAAACATTTTTAAAATAGTACAAAGAACTGAGGATACAACTATGTGCATTTGATTACAGTAAAGTATACTGGCCGTAACTATTAAAATATTATATTTAATTATATATATTATATATTATTATATAATAAAATGCCTTGGATAACAATATAGCACATAAGTTAACAATATGGCTAAAAATAATGTGTATTGATTAATAAACGACACATTTCTTGAAATGTGAACAACAGCAAACACTGATCACACTCTGCACCCCTTCAAAGGAGACTCCTCAGAGCTGTTCTTAATCTAAACACCATTGGGACTACACAAGCTCAAGTGGTGCTATATAAATTATGACATGACAACAATATAACATTAACAGAAACATGAAATCCATTTGACTTCTGCACATCTGTGCGGCCATATTGGTTGTGTTTAACCTAATTCTGTCATTTGGCTGTTTCTAAGGCTTGTGCGAAATGAGCTTGATTGTTCAGACTCCTACTGTGAATATATTTGCATTTCAGTATTTTTCCTTATTCCAGCATGGAGTTTGTGTGCTTACGGAAGCCGTTGTTTGGACCTGTCAAGGGGTGACAGATTCCCAGCTGGGCAGTTGAGCCTAAGACCAAGAGACCTGCATGCTGTCAGCCAGCAACTGAGAATGTCATGGATTTGGTGAAGGAAGGGCAAGAAACGAGTCTTAGAAGTGGCATCAACTTTCAACCACAAAGTGATTTCACAAACAATCAAATGCCTGTGCCATGCAGACCTGCTGGCTCAAGAGAAGCTGATGCTGCATTACCTATACCAGCTGCAAGGGACTATTGGAGGATGATGCAACCTAGTGTCCTTGGCAGTGGACCACATTGCCAGCATTGCTCCTCATTATCGATGTAACATGGTTCAGGAACTCTGAATATGGTCTCAACTACCCAATAAATCCAGTTGATGGGCTTTGCACGCGTGGGGGCGCCTACCACTGGTGAATTTTAAAATTATCTTAGCATTGTTTGTTAACTGATGAACTTCCTGTTCTTAATGACATTCAACATCATTTAAAGTAAGTAAGTATATTGAAAGTTACTGGTCACAGTTCGCATCTAAGTGGTGTCTCTTAAAGTGGTGCTTACAAATTTCTACTAACATTTTGGTCTGCATTTCAACAAGTTATCAACATTCAATAATAGCGGCATAACTGACAATTTCATTGGCTAACTGACTGACCTCTTAGCAAGTGAATGATCTTAACCAAATGATACTCCCGCAGCACTTTGTCCAACTTGCGACTAAGGTACCAGTCTAGGAATGTGTCAACCGTGTTGCGCATTATCGTACGAAGTGCCAACAGTAACCTCAGTAACCAGAATGGTGCACTGTAGAGATTCACGACTGAAATCAAAGTAAAACTCTTATAGATGACAGCAAAACTCATACAGATGACAGCAAAACTTTCAAGCAGCCACAAAGGTAAACACAATGGAAACAGAAACTCAAAAGTATAGTGGAAACGGTGAAGCACAAATGCAACAAATGCAACAAACCAGCACTGTAAATAATGCCAGTAAGCAACTATTGGTATTATTATTATTTTTATATAGCGCCCCTTCAAGATGCCTACTCAAGAGTACTCCCAGCCCAACCATGGTCAAACAATGCAGTTTTGAGAACAGTAACAAATCAGGTGAAATGACCAGTCGGTATTTGGCGGACTGTGGTAGGAAGCCCATTCCAGGTCATGGGGCCAGCCACAGAGAAGGCATGGATCTGCCATATGGCTGTCTGCGTGCGGGGAACAGTAAGCTCGGCCTTCGCAGCCAAGCAGAGAGAGCAACGGCACTGCGAACATGAGGTGGAATAGCAGGTATGGAGGGACCAAGGTATATAGTGGCATATAATCAAACTTTTGTACATTTACGTAATGCAGCATATAATGTAATGTAACCAAAACTTCTATAGTGCCACCACAGAGTAAATCAGAAGTCTATGCTAATATTCCTTAGCTTTAAAGTCATTACTTCCAATATACCTGGCTATTGTTGTAGTTCGCGTCTGAACTGGATTCTTAATACTTTAACGAAGAGCATGTTCTAAAAGTGACTGGGAACCACTGCAGCTCATTGCTAGAGTGTTAACCTTCAGTTTTTATTATGTTGTATTGTAAATGGAAATAATGTGGAAGAATTACTGTCAGAAATACAACCCCATAGATGTCCTGGTAGCATGTCCAGATCATTGGTAGCCTCGTTTTGATTTTGACATGGCTTACCTAGATATATTATGGCATCGTAGACTCCAGTTACTTTGTCTACAGATGCCTCGGAGCCAGTCACAGCATCAGCCGGATGACAAAGCGTCACTGGTGTCAGTTCCAGATCACAGTTAGCATTGTTGTTGTAAATGGAATTGGACATCTGTCAATTAAACAGTAAATTCATAAATCACAAGTTTTTAAAGACTAGACTGCAGCAGTCTTTACTCAAGATAAGCAAGCAGATAAAGAATTTGTACAATTTAATATATTTTAGACTACCTTAAAAGCAAGTAAAACTAACAATTAACACAAAAACTTATGTATAGCAAAGGTCTTGTTATTGTATAACATTTTATGACATACACACAGTCTTGTTGTCCTCGAGACCAAGGTCTTGGTCTCGAGTGCACTCGAGTTCGTTTTTAAAAGTCTTGGTCTTGGTCTTGAGGTTCAAGGTCTTGGTCTTGAGGTTCAAGGTCTTGGTCTTGGTCTTGGTCTCGAGGTTCAAGGTCTTGGTCTTGGTTTTGCAAGACCAAGACCAAGACTTTTGACAATATAAAGAGTCATTTAACAAAACGCAAGGATTTTTATAATTTATCCAATAATTACTAATACAATTGCTTTAGTGTTTACACGGTGTGAGTGAGGCTTTACTGTTGCTTTTGACATTTATTTTGACTTCCGGTTATTTACCATGGAATGATTTCAAAACAGACTCACAATTTGTACATTTACAACCGGTACTTGAAGAGCTGCTCTGTGTGCCAGTGAATTCAGCACTGTAGAACGTACATGTATTTTTCACATGGCAGAATTTTTATGAGGACCCACAGGTCACGTCTTGGTCAGAAAATTCTGAGCAAATTGATTTTTATTAAATGCAACAGGCATATGGAATAAAATTTCGCCAGAAGGACCTCTGTAAATACGAATTCGAAATTCTCTGCAGTCTGCATTTGGAATTGTTTTGTTTGAATAAAATAAAAAGATTCGTGTTTAAATCAAAATAGCGAGTTGTCTGACTTGACAATTTTTTTTAGTAAGGAATTGAAATCTGGATAGGGTTGTGATTTTTGGGTATTGTTCTCGGTTTTGGTCTTGAGTTTCAAAGTCTTGGTCTTGGTCTTGGTCTTGAGGTTCAAGGTCTTGGTCTTGGTCTTGGTCTTGAGGTTCAAGGTCTTGGTCTTGAGGTTTAAGGTCTTGACAACAAGACTGCATACACATACCTTTTCACTAGATATAGAAACTGTGTCGGAATCTCTGTCAGACCAACGACTACAACAGATAAAACAGCAATACAATTTAAAATATAGAGCAAACATGCTATACAAGACAACTACAAGTTTGGATCTATCAGAAAGCTTTGAGATGTATGTCTGCATGCATCCTCATATATGCGCTAAAACATGGCTACTAGATGTAAAAAGGTGCATTTAACACGAGTTGAAAACATTTCTTGAGCTGTCTCTCCAGGAAATTATTGCTCCAGGAGGATGGTTGAATACATGAGAAAGCCTGATGTCTTCCATCCTCATATGGGAACGTGGGATGAACAGGATGTCTTGAGCTGCAGAATGAAATGACTAACTGGCTGAAGACAGGAAATCAGAGCTCTCTCATTCTAAACTGTATGAGTATGTGAACCCAGTTGGTACAAGCGTACTGTGATCTAATCAACATAGATTTAAACCTGTGCCTAGTAGGACTTTCCTTCAACCTGCCAAAGGTATTTGGTATTACATGGTGGATTATCAGATTCTGATTTTTAAAATAGTAGTAGTGCTCTCTGCACTAGCCTAGATGGCGTTAACCTCATTAAGTAAGAAAAAAAATTCATCAGTAGCAAGTGTATAATAATTCGTTCTTAATTGGATGACCAATTTATTTATCTGATTTTTGCTGATGTACCTATAAACACATTCACATTAAGTGATCTTCTTGGATGGAATGTGCTAAGCAAAAGAAAGAAAATGTCTCTTGTGAAATTCCTTGGTTAAAAATAGGCAAAGTCATATGTAACAATGACCAAATATAGGTCCTTTGCTGTTATTGTAAAATTTTCTCTTCTCTGAGGAGTTTCCATCGAAAGGCACTACATAAATGTGTAATTATAACAAATGAAACAGTGAAAAGATTTAACATAGGCTCAAAATTAGACCATCCATGAAAATGTGTTGGATGTTAAATAAGTTCTGTGGTTTCAAGATTATTCAAGATCCAAGACTCAGATTATCACTGATTAAAATGGAACCTATGCTACTGACTCGACTAACAAAGTTATGCTGAACAATGAATCCAGATTCTGTTACTCACCAGGGCCGGGATTTTGGATTTTCTGTAGAAAGAAGAAACGATCTAAGAAATGCATCTATGTGTTGTCCTCTCTGTCACAGGAAAACACAGCAGAAATGGAAAACTTAGCAAAAAGTTCAAAAGCAATTCAGCATATGACTGCAGTAAAGCCAAGGCAAAAGCTGAGCTAAGGCATTGTACTGTACCATATTCTGTGAATGTTATAGTCTCTAAATATCAGAAACAATGATGCATTGGATGTTTGTTTAAACTGTTAGAGAGTTATAATTTGACCCATGCAGTAATCAATCAGCACTATAGCCATACACTAGAGAGTGGCTAGAGTGTCTTTCAGGGAAGAACAGACAATGAGGGTTGCAACTGGTTTAGTCAGTTTGGCAAGGACATCCATTCCATTCAGAATCCCACAGGTCTACTAGGTCTTTGGTCCATTCTATACATCAGCGGTTCCCAAACTTCTCTGGGTTGCGACCCACTTGTCAATATCTTGGCAGTCTCATATATGTGCTAAAATATGGCTAATAGTGTAAAATTAAGCATTGTTTACTCAAATCTGCTTTGTAAATTTTTATCAAAATGTGTGGATTTCGTACAGTGCTTAGAAATTTAAAGCATTAAAAGGAAACCTAGGTAAAAACAATTCACAATTTATTGCAATCCAGCTAGTTATAGCCCAATCATAGCCAAATGTTGTTGCTGCAAAAAATAAATGTTTCTCAAAAAATTTGGTGACCCACTTGCCAGAGCTTCGCGACCCACTTTTGGGTCACGACCCACAGTTTGGGAAACTCTGCTATACATCCTGTACTTAGATGTTCTGCTCCATATCATCGGTATGCAGTTTATATTTATGGCCACCTTCTAAAAGAGTCTTGGGATATCTACATGACCAACAGTTCTCATTTTCAAAGATTCCAGGTCAAATCGCAGTTCGTGGAGAGAGGGAAAGGATGACGGTGGCAGGGAGGAGAGATGAAAGAAGGTTGGTGCAGGGTGATGGATGAAGGCAGGCAGGCAAACTAGTGATTTGAATAACAAAAAAATAGAGTAACATCTGATGATCATGTTCTTACCTCTTTCACCAGTTTTAATGCACCACTTTTTACTTTTTTGCCTGAAAAGAAAAAAACAGGCTATACAATTCCACCTGCAATGTTTAAAACATTCAGTTCACTTGTTATTAATCTCACAGAGATAGATGCAATTTGCCACCCAAGATAAATACTAAGCCAAATAACATTCTGCATTATTCAGCAAGGAATAAATCCAGAACAGTTAACATCTTCTTAGTCTATAGCTGCTTTGACACTGCTATATAAGCTGGTCTGGTCTGGTCTGGCTCGTGTTTAAATTATCCATCTCCAATCCATTCTGAATGCAGCTGCCTGTTTGACTGGTGCAGTTCCTGGGTCTGACCATGTTTCTGGCTTCGTGTAGGATGTATTGGCTTTCTTCCACAGTAGAACCGAGACCAAATTGCCCCTCATGAACAACTGCTTAGCTGGTTGCGCCTCAGTGAACTGTAGGGAACAACTCATCTATGCCTCCTCACTGCTTGATAGTAGATCTCTTCAGTGTCTACCACACAAAGTGATCTGTTTGCTATTCATTTTCAAACTTCCATAAAGCAGCACCAGAGCTTAGCTTAGCTGACTTCAACTCCATTTGTTCTCATAAGTCAGTGACTGCTATACCCTGAATTTCTCAGCAGTTGTGGTTATGGCTTGAGTTTGTTGTTCAACAGAAGGATTACAAAGAGTGTATGTTGGTTAACCACTTAAGTGGTTGGTGATTCACAAAACTACAAATGTAACTAAAGAAAAAACCAACCAATGCCTTCTCAACTGCTCCTTTCTTTGACTGGTGACAATGAAGAGAACTCACCTAAGTTTACTTCCAAGAAGCTGGTGGTGAACTCCAACTTAGAGGTCAGGAAGCTGTAGAGTAGTTCACTGCCTCGAAGAACCGGTTTTGTTAACAATTTCTAAACACATAGACATATTGGTTAAGAAACCAAGTCATCTTCAATTCTCTAAATTAAAATACCTCCACTGCTAATGATGGCTGTATTTTCCTAAATACATGTACCTCTGTCTGCAACATCTTACCAATGTAAAACTAACACAGAAAGGTTTCTTCCCAGACAGACTAGAACTTGTGCCTCCTTAAAGATAAAAATCAGGATGCATAGTGAACACTTTACTGCTTATATTGTCCTGTTGAAATCAGACGTAAAACTCATACAACTTTTACTTTCATCACGTGGGAATCAACATGAGAATTTGTTGTTGAAACTGACCTTTCTGTCACTTGGCTAACTGTATTCATACTAGGCATTGCTACGATCAATAGTCTAGGTTAACTAAATAAAATTCTGTATTATGAAATCACATTTCGAATAAAACTAAAAATGTGCTAGTACCAATTGTAAGTGCTACGATGGAAACAAATTATATTGGAGTCCTATCAAAAAGCAGTTAACAACCAAGTCAGGTTACAATGAAGTCACTTTTGAAAGCTGATTCCAGTTTGGAATGCATGTTCCTGACCATATTATACAGTGATGTGCATTACAATGAGGTCTCAGTGTATTTAAAAACCTAAAGATTAATTTCTACTTTTCTCAATTATTACTGATGCTAAACAATGCTACCATATTGGGCTGAATGCCTGGTTATTGTTGTTGGCCTAAACAACAGCCAAAAACTTAGATAATATTGCTATATTTTGTGAATTTTACGGCTGGCTAAAATAATAAAACCAAATGTCAGTTGGCCCCTGATTAAGGCTTCCCAGCAGTCAGAAAATTAAATCCTCAATTAAATCCTGAATTCAACCTGTAGATACTGTTCGAAGCTTTCTCGTAGGGATTCGAGGAATACTTTGTTCTTCTGCACAAACGTTCTCTTGGATGGCAGCTGTGCGTCCTCAAACTCCCCATGAAACTCAATGAGCTTCTGCTCTAGGACGTAGAACTCATTGTATCGCCTGAAAGAGCGCATCAAATGTCAACAATGCCGTGTGGAGTTCTGATAGGTTTATGTCTGCTATTTGATGAATTACAAGTAAATGTTACCAGATCATTATGGTATCGTGCTTAAAATAAGTTTGTTCTTGGTGCTCTCTGGATGCTAAAGAGAAAGAGTTAAAAGTAAATTATGAAACCTCTTCAAAGTTGAAACAGAATGTCCTATTTCACTTCAGAACAACTGAGAAAACTGGACGAGGTGTTGTAAAATCTTATTAAAATGTGGCTCGACTTCCCGTCAGTCGTCAAAGCCCAAATACTTTAATCAAAATAAAAAAAATAGTTGCATATCATTATGTACCGCATGCACTATTGTGGACAGGTCGCTCACTAGTTGTTAATTGCTACAATTCACTAGAATAAATGCAGCCATCATTGTTCTAACAGTTAAACAGTTACCGTAACTGATATCACTGAGCAGTAGAAATACAAAAAATTATGATAGATTTTGATATACTGCTAAAACTTTCATTTATTCAATTCAAACAACATTAATAATGGCAGCCAACAAGATCTTGTTTAAAATCTTGAAAGATGAAAGTCACAAAGTGTGTGATTTTTAGCAGAAAATTAAAAAGTTGTCCAAGGACTGTGTAAGAGTTATTACAAGCAGTGAGGTCTAATTCACTCAAGTAGTCATTACTATCATCACTGGCCTATGGGTTAGTTACTTATGGCAGGCCAGATGAGTGAAAGCATATTACCAATTTCGGTTGAGGAAGATTGGCATCTCAGCAGTTTTAAGCGCAAGAGAGTCTGCTGAAAATGTGGCCACGTTTCGGGTATTGAATTCATGGCCTAGGTGTGACCCTTTGAAGTGGCAACTGGTCCTATGGGGACCCAGTGACAGCCCTAAAGAGGTGTATATGTAAACTATTCAAAAGTACATGTTCTGCAAGGACTCACCTGTCAATATCCCAGCGGGAGGCTTCAAAATCATCTGCAACATGAAACATCCATCTGATATATGACTGAAGTACCTTTGTCATTAGCCATCGCAACACAATGAACACATATCATAACACAATTATAATGGTTGTCTTCAAATGACCTGCAGAAGAATTCACATGGGCACATGCGAGATTACAGCAGTCTAAAATATTTTTAAGCATTTAGGCCTATATAATAACATGGTACCATGTTGGTTATACCACTTGTCTTGTAAGGTGGAGAGCACAGCTTTGAGCCTCCCCTGAGACAATTACTGCTTAGGGACCTTGAGCAATTCACAACTGCTCAACGCCATCGACTGATGCTTGGTCATTAGATGCTTGGTCATTAGATAATGGTGCTTGGACACTGGCATAATAATAATAATAATAATAATAAAATTGATAAAGATTACATCAATTATGTCATGACTCCATAAATGGAATCAAGTACTTGTCGTAGAAATTATATGTTGACGGACTCTTCCTCTTATTTTCTTCACCTGTTCTCTTCACCTTGCTGATCAGATTAACCTGCATCTGGACTTAATTGTGAAGCGAAGGGCCTTTGCTATAATCACACGTAACTGCCTTTCCTCAGTTAACAGATTCCTGCCATGGAGTTTGCAAATATGCGTAGATGAATAGGTGCTCTTGCCAGGAATCACTTAATAGTGCACCTTAAACCCCCAATGCTTCTTGGTTGGTTCTGCTGCTCAGTATCTAGGTAAGTAGTATCATTTCTCTTGCAGCCCTCTACATGGTAGTACTCCCAACTAGCTTCCACAGACAGGTCATTAAATATGCCTGGATATTACATCCAGAGTTCACATAATACATCTTACAACATATCTTGGATAATAAGGACCATAGGATGTCATGGAATGGCCTCTTGTTTCAAACAACAGGTAGGCATTTACAATTTGTTGACTATGGTTTCACTTGAATGGACCATTGACTGATACCTCTGCTCTGTTGCCTGTTTCCTGCAGGAATGTTAACTTCAGTTAATTCACTGTATGTTTTCAGAGAAAAGAAATCAGTTTAAAATCTGTATTACGGTTCGCAAGGCCTTACACTTAAAGCAGCCAGCACATCTCCGCTCAATGCTCACCCTTTGTACCAGCAACTACTGTACATACATGATCAACAGATGCTTTGAGTGTTGCTGTGCCACACATCAGTGACATCAGTGTTGGGTCTTGGCCACACTCGGTCTAAGGAACTCACTACCAATTTCTGTGCGTGTTCTGTTGGTTCTCAGCATGCTTTTCCTCTGCAGCCTGACTTCTGGTTTCTCTGACTTATTAGATTTCGATCTGGTTTCTCTAAAGGATAAATGTGTGATTCTGAACGCAAGTTCACTTGAAGTGACCGTCGACCGATGCTGCAAACATGATGAAAACAATGTCAAGAGATTAGATATGGTTTAGATAAGAGGAACATTTAAAAATGACCACACAAGGTCAAACTGATACAAACTGCTGAGAGAAATAGCATGCACCAACAGAAGAACAGAAGCAACCAACTGACATGCACAAAGCCAAGCAATTAAAAAACTCGAGACAAGAACCAGTACAAACTTTTGCATCGACATGACAACTGAAAATCCCAAAATACGGCGAGGAAGGGTAGGGTAAACGTAACAGGGAACGCAATGTAACACAAGGTAAAGTAAGATTACCGATTACCATGGGGAGGTAAACTACAATAAGGCAAGGTAAAATGAAAGTTAGGTAAAATGAAACAAGGTAAGATATTGGTTATTATTACCATACACCCCATCTATGATCAGTTTATCTGTGAATTTGATTCATGTTTGTGGAACTGTTCCTCAGCAGAGAACCAGTATGGGGAAACTCAGTTTCTCCCTACTGGTGCAGACTGTCTCTACCCTACTGTTGATAGTTTTTGCTCCGGTCTTTCCAATCAGCCACAAATTGCATGTTTTCAGCTGGCTACAAAACTAGTTCAGCCAGAAAAACCTGGATCAGATTGTTCGATTAATCCTTTTGCCAGCCACAGATTCAAAATTATGCCATCACACAACTAACTATCTTCTTCACCATCACTACTGACTTCTGACTTGTGAGATAAAACAATACAAGCACATGCCCACAATTCTGTGACATAGGTGGACTCAAAACTAATTTCTATAAAATTTCATGTTTAGACTGAAAACCATCTTCAGTGGTTGATGATATTACATTTCTACACTTAAAAGGTGACATGAGATTAAAACTCCTAACTTCTGGCCACATCAGATTACTGACTGAAAATATCTGGCAGGCAAAGAATAAAATTTAATTGAACAAAATTACCCCAACCATGTAAATATAAAACTTTAAAAGCCACCTGTTGATAAATTAATTATTATGTTTAAAATGCTTATCAGCCACATTCCTTGTCATAAAGAATATTTAAATTCAGTTTAATCAAATGAGTGAGGAACTTCGCCAAAAACCTTATTTCAATGTAATATCGAACTACATAGCATACATAAATTCATAGTTACTGTTAAGATAGCAAGCAAACCAAATCAATATCCTTCTGCATAATTAATGACTTACTCTCGCTGGTCAGAAGTTTTAGGCGCAGTTCTGTCCGTGAAAACATAACGTTAGTTTATTTCAAATGCAAGACCTTGGCAACAATTAAGTTTGAAATCAACCGAAGACACAGTGCAAGTTTTTGGAACAAAAACTTAAATGCTTTTTGTAATGTAATGAAATGGTTGTAATTGTAACATTCATATAACACCATCACAAGGGAGCCTGTTCCTGAGCCACAACATGAAGGGAAAGGAACTGGTTCCTATTTCCAGTAGCTGCATCTCTGTTACTTGAATGCTCAGGCAGTATGATTTGTTGAGCCTATCACTGCCTTTGTCCGCATTAGACGCCAGAGGTGCAGATGATATTAGATTAAAGTGTTATGAATTCAATAGATGTTCAAGTCTCGGTTGTAGACATCACCCGTACTTCTATGCAGTATTTGGCACAAGTTGTAGGCTACACCTCTGCATATCACCATGACCGACCATACTGATGAAGAATGCTTTGGATAATTGTGAAAATAACTGACTGCACCTGATGACTATATATATTTCAGGTACGTGACAACTTGGCAACTATTTGACCTTATCTTATTTATGGTTTACCAACAACACAACAAATAATCAAACAGAAGCAAAATGTTGACTGAAAAAGGATATCCAAATGTAATACAACCTTCATAAAACTCTACAAAACCTATCTCAGTTGAATCCTATTGTGAAATAAAGAAAACATCTGAGAAAGAAATCTCAAAGTTACAACACAACACACGCACCAAACACGTCGCACCAATACACTTTTCTATAGCATAGATCTTGAAAAATGCAGATTTCTTTATGGCCGAATTTCAAGAGAAACAATGGCCTGACTGGTTGTTTGTGACCAGAAATTGAAAAAATTCTTTATTATATATAACACAAGTCTGAACTAGTAATTACTTGCCCATGGATTTGGAAAAGAGTAGAAGTAAAATCCCTGAAATATTACAAAGATCTGAACTAGGGTGTCTGGGCTGCATATCAGAAACATGAAAAATATCTATTAATAAGTAAATTATACTAAATTTTCATAAAATGAAAAGTCTAAATTGTTGACTGGTGGCCTGATAAAGCAAACTTGAAAATATGCCTACCAATTCTGGCCTGGCAAGCTCACCAATAACCTCATTCTG
Source organism: Allolobophora icterica (assembly GCA_963556255.1). NCBI lineage: Eukaryota > Metazoa > Annelida > Clitellata > Crassiclitellata > Lumbricidae > Allolobophora > Allolobophora icterica. The sequence goes on along the minus strand of OY744609.1, from coordinate 39,954,206 downwards.
AAAATATTCATGCTGCCTTATAAAAAGTAAAAGCTTTCAGAAGCCCAAATTTGTCCCTACTACAGCCTCTATTGGCTTCAGGCCTACATAACAAACAATGAGTACCTGGTGCATTCAAGACCCACAACACAGAGCAAGAAAAGGAAAACAATAAAGAAAACAAAAGATATACTGACTTTCCAGAACGTCGACCCGTCGCACTTCTATGTGAAACATGCAAATCATCTTTTTTGGATTGTCTGGATCAGGCTTAGCAACAATGTCTGGAATTGTGACCCTCCAAGCGCTCAGGTCCCTCAGCGGACCATCGTTCAGAACCGGGAAAGTGGCAATTTCAACACCAACATCTGACTGCACAGACATAGAAATATCAATTCAGTTGTCATCATTTCTAAGACTGCAACTCTCTTTTTGTCATGGTTGAGGAGCAGGGATCTCGACTGAACACCTACCTTAAATAATCTACATTTCCTAATCACTACCATACCCTTAGGTCAATCTACTAGAGAAGACCTAACTAAATTTCATTGGACTGATTTTCTAGGCTAATCTACTTTCGTGGTTTCAGTTACATGTGACCACACTCTCTGATATGTAGCATAATGTCATATACGAACATATAATCAATTATCATAATCACGTTACAGTTGCAAATGTCACATCTGTCATTATTTGTGGAAAGCATTCTTTGGATATTAGAGCAACAGTTAACAGCCTTATTTTGTCACAGTGTCTTTCCCCGCTTTGACTCAAGTTAAAATCCCATCCGAAAGCAGAAAGCAAACTTTGGCATTGACTGGTGACCTCTGAAATGTAGAAGTAAGGCTGTTGTTGTTAGCTTACTGTTGCCATCTATGATGAAAGATCTAAATCGTTCAGGACAATATCACATGAGTAATATAAAATGTGTAATAGCTAAATTAAACTGAATTCGATGAGATTAGAATAGGATAATCTATCACAGCACAATGTTGCTAAAATAAACAGACACAGAACGTAAACTAACCACTGTAACCAGTGACGTTGCAAGACTGCCAATCTCCATGTATTCACCACCTTCTGACAAGGGTCTACCTTCCACTGTAATCACAAACATAACTGTAAACACTGTCCTTCTGCAAACACCAAAGACAATAGAACATGATGTTTTCCTCACACTGGTCACCTGCTGTTCCAGGTCAAACACCAACATACGTCTCAGGCTGCCAGAATAATGTCTCAGTAACTATCCCACTGCCGACAGCCTTACTTGCAAATTATTTGTAATTCAGGATGACCTACTCAGAAGTATAAGACATAGAACACGTGTTACCCAGGACATGTTTAACATGTGTAAACCAAAATGCAGTTAGCAACTGGTTGAATAAAGGACATACTTACTTAGTTACTTCACATAACAGACACAGCTATAGTCGATGGATTTTACATAAGCATAAGCCAGAACATATGACTCTAAAGACGAAGAATAATGACAAGACTTATTGAACAAGAGACATCCAGTTGTGATGGAATCTTAGAATGTCCATTACTGGCAGAAATGCTTTGTCTTCAAGTGAAACAGAGCTTACTAAGTGAACAATCAGCATGGAAAGCAGAGTAGCAAAATGACCAAGTGAACACATGGCTATTTGGACTAATGGGACCCACAGCTCTTAGATATGACATAATTATGAATGAATTAAAGAAAACTTTGTATAAATAAATGTGTGCAGTAACTATGCCTTCCCTTGCAAACAAGAAAACAATTCTTTCTCCTTTAAAGACTTCCTGGTACAGCTGTGACATTACTCAAATGTTCTGTCTAAACTGCATGCACAGCTGTTTTCCTTACAAATGATAGCACTCACCTGTGGGAACTTTAACAGTGTTAATTAACATAGGACCAGTATATAATCTTTAATCAGCCACCTTAATTAAATTGCTTGAAAACCAATCTGCCCAATTATATAACTGCCTGTTTAACTTTCAAGGAGTAAGCTTCCTGGCAGCACTTTAATTTTGCGAAAGCTCAGAGGCTGACCTGTGCTGCTTCTGAAGGCAGTCTTGATTCGATTTCCAATGCCAGAAAATGAGAGAGGATCACCTGGATTCTTAGAACTCCTGTTTCAGGTGACAACAGACGCACAGTTTCAAATTTATAAAATAGCAGAAAACCCATCATCAACATTCGTTTCTTGTTTGTCAGTAACTTGTCATTCTAATTAAGACACTTCTTGAGTAATTCAACGGTCACTTCAAAGTCAGCTGTAGTCCATTTCAATCATCCATTGGCTCAGACAGGTAAAAAGAAAGAGTAAAATTGACCAGAAAAATCTATTTTCTGAACTTTCAGTGCAACTGCTCTTCTAATTTTAAGTCACCAGTTCCCATCAAAGGAGGTCAATTTTTTGTGCAAGAAACCATGACAATTTATGCGATATTACCAAGACCACTTCTTCAACACAGTACAAGACTTTTCCTTAAAGACAGTTTAAAAAAGCCAATAAATGACCTCAAGACCAAGACCCAGAAAATAGGTTCTCAAGACCAAGAATAAGACACAAAAAACATATCTGCTGTCTTGAGACATCAGCTTACAAAAAGTCATCATGTTACAGTGATCCATGACACCTCTTGCCACTTGCATCCAAATGCCAAAAACTAATGGCTTCCTCAGTACTTCTGCAATAAGACCACAATGAGACTCAGACAGCAAAGACATATTGTATTGTATTTAAAGATCTATAAAACACCACTCTCAGTACGACATAATCAGAGGTGCGCGCTCCCAGTGCTAGGAACCTCGAGGGCAAAGATTAAAGACAGCAGATAAAGGCAGCAAGACCCCAGTCAGAATTGCTGAATGAGTCGAAGAGGGAGCGTTCCAGAGCAGAGGACCAATGTGGCCAAAAGCATGATGCTGAGCCATGGCGGACCTAGACCGGAGGACAAAGAGGTCACACCAATCCAAGGAGCAGAGAGGATGAAGTAAGGCCGCTGAGATGGGCCGGTGAATAGCATCAAAAAGGTAAGTAAGCGCTTGACCTGCAAGAGCTCTGTAAGCCAGAAGGAGAATTTTAAAGTGAATTCAGGCAGTAAGAGGGAGACAGTAAAGGTGTTTGGACATGTAGGTCGAAATGTTGGAGAAGCGATAAAGAAAGCAATCAAGTGGGCAGCTGCATTTAGTACTGACTGGAGAGAAAAGAGATGAAGTTTAGGAGGTCAGCAAGTAAATCTTGAGATGTCTTGAAACTGAGACTGAGCCTCAAGACCAAACAACCCTAAGTTCTTTGCTTTATGTATGACACATATTCTCTGACAGAAATATTTTGTTCAGAGAGTTTGCCACTTCTGGTAACTGACAAAACACAAGTTAACAGCTGCAGTTGATAAAACAAGAACATTACTAATAACAACAGAAATTATGTATTTCTACTCATAATGCCTCATAAAGTAATACAAAAGCATGATTAGAGTACAACTGTAATGCATACATTCAGTTATGTTACATTATATTACATTACAGAGGTTATCATGTTACAATGAACCATGGTATCTCTTGCCACTTGCATCCAAATGCCCAAACCTAATGGTTTATTTTTATTTATATCCTCAGTACTTCTGCAATATAAATATAAGTGATCAGCAGCAGCATTCTTAAAACATATAAACTTAACAGTAAAAGTATTTTAATATTGTACTGTATTGTATTCGGATATTTATAAAGCGCTTCTAGCAGATAAGGCTATTCAGAAGCGCTCCCAGTGCGAGAGACCCCGAGAGAAAAAGCAAGTTTTAAGAAAGGTAATTAATAAGAGACGCCTCACTAGGTGAAATATATATATATGACCAGCAGCTCTCCTGACATTCATTCATGTCAGGAACCACACCCACTTTTCATAGGAGCACCCATGAGTTTAAACTGTTTTGAATACCACAGCAGTTTAGATCTATTGGATAAAAATGTCCAACAACCTTCAACAGGTGCTTTAAAGGCACTCTATCCATTCAATAGCCAGACAAGTTCATCCAGAAAGTGTCGAAGGATACCGAGTTACTTGTAATGTATTACTGTAACTAATTACTATATTTTGGTAACTATTCCTGTAAACCAATCACTATATTCAAAAATCCTGTCTGTTCTTCAAAACTTTAGATAATTCTCTACTTTTGCAGCTTTTATTGTTGGCTAAAGCAAGGACATAAAAATAAACTAGATCTAAAAATGGCACCCCACAACAATTATTCATTATTTCCGCATGGGTAGTTACTGTTTACCAACAAGCAGTCAACTGAGCTGAATCCATAACCAAATTCTTAACAAACTTCGGAAAGATTATTTTAGAGCAAATAAAACCAAATTCTTAGCAAACTTCGGAAAGATAATTATAGAGCAAATAAAACTTTACCTAAGTTACCAGATTCAAAACAGAATTCTGTTGCACTAAAATTTGTGGTGCCTATCACAAGTCAAGTTTAAGACCTCTAGTTATCTAGTGTGATATGTCTTTCAATGGATTTTCAGTGCAATTAATGCTATTAATATTATTACTTATTAACAAGCCTTTAAATTTATCCCAATCAACACAGCCGATTTTAATTTAACATTCCCATGTGTACTAACTAAAAATAATTAGTTACCATACTTTGGATAAGTAACAAATCAGTAATAGTTACAATTTATATCAAGTAACTACTCAGAGTAATTAGTAAATTAGTAATTAGTAAATTTGTCCAATTTAACTATATTTACTGTAACTAATTCCTTTTTTTACAAGGACCTAGCCAACACTGCATCCAGACACACATTCTACCACATCAATTGGTCAACATGTGCCAAGCGTTTAACTCTGTCTTCGACTCTCTTACCAAGACCATGTCACATCTATCCTGTGTTCTTCACACTGGCTTTCTTTATGTGCAAGCTAGCATTTCTGATGTACACAGCATCTCCAAATCACATTCCATTCCTCAGGCCCGGCTCAAGACATTTGGCGGCCCTGGGCAAATCGGCGGCCCTAGGCAAACCGGCGGCCCTAAGCACAAAAAAGTTGATGACCTTTTTTTAGTCATTCACCTCTTTTTACGAATAATAATTAAATAATTTTTGAAAAATGGAAAATTGGCGGCCCCTAAAATCGGCGGCCCTGGGCGGCTGCCCAGTTGCCCATATGGACAAACCGGGCCTGCCATTCCTTCTTTGGTTGTATCTCTCTTAATCCTCTCACCAAATTCTCTTCCACACTCAGCCAACACTTTTTCCACAGTATCTGATCCCAACACTAGGATTTCTCTAATGATACATGCTCCTTTACTATCATTCCTCAGCTTAACGCTTTAATGACAAGAAATATTGATTCCTGGTAATGTTTAGTACACTCTCGTCATTACAGAGCAAAGCTATAACTTAGTTCATCTACACCCCAATGATTCAAACTACCGTATATGTGTGCTGTTGTTGCCTCCAAACAGCACTTCTGATCCATTGTTACAGGGAACTATAAAATTTCACTTGCATTCTATGAGAAGGATAAGATAAAGGGTATTATCAAATTTAACTTGTATTCTAAAAGAAGGAAGCGATAAAGGGCATTATCAAATTGCACTTGTATTCTATGAGAAGAAAGAGATATGTCTGTTTGCTGGACATGTTTTATTGCATAAATTATGATCAATTAAAATCTACACAATACCAGTGTGGAGTGAAGAGCAATAAATGCTACAGGTACTCATTGGGCCAATAACTATTCCCATACACCAAAAACTCACAATAATCTACGATAGCTGTCAGTATTTGGCACTAAATCTGGCAGTTAAATCAGTGATCCACGACTGTCACCACATCACAACAGAATTCACATTAGAAGGATATGTGCTTTAAGGATGGTCCAATGCATTAAACAAACAGTTGTTAAAAGTAAAAGCACAAGCACGAAGGAAGGGTAAGAACGAGATGTGGCAAGACGTCTAGGAAAATCTGAAATAGGGAAAGCAGATACAGTGTGGATGCGTTAACGCGTTACCAGTTCACCCATGATTCCTCATAAATGTGGCATCATGTCCCCCAAAACCATTAACTTACTGTGTAATTTAATGCAATGTACAAATAACTTCAGTTTAGCACTAGATATGTAATTATAGGAAGTCGGTTTAATAAAATCACATGAACATTCTCTGTAATGCTTATGTTCTTTTCATTGCTGCTTTGGTAAGATGTTTCGCGCGGACTGCTACATATATTTAGGTAATTTTAATAAGTCTTATTTCATAATGGTAGAATTAAGCATTCATACATATTTGCAGAAAAACTAGCTGCTGTAGATCAGTTACATAGTGGTGAAATGCAAGCCAAAACTCCTATACATCTTCTTATTGCAGAGTCAATTTTACAAGGTTGGATGAAATCTAAAACAAAGCTGTGTTAAGAATGTAGTTTAAAAGTTGTATCGCAGTGAAAAAGTGCATGCCATTTTGTGATGCAAAAATTTCTGAACATGCAGCTAATTGCTGCTGCCAACTGAGACATCACATAGGCTTAAAGGAATGTACAAAATTTAAAACTTTCATGAAATGACCAATTTTGGAAAGAAATAGAGTTAAGAATCAGAACCAGAAAGAAGATATACTGTGTTAAAGCATCATTTCAACTAGATGAACATAACATAAATTGAAGTGTAATTCCTGGAACGCGAACTACACGACCCTCGTCAACCCTGTGATCAATCATTAATTAGATGATGTATTGTCTGTTATAACAATTTTAAAAACATTCTGATGTGAATGTTATTTTCAAGGTTAAATTTAAATTTATTTTTAATCAAATCTGTTACATTTATTTAATAAAGTTTTCAATATTACTATTTGCATTATCATAAAATATATGTAAAATATTTTAATTATGTTGAATTAACCGATCGTCCATAGACAACCTGCCTTAGTACCTCTGTAAAAAGTTGCATCATGTCAGCTTGATTCTGCAAATAACTGAAAATTGACTGATTGAAATGAATTGCTGGCAGATCAGCATAGGACTATGTCAACATTATACTGTTTTATACATGGCCTGGTTTACACATAGTTTCAATGACTGCGTTCACGGTTCCACACTGTATGCAATAAAGCATTCATAACGGCAGTTAATTCTTAAGGTGAATGCTGTATGCATTCAAATTAGACCGTTTGAAGCATGAACTGCAAGCAAGGTGCTATGGTAAAATGCATGGTCTTCGTGAATTATCTATCACATACACAGTGCATTCATTCATTTTGAATGAGAAGCAGAGAAGACTGGTTCTTTAAACCAATACCACAAAGCAGTCATGAGTGTCAGTTGCTAATAACTTCAACTGATTAGCCCTGGCATTCAAAAACAAAGGATCAGTCCTCTCTGTCACTGCCCATGTGTGGGTAAGGGAAAGTGTAAACCTAACTGTCCACAGGGATTTAAGGTATAAACTTAACCCAATGCACTCATTTTACAGTGAAATATGCTAGAGGCACAAGCAGAAGAGATATCTTGAAATATCCTTCTGTCTTGACAGGGAACTGAACCCCCCCCCCACCTCTTGACTGGCTGTTCAACATCTTAAGCATAGACTGTCATGTCATCCAAGCATAGTGAAGTCTCAAAAGTAAACAGCGTAAAATATTACAAGTTACACTCGAACATAAACTGACATAACAAACTTATTTCTGTTTTTTTTGTACCCAGAATGTTGCACAGAATTAATTAAAATTTCTTAAAATCTCAACTTCTCGTATTTTAGAAAAATTGTATGACCCTGTTTGACTGTTAAATTTCAATTCATACACAGCACCATTTCTTTTGTTTTTGATGGCGGTATTTATATTTAGAACTGTGCCAAAACAGAAGGATATGTCACAGTTTATGTTCTGCTGGAGAATTCATCAATATGGCATATGTTGAGTCTGCATCTCATTAGACATAACAGAGCAACAAAATGGTTTAGTAACTGCAGCTTTTAATCTAAGGCCATAAAATAAAGAACTTTACTTATTCTTGAATATTCACAATAATATACAGAGCACAGAAAAGCGTTTTACTTATCATCTACTTTCATTGAAGATCTTATCTTGTAGGTTTTATATTAACAGATCAGCTTAATAAGGATCTTGTAGGAGGTAAAAAAAAGCAAAATGAATACAGTCAGAACATTTCTAAACATTTATACTAAAACCAGAAATTGAATGCAGTTTCAAATTTCAAAGAATAAGAGTTTATCTAAATAACTCAGTTTAGGCAAGTGCTACCACAGAAAATGAAAGAAATAAATGGCTAAAAGAAAAACAGAAATAAGGTACCATGACATAAAAATAAAAAATAAAAATTTCATAGTGCCTAATAAGGCACTGGAAATGCAAAATCTATTGACCCTTAAGTTGACAGTGGATGAATACGATTTAAATCCTCAACAATGACCAACTGCATCACAGGACTTGTCATTACTTGGCAATTCAAGCCAGTGTCAAATCCTGCTGTTTTGTGACAAAAATAAGAGCACCTATGTAGATAACAGTTTAAAGGGGTTGTTAAGCTTTTGTGATGCAGCACAGACTGTAATTGAACAACTGGACAACTTTTCACAATGTGACAAATATGCCAATTGAATTCTGCAAGAACTACTGCAAGTAACTGAATCCTGAGAACATTGAAATTAAAAAACATTTTGTACAGATGCATTCAATTTCTACACACATACATTAGAATATAATCAACTGCCACAGGATGAATACTTTCAGACCACAAGCGTTGTTAAAGGATGCACTACAATTCTACGGTAACAAGACAAGCCTCCGATTAAGACGATAGGTACATCACCAGCCAAAAACTAACTACAGGTACATATGAGAGCCTAAAATACCATAGTTACCTATTTGGTGTAGTTGCACCACTAGATTTGGGAGTTAGTGAAGAACTAGTACAACAACGACATTCAGGTTTACTTGCAAATCACCAGCTAAAGCACAATATTCATTTCCTATCCACTGCTATAGCACTGGTAAATAGAATCCAACTGTGTACAAGACACAGATAAAGAGCACTTTATCAAAGATTAGACAACTACAGCATATTACATCCATTGCAGATCCCACACTTTACACTATTGTCAAGTTTCAGTCTATGCTAACTTTTTCCCACTGTACAGTGCACCACTTTTTCCTATCATGCTGGCCCATCCAAACAGAACTCCCTAGCAGCTTTATTCTACCTTACACCACTTTTGGCGACTGACAATATAAGAGACAAGATAAAAGTTTTTATGTATACAGCAATGTATGGAGAAAGAGGCATTATTGTTCACAGACTGTTCTGAAGGTCTTTAGAGCACAATTTATGCTGTTCAGACAAAAAAATTGGATTATTGATGCAATCACTACCATGTCGGGATAATAACTCAGAGGAGGAAGGAAAAATCTGACAGATGTTGTAATCAATATTTCTAGCTGGCGTAATACTTTTATCATTGTAACTGTGGCGATTGAAATGCATGACGCACAACAGCAGCAGCAGCCCACAGCTGCCAGGGACGCAAAACAGCAGCAGCCCACAGCTGCCAGGGACGCAAAACAGCAGCAGCCCACAGCTGCCAGGGACGCAAAACAGCAGCAGCAGCAGCCCACAGCTGCCATCGACACAAAACAGCAGCAGCAGCAGCCCACAGCTGCCAGGGACGCACAACAGCAGCAGCAGCCCACAGCTGCCGGGACGCACAACAGCAGCAGCAGCAGCCCACAGCTGCCAGGGAAGCAAAACAGCAGCAGCAGCAGCCCACAGCTGCCAGGGACGCACAACAGCAGCAGCAGCCCACAGCTGCCAGGGACGCAAAACAGCAGCAGCCCACAGCTGCCAGGGACGCACAACAGCAGCAGCAGCAGCAGCCCACAGCTGCCAGGGACGCAAAACAGCAGCAGCCCACAGCTGCCAGGGACGCAAAACAGCAGCAGCAGCAGCCCACAGCTGCCAGGGACGCACAACAGCAGCAGCAGCAGCAGCCCACAGCTGCCAGGGACGCAAAACAGCAGCAGCAGCAGCCCACAGCTGCCAGGGACGCAAAACAGCAGCAGCAGCAGCCCACAGCTGCCAGGGACGCAAAACAGCAGCAGCAGCAGCCCACAGCTGCCAGGGACGCAAAACAGCAGCAGCAGCCCACAGCTGCCAGGGACGCAAAACAGCAGCAGCAGCACCTCACAGCTGCCAGGGACGCAAAACAGCAGCAGCAGCCCACAGCAGTCAGGGATGCACAACAGCAGCAGCAGCAGCCCACAGCTGCTAGGGACGCAAAACAGCAGCAGCAGCACCTCACAGCTGCCAGGGACGCAAAACAGCAGCAGCAGCCCACAGCTGCCAGGGACGCAAAACAGCAGCAGCAGCCCACAGCAGTTAGGGATGCACAACAGCAGCAGCAGCCCACAGCTGCCAGGGATGCAAAACAGCAGCAGCAGCAGCCCACAGCTGCCAGGGCCAATCTCAGTCTCAGGAAATAATAGTTTGATTATACATGTGCTCTAGAAAGTGATCAAAAGCAGTAAAAACATAAATGTTTACTGTTGTCTTCTACTGCTTGCATCTTAATCACATGACTGCATCATAATGACACTTCCTGTTTGCTAAATACTCTTCAGTGTCTCATTCTGATCTCTTTAGATCAAACCAGTTGACATTCATTACAGACATACAGAAAGAGTTAAGAACCCGGAGATCAGATGCCTTTAGGGATTATAGTTCTAGATCAGTAACAGATAAAGACATTAAATACCTTCAGTGTATGTATGCATGCACATATGTAAGCATGTATGTATATACATACATATGTACGTATGTATATAAGTGGACATTTATAGAGCACCTCTGTGAACCTCTCACAAGTACTGCAAACATGGCTCCCTAACAGATCAAGTAGACGTGAGTTACCAAAAATGGAAAATGTTCTGAAGACGGAATGTATGAGAAATCCTAAAGTGCTTAAGTATAGAAAATCAAAGGATTAACAGATCCCCATGGTCACAGCTTTGTTATATATGCCAGGAACAAGAATTCTTTCTGAGACTGGTAGTCATTGTAGCATGTCTGCATATGCTCTCAAATGTAGAATCATACAGTCAAGATCAACAGAAACATAATGTATGCTCTACACTGGGATCAGCATAACATGCATTTTTATATATTTATTTATTTAAATATAAAGGAATAAACTAAATGAATTGATAAAATATATTAAAACACACATACACGATACATCCACAATTACATATACATGTATACACATATACGTACATGTATATACATGCGGTATATTTATGTATGGGAACTTTGTTCGTGAATGTCATCTAACCATCTTGGTTTAATCTCAGAAAACCCAACTCTGACTTATAACTTACAGCTTCACTTACCAAATGCCTCTGTCCCTACTTCAGCGTGTGACCTGCACCAGATCTGCACCATAGGCCCATTCAAAATCAACAGGGGGTGCATGCGTTCATATGTGTTAGAGTGGATTACGGTAAAGCATACATGCATGTGGGTTTGCATCTTTCTCAGATTAATCAATTTCAATCCATTTTAAACGCTGCAGCGCTAATTATTTGGATTCCAAAGTTTGGTCATATATCTAAATAAATATGGGAGGAGATGCATAGGTTGCCCATGCAATGGCACATCCACGTTAAGATCCTAATGCTGATGTGTAACTGTCTGACCAAATGTCCTCCATCCTATCTTAGACAGCAATGTATCAGCTTCTTCTCCATTCTATGCCTCTGATTTGCTAATGGTTGTAGACCATTCCAATCGATCGTGGTCTTGTATAAAAAATCTTATAGGAACAATCTAAAGCGTGATGGAATACTAATTATTCATCTTCACCATGTACAAACTGTTTCTGAACATCTGTAGTGATTGACTGGTTTAAATATTTCACTTAAACAGCAGTAATAAAACTACAAGTTTTAAACATTGCAGACAGTCATTTACAACAAAAACTTTAGAAATCTGAAACTTACTTTGACATACTTCTTTGAAGTTTAGATGAAAGCCTTCGACCACATATCATACTGTAGTACTGTAAATAAATTGCAGCATATATTCATGACCATACTTTTTCAAATAACATCTTGTGGCAGGAAAGAATTTTGTGCCTCAGATTCAATTAACGAATTCTGCAAGCTTGATCAATGGTTCAAAAAATCTTACAACTGGATTGGAAACTATCCAATACTGGAATCACACAGTACAGCCTAAAACATACACTAAACTGACCCCTAAACATGATTAACTTCATTCCCTTCCTGTTGAGTTGCAGTAATCAAATACAGATTTCATATACGAGGCACATTGTCAGAACATTAGATAGTTCATGCACAAGTAAATATAAATTATTCACTACAATTATTCAAAACTTTACAAAACCTTAATGTAGTTATTTAACCCTTTAATGATGAGAGGGATTAGTTTTCCATACACTGTAACAAAATGTATCCTAGTAAAGCAAAAGTGTTTAACAATGGAAAACATTATAAACCTTCAGCAAACGAGCATTCATTACATGGATCTTTAAAAACGAAATATTTTACCATATTATGTTATAAAATTTATCAAAAATTTACAAGAATTATTTTAGACTCACATCATCACTTTGGTGAAAGAGTGGAAGGAAAGTATGCTCGAGGAGATCATAGGCATGTTCATAAGCTCTACAAGACAATTTCACTGCATATAATAACAGTTCATAAGGGGAGATTAAATTTAAAACACTGCTATAAAGTTGTTTCTTCGCATGTAAATGAGCAAGTTATCTATGAATGATGGAAAACAGTTGATTTTCTGCTTGAACATTTTAAAATACATTCTCAGACTATTGAAATAGATGGTGATAAGTAATCAGTTAATGATGAATGAGTACTCCTCAGTCAAGTAAAAAACATTTTATGTGCATAAACAGAACATACAATTTACATTCAACCAACACAGTCACCAAGATAGTATGTCATTAATCAATCTTATATTCTCTTATATCCTACCTATGCCAGCATCACAATAAAATTATCAATATTTTCTGATTTAATCTACACCACCGCATTAGCATGTAGGATCAGACTTGTGGATTTCTTGAATGGACCATTTGATGGATTGTCACAATATTTCTCTCTTGAAGATATAGAACTGTTTGGTTGATCTCCAGTTGACTCCAACCAGACTGTCTTTGATGCACGATCGAACGCTATCCACATTTTCAACTTCCACATTTTCCATTTTCAAACAAGATTCTTCTAAACAGCTTTACATGTGTTGATCTTACAACAATCAACTTTGCATGCGATGCATATCACTTTCTGACTTGACTTATGCCTGCTACAATGTTACTCTTCACTCACATACTGTGCTACAATAGCTATGCTAGTGTTTAGTTATCGCTTCACATATGTTGCACAATCTCACAATCCAAATGTTATGACCAGTCTTCAATATAGACCAAAGTCACAACTGGAATATTCGACAGGAACGTTGTTTTCACAGTTCACAACGATCCGATCTGGAACTGAATATGAATAGTCTTTCGTGGGGCATCCTTCTTCTCTGACATACAATGCACAACTGTAGAAATCTCAGGAATCCCAAGATGTGCTTGGCCAAAATCTTCTGCTCGGAACCAAACGATCAGATGACAACTGATAATTCATACTTCTTCAACTGAGCCCTGCTGCTGTCCATGCTGATTCAGGACACTGTCTAAATAGCCTAACCTTAAAGTTATTATGCCTCATGATGTTGGTCTATACAGTATACACCATTATAAAATTACAACCGATCACATATACACATAACCCTAATCTAACACTCTAAACCCTACTCAATCAAACCCACATTTGATGAATTTTAATATAAGTAGAGTTGCGACACTATGGTTTCATGCAAGTCGTAAGCTATTTCCTCTATTTCATTCTAGTGAGAAGGAAATAGTTTAGCAAAGCTGCACCTGAACAGTGGAGTCGTTGTCTGCAGTCTGATAACACCCTCCGCATCACCATCACAGACTGAAACATAATACATAACAAAACGACCATTCCTATCATTAACACATCATAAAATTGGTGTAGCAAGACCAACGCAAGGTCATTACAGCTCAACACAACCAATGCCGCTCACTCAACTGACACAAAATTGGTTGAAATTGTAAACACATATTGTAATTGTAATCATGGTTTGAATTCTTGTGCCTCAGTTTAAGTTGATAATTCTTCTTTGAGCTGATTGAATGTCTGATGGGGAGGTCTATTTAGCTACCTCAGCATTTACATAGCTCCTTCACAAAGGTGTATAAATTAAAGCGCCCTCGATCTGCAATCCAACTTGAGGTCTGAGCCTGCCAATTGGACTACATGTAACAAATTGTTTGCGAAACCAAGCTGTGTAAATACCAAAGGTACTGGTTCTCAGTTCCTCCACCAACACCGCCACTCGCCCACCGTCATCTGCCTCAGGTTCCTCTACACATCATCCCATAGGCTTTCCACTCCAAATTGAAGTCTCACCTCTTGAAGAATTCCTACCCTAATCCATCTAATCCTCTGCCTTCCAAGTTTTCTTGTCTTCAACAAAACTTGCTAAAACAGCTGCTCTGCCTCCTCTCTCTGGTAACCGGACTTGGGTGTCCACTGGACATTGATCTCTGGATAACCCCTCTGATATGACGCAGCGCTCATAAAAAAGCTGGTGAATAAGCTTTGCGCTGAGCAATAGAGTAGCACTTCAGAAATTTGAAGTTTATGATTATGGTAGGTACATGAAAGCTATGCAGTTAACATCAACACTGGCAATGCCATGGCTCCTGTCTTGAACTGCTGACTCATTGATATTTTAACAAAGGAAATGCCATTTAAGCCTCTGTGAAGGTGGTAGACTTCTCAGTTTAATTAAGCAACTAATATTGAGAGCTGTTAAGTCATTATTAATCACATATACATAAATATATATATATTATATATGTATATATATCTCCAATGTTGGTTATGCTGTTACTGTTAGCTTTTTATAATTAATTATTCCTGTGTAGAAACAATCATTAAGACACTAGTAAATACACTTTTGTTGTAAGAGTTTTATAATAAAATGACGATTACAATACTTTACCATTACTGAAATGAACTCAGGGTTTTAGACTGACTTATTTACAGTTGTGATACAACATAATGGCTGAACCGAATACAGTTCATAGTTGACTTTGCACTCCACATTACAAAGTTTTGTAACAATAATAATAATAACAATAATAGAACTAGGATCAATGTAGTTGTTGTGTTTGTAGACTGACTTGTTTTCAGTTGTGACACAATGTCGTTGGTGAATTGAATGCAGTTGATTGAACCAGGGTCAATGTAGTTGTTGTATAAGTCACGAAGTGTGTTATGAAGATCCAGCAACTGTTGATTCGACAACTCTGGTGTTAAAATCTCAGTATTGAATTCCTCTGCAACAACACATGGTTATAACACTTAAATTCAAATAACAGCACATTTCAAGTCCATCTTATGACAACCTTCTTCCACATGAATTCCCACAGCTAAAGCAATATTACACTTTTTCACTCTTCATGCTTACTGGCATCTTACCAAATCAATTTTTCTCTGTATTCTAATTCACTGTGTGCAGTAGCAAGGTTTCATATCTAACAGCCTGTCTAATACCAATCTCAGCTTGTCTCCTGTCATGGTAAAAAACGAAATACTAAAAAAGTTAATTTTAAAAACAATGCACAAACAAACAAATATAAAAGCACGAGAAAGAAAACTCTACCAATTGAAAGATAAAATTGAAGAACGTTGACTGATGCTTCAGATTTCATGAACTGCATGAACGGAAAAAGCAGCTCATTGTCAGCCAGGATTTCAGAGAGCTTCAGCTGCAGGTTCTTAACAATAACAACACAAAAACAACATCAATAAACAATAGTTAACATCAGAAAACTTCCAAAAACAATAACATACTGTTATCAATGACCAACAGCAATAATGGCCTGTCTGCCCAATTCACTCAGAAGGAAGCCGCTTGGCATTAATCTTTAAACGAAACAAGCTCAAAGCAAAAAGTTGCTTACCATATCAGTTTTTGGTCTTTGTAAGTTACTGAACTCAAGGACTGGGACCAAAGGTGAAGGTGGATCAGTACATTCGTGCAACTGAAATTAAACATCTCCATCTCATATCACAACAATAAAACAACACTATTGTTCTGTAATGTGCTGCAAAACTGACTGTTTCTTTCCAAGATAGGCCAGGACTGTCCTGCTGCAGGTCTGTTGTCAAAAGACCATCCATAACACTGCACCTCTCAATACCACAAGTGATAAACGTGCCTACTCAATTAGTGAATAATTCATTCATTTTAATTCATAACTGGCCAGAAATTGAACCTCTGACATTAAAGAACAGAAAGACAGCATCATCACTTGACCATTTCCTTACTACATACTGCAAAAGAACAGTGTTCATGTAACTATCAAAACTGCAATGCAGTTTATAATTTAGAATATTCAGGTTTAAAAGAAATCTGCAAAGTATTTTCTAGCACCAGTTTTCTAAATCACAAAAAGAGCTGTTTAAAACCAAAGGTAACTTAAATTTACCAAAATTTAGATAAAAATTTTAATCACAAGTGAAAGGCAAATAAAGCCAATCATTAAATATACCTGAAAGTTCACTAAAAATAAATGTTAAAGAAGTCTAAAACCTTACAGGAGACTTATCAAGAAGAAGCAGAAGAATGTTGTTGACAATGTCCTGTAGAAAGAAACAAAAACATAATTATTGTTCTAAAACACAGAAATATACAATGCAAGGACAATGCCCTCGAAATTTGTTATTTAGATTTTTGTTGACAAAAAACATTTATTCCACATGCAGTCAGTAAATCTGAATCCAAGACACGATGGTGTTCGCTATGGGGCCAAGACTGAGCCATGCAAAGGCTACAGCAAATAAGGCTGTGTTTTTTAATAAACCCAGGAAAAACGTATGGTTGTATCTGTTCCACATGTGTTTGAATAATCATAGCACAACAACTCTAAACACTCTACATAAATATCACTATGCACAACTTGGATTCCTGGAGACAGAAAGCAAAACCAAAGGAATCATCAAGATGATCTACAAATGCGTCTTGTCAACTTTCTGCTGAAAGCCAAGCAAGTGATCAAAGTTCTTTATAAACAGACCCAACTAGAACATCAACAAATGGTATTCTACTTTCATCAAACTGCATATTCCATATCAATAAGGTAAAATATACTGAGACCAGTGAAATGACTTTAGAATATCATTTAAATATGCGTACATAAAATCACAGTACCCTTCGTGACTATAGAGCAATGGATCATATTTTGGGAAAAAAGCACAAGATCCTTTGTTGTGAGGAAGCATAAATTAACACAGTGCAATTCAAGCTTCTTCACTTAATCAGATGATAAACCACATCAAAAGCTTAAAATGGCAGAAAGAATTGAAGCACAATATCGTTAAAGAAATTGCAACTGCTACAGAAACAAAGATACATACTGGATCTGCTAGAACATCCATAGCTGGCAACACAATTGCCCCAGACAACACCTCACGCAGCAGTACACACAGACTTCTGTAACGACAGAGAACAAACACCAGACCCAATCACATATCACTACCATCAAATGTCCCTGTCACATAGCCTAAGCAGACATTTGTAAAAAGCCACTTTGGGTAACACCTCAGCAACCATCAGATGGGATGGTCATTTCACCTAATATACAATTTGCACAGTGGAAGTCTTTCTAATTTCTTGGAACAACTTCTTTTAAAACAGAAATTACTTTTGGCTCAAAAGAAGGAACTGTCAAGTAAGCTTTATTTCTTATTGCTGCCACTATTGATAGAAACAACACTGTATGCCAATGCTTCATCAGCTCACTGACACACACTGACACAAACTGACACAAACTGACACACACACACACACACACACTGAATAAGTCCATCTGACCAAGTGAGCAACCTACTGCACTTGTCTCATTGGTCAAACACTTGCTTTAGAAATAGATCACACAGCTGGGCCACACTTGTCTCATTGCTCACACACTTGCTTTAGAAATAAATTACAAAGGATGGGCCTCACTTGTCTCATTGGTCAAACACTTGCTTTAGAAATAGATTACATTGGTATGGACCTCTTCTGAGAAGTTCAGTAACAGAAGAGATTGACACCATGTTATCAGACAGTGACACCACGGAAAATAAAAAGAAAACAAGTAAAAAAGAATTGAAAGAGTGGAACAACTTACTTGCATTTGATTGAGTGAGGTGGAAGTACGTAAGGAAATATTTTGTCAGCAATCTGCTTGAGGTAGTCGAGTTCTGATCGACGGTTGCGCACAGCACAGTGCAAATTACTTCCATACAAGTCAAGCACTGACTGTTCAATGTCTGTCACAGTGACACCTGTTAAATCAGTCACATTTAAAACAACAAATAAAACCTTATTCAGAACAACACTCTTTTGACAATCAGTGACACTGATAA
Source organism: Allolobophora icterica (assembly GCA_963556255.1). Taxonomy (NCBI): domain Eukaryota; kingdom Metazoa; phylum Annelida; class Clitellata; order Crassiclitellata; family Lumbricidae; genus Allolobophora; species Allolobophora icterica. The sequence goes on along the minus strand of OY744609.1, from coordinate 39,935,666 downwards.
CTGACTTATTACGGGAAATTTAGAAGTAATGATAATAATAATAATAATAATAATAATAATAATAATAATAATAATAACAATGACAATTTATATGGCGCCGTAACACAGCCATGCTGTTACAAGGGCGCCTCACAATCAACTAGCGGCAGGGTAGGCGTTAGAGAACAAGTAAGTCTTGAGTCCGGATTTGAAGGAGTCAATTGTGTTAGCCGCTCGCAGGGCAGGAGGAAGACCGTTCCAGCACTTGGGGCCAGCCGCTGAGAAAGCGCGATCGCCAAAGCGGGAAAGTAGTGCATTACCATCAATGCTTAGAAAAATAGACACTTGACTATAAGTCATTCATTATGCATTACTCACAACCTCTATAGCATTTAAAAAAATGAATATAATGTAATACAGATTCAAGTACACATTATTAACAAAAGTTTTAGTTAATTAGAAGTAGCCATCTAGTAACTACATGTACATTGACAATGCACACAGGTGACATGAAAAAGGACGCATGCAGGGGAGCGGAAAAGGCAGAAAGAGGGAGAAAAACATGAAGACGAGATGAAGGGTAACCAGTCTAAAACACAACACCTTGACAGGCTTTCTCATATTTATCATAATTAATAGTCATCATTCATTGTCATCATTTTTATCATCTATATCAGCAGTTTTCAAACTTCATTTTTATTGTACCATCAGGTAAAATATCGAATGCTAGCGTACCACCAACAAAGGTCAGCTCAAAAGCAACAGGCGAGCATGAAATCCCTCTGTAATTAGCGTAGGATCATTGGTAGACAAATTTAAAAATTAATGTATCATAGAATAGTAAATCAAAGAAAAATGGGCATAAACTCACAGAAAGTTTAAATATTTTTAAATTTTTTCGTGTACCACTTAGAGACACTTGGAGTACCACTAGTGGTATGCGAACAACCGTTTGAAAATCACTGATCTATATTATATTAACTTCTTTTCACAATATGTGTTGTTTAACATTATAACTCAAACATGATATTACAGCACAAGAATGCTGACCTTTCCTAGCCACTTGTAGACAGAAGTGTAGATGTCTAAGTGCCGTGTTTAGTACCCGGCCCGTTATCAGCGTTGGAATGTCAACCTACAGAAATTATACCTTATAATTCAAGATAAACTTAATTTTATACGTCACTTTTACACATTATCCAACTCCTCCTCCTCATTTAAGTATATATGCATTGTACTGTATATCAATGGCCCTGTCATATCTTTCACTATTTATATCACAGTCTATCAGTGTGATTCTCGTTAACGATAACAGTAACAAAAATGTTCGTCAACAAAAATAAAATTATTTCGTTAATGATAACTACATGTATAACGGTAACTAAAAAATATCATTAAATATAACTATAACAAAAATAACACCAACAAAAATTCACTGCCATTTTCGTTAATTAACAAAATAAAATGTGTAATATCGACACACATGAGAACGCGAAAATGCGCTACAACTGCCTAAGTTCAACCTGGTTTTTGGATTTGTGAATTAACCCAGTACTAGTGCTTCAAATTATTAAATTTAATTATTGTTAAACGTTTCTATAGTGATTGCGACCCACATTGACTAGCGGAGGTCAAAACTACCTAAAATTTTTTGACATAATTAATCGATGACCCCATAGGGACTAGGCGGAGTGCCATAGGGAGCCAGTTGTAACTAAGTACTAACTAAAATAACTAAAATAAAAATCCAGTAACTATAAGAAAAAATAATACTAACTACAACTATAACTATAATGAAAATTCATTAACAATACAACACTAACCGTAACTAATATAAAATCTGTAAGGAGAATCACACTGGTCTATTTGTTCGCATCTGTTATACTGTAAACTTTTCTTGGGTTCACCTTATCCCTCCCAGTTAAAAAGAATGATTTCATAGAAGTGTGCTGTTTGTATATATTTGAATATTGTGCAAGCTGCAAACTGTGTGTGCTGCTGTGGGACGCAGTGGCCGATTGGTTACAGCGCTTGCCTTGTCATGCGGAGAGTATGGGCTTGAGCCTTGTCATGAGGAGAGTATGGGCTTGAGCCTTGTCATGAGGAGAGTATGGGCTTGAGCCTTGTCATGAGGAGAGTATGGGCTTGAGCCTTGTCATGAGGAGAGTATGGGCTTGAGCCTTGTCATGAGGAGAGTATGGGCTTGAGCCTTGTCATGAGGAGAGTATGGGCTTGAGCCTTGTCATGAGGAGAGTATGGGCTTGAGCCTTGTCATGAGGAGAGTATGGGCTTGAGCCTTGTCATGAGGAGAGTATGGGCTTGAGCCTTGTCATGAGGAGAGTATGGGCTTGAGCCTTGTCATGCGGAGAGTATGGGCTTGAGCCATGTCATGAGGAGAGTATGGGCTTGAGCCTTGTCATGAGGAGAGTATGGGCTTGAGCCTTGTCATGAGGAGAGTATGGGCTTGAGCCTTGTCATGAGGAGAGTATGGCTTGAGCCTTGTCATGAGGAGAGTATGGGCTTGAGCCTTGTCATGCGGAGAGTATGGGCTTGAGCCTTGTCATGAGGAGAGTATGGGCTTGAGCCTTGTCATGAGGAGAGTATGGGCTTGAGCCTTGTCATGAGGAGAGTATGGGCTTGAGCCTTGTCATGAGGAGAGTATGGGCTTGAGCCTTGTCATGCGGAGAGTATGGGCTTGAGCCTTGTCATGAGGAGAGTATGGGCTTGAGCCTTGTCATGAGGAGAGTATGGGCTTGAGCCTTGTCATGAGGAGAGTATGGGCTTGAGCCTTGTCATGAGGAGAGTATGGGCTTGAGCCTTCCCTAAGACAGTTACTGTGTAGCAACCTTCAGTAAATCTTTCCCTCACAGTTGCTCAGCGCCATCAATTAATGCTTGGTCATTAGGCAGTGGCACTTAATTTGTAATAATAATAATAATAATAATGCATTAACTCTATAGAATTGACTGATATAATAAACTTCAAATTGACCAATTTATGCTTCATTACCATAAAAAATTTCCACTAGCACTAAACAGTGATTTTTCCAGTTACTTGTCTCCAACCTTCTTCATAATCCAAAAGTCACAAACAGTTCCATGTTTTCATTGCTCAATAACAAATTGTCATTTTACTATGATGTTCCACAGTTATGAACTTAACGCATTAATGATTAGAGTGTACTAAAAGTCACTGGGAAACCAATGCAGCTCATTGTCAAAGTGTTACAAGCAGTTGTGAATATGAACATCAGCATTCTACCTTCTCCACTCGTCTCAAAACCACGGACACAATGAACCGGAGGCTTGTTCGAATTTCATCTATGAAAGCTTCATCTTCACTCAAATCCCTAAAACACATTTAATGGTTGAGATTTATAACAATTCAAACAAATTCACAGTAACCTTCTCTTAATGAAAAGAATCAAAACAGAGACACATCAACAGCAAACTCTAGTAAGAAAAACTGTGTTATTGAAATTGACTTTATGTGGCAGAGGGAGAGAGCTTGCCCAGGTGGCCCTTATGGAGAACCAGGATGGCAGCCTAAGTAGCTGGAGTCAGGAACACCTCTGAGTAGCCCTCCGAGGAGGTGCTTTATAAATTTATACTTGAATGAATGAATGAATAAATAGCACAACTAATAGATTAGAGCATTTTACAAATGTGGCTTCTAAATTTAGTTGTGTTAATTAGATTCAAAGCATTTTTACAACGTGAATGCCGATAATTATTTATTTTGGTAGTTGCGGCCTTTTTCATGTGCTCGCTCCCCGTGGTATTGAAACCTGGCTACGCCACTGGAGGTATTTGCAAATGACATAAAGATATAACTAACAGAGATAAGTTAAAGTAATTGGCCACATGTGACTCAATGTCAGTCATCTTCTACCAATAAGGGACTGCTGGGCGGTGGCATCATCGTGTTCCGCAAATGCAACTATCCGTCATCACTTCAAACTATCGACACAACCTGGTTCAGAGATTCTCAATATGATGCTATCTTTTAACACATGCAGACTCTGCTAGTTTTCTGTGCATTTTTTTGCTAACTGATGAAATACCTGTTTTTAATGACATTTAACATCATATAGGCTAGCATGGAGAGCATCCCTGAATAGTTAGCTCTTGAAGTGGCACTACAGAAATTGACAAATACAATTGTCACCAGAAGCATCAGATCCTGTACATCATCGAATTATGACTTTGGGAAAGTCGTCCAAACTCATTCCTGTCACCTCAAAAACATTTGCTCACCTGTACCACGTGAAAATATACTCTTTCAGGACTAGATTAAAGAACTACAAAGACAAAAAAGACAAATTCAATTACTGATCATAGAATCGTATAGAATGCTGCAAACTGTTACCAGCAACTATCTGACATGTAACACTTGTAACAGTCAACAGGTAGCACTCACTGGCCCAGTTAACTATATTGGTAGGAGCGCAGGCTGTGTCCCATACTTCACATACTCCTCTGTGTAAGAGAGCATGCAGATTGCAGTTCGCTTCATAAAGTGGCTTATTTCAGAGATTTAAATCTTGGGCTAGCAGGGAAACCTTAAATGGTGTGGTGCCTATATTCAAATGGGCAGCGGTGGTGAAGGATCTCACGATCAATTCATTGAAAAATGAGCAGGGTCAAGCTATACGGTCGCTATATAAAAACATGTACATTTAAATTTACTCAAAGTGACATTAGAGCACTGAAAAAGACAGGAACTAGAGTCACATTCAACATGTGCTAGGAGGCTAAAATTATGAATAAAAATCTAGCTATTACTGTTCAAAGTTCATCTGAAGATAACAATATCAGGAACAATTGCTACTGCAGCCTACATAGGCAACAGAGTAATGCACACACCTACTATGGATTTAAAAATGCATATTAATACTATAAAAACATGCAGCTTTTGAATTATAGTTACAGGCGACACAATAAAAATGACACACATAAAATAGCAATTATTAAATGCTAATACTTTTTAAAAATTAGTATTGAGACCTAAATAAATTCTGAAAGTATTGGCTATTAATATTTACTGTTTAACAAGTCATTTGTTTGTGTCGCTTTAACAATAATTCTTTAAATATGTAGTTGTTTACATAAATTACTATTCAAATGATGACAACACAGACAGTGGACTGTCATAATAAGACTTCATAATAAACTGGCTTTACACATGCTCTAACAGTCATCACTGTTAAATCTCTACATAAAAATTGTATGCCTATAGAAATAAGACTGTACTCATGTATGGCAATTGTGAACATTTATATGCACAGAAGCATAACTGACCTCTTCAAGGGCAATGTTAACTTTCTCAGGTACTGTGATGTTTATCCATGGCTTCAAGGCAACAACATTTAACTCTGGCCTGTTCAACAAAAACACACAGTCTTTTACGATGTTGTTTGCTTGTCAGAAGCTTGTTCAGAAGCTTGTTCAGAGCACACTGCACTGCAGTAGATCAATCACTGATCCAAAATACAATCAATCAGTTTATTGAACATCAGTAATAACAATCAATATCACAGTCACCCAAAGAAAGTATTAGTGGGCATTCAGAGGTGAGACCAGAAGGGACAACAAGTCCCATTAACAGGGTCACATAGTTTCTTATAACAGAATTTATGATGACATTTTCAAGTAAGTACAGTTCTCTATAAAAATCCTATATTTTGAAAATACATGCAAGTATTCAACCGGAAATTGGCTAACTGTCCTAAAATATCTGAAAATAAATCTTACTTGATTTTTAACTCACATTAATCTAAGAACAGACACACATTAATCTAGGACCAAATACTTGGCATACGTGTTCGGAAAATAACATATCTCTGCAGAATAAAAGCTAAAACTGCAATAACTGTGAGAAATCCACTTACTTTAAAGTCAAGCATCTGACATAAATTTCGGTAATACAAGTGGATTGTTAGCATGTTATGTTGGCCTTTAATCTCTGCATCAAAGATTTAAATGCTAGAGTTCAAATTAAATGTATCATTCTTTTATCATTCTTTGTCTAGCCATGACAGGAACTGGCTTGTTCTGTTGTTGGATTGCTACTATCATGTCTGCACTTCAGTCCTTGAGTTCTAGGACCATGCATCCAAACACATCCAAACACACAAATGCAATTGCCTTACCTAATATAATCAGACATTTATGCCTCGAAAGAGTTTGAAAAGCCACCTTAATCACTTTGCCATTTATTCCATGCCTGCACCTAAATATTGCTTAATGGCCTGATCCTCAGCAAATCCAACTGCTGTCAATTAAAGTACTCAGAACAACTATGATTACAAATTGGACACCTGGACTAACACACCCCAAAGTAAACTGTCAAACAAGACACAAGATTCCAACTTAAGACACCAGTTGCCACAAAACACACAGTTTTAGCACTTTAGCAATCATGCCATTCATTGCCACAATGTCACTAGTGTACTGCTCACATTAATAAGTAAAATGAAGTTAATATAATAAGAAACTGTTTCATCATACCGGTGTCGCTCGCACTTTTCCTTGCCGCAGACAGTGCAGACCTTCTTAATAAGACCCAACTCTTCGCTCCGATTGGCAGGCTAAAAAAACAGACTTTGTAATTATAATTGAACATTTATATAGCACGGCTTCATGTGAATGGTAGTTCACTTCATCTCTCCAGCACACAATTTTAACTGACGTTGTTACCAACAACTTCAAGACATTCTCTTTTGCCAGGGCATGAGTGCTAGGGCTCGAGTGCCAGGGCTTGGGTGCTTGTGTGTAGATATCATAAAGAAACATAATATAAATGCAATGCATTACATTACATTTATAAAACTTTGAAAAACTGCTGCTGGAAATGTTACAATCAACTAAAGTTGATGACAAACTTTATGACAACAGTAATATAAGGTAAAACAGCGCACATTTATGCACGCCTTTATCAGTCAAGTCATCCTAAAGTCACTTTTTTTGAAGGAATGATTTTTTTGTCTTAACCCCTTCCGTCCCTTATGACGTACGCCGTACGTCATGATTTGGACAGCCGCGCTACCTTATGACGTACGGCGTACGTCCGATACAAGGTTTGACAAGGTTCGTTGTCATTACCCAGACGATTTGCGGACCATTGATCACAGGACTATTGATCATAGGACTATTGATCACAGGACGTTTGGTCACACGGACCATTGATCATTAGGACCATTGATCATAGGACTGTTGATCATGCATGTAAGAATGCATGTATCTATGTTTGCATGAATATACAAACATACGTGCATACACACATGCATGCATGCATACATACATGCATGTATACATACATACATGCATACATACATACATGTATGTGTGAATGTATGTCTGAATGTATGTATGTATGTATGTATGCATGTATGTATGCATACATACATGCATAATGCATAATGTATGTATGCATATATGCATGTATGTATGCATGTATGTATGCATGTATGTATACTTGTATGTATACTTGTATGCATACATATATGTATGCATGTATGTCTGTATGTATGTATGCATGTATGTATGTATGCATGCATACATGTATGTATGCATGTATGTTTGTATGCATATATGTATGCATGTATGTATGCATGTATGTATGGCCAGAAATTCCCGGTAGCGCAGGACTAAAATGGCATGGGACGGAAAGGGTTAAACACAGGTATGATAACAATCATACAATGCCAACAATCAAACACACAACTTGTTCATTCAGATTTGAGCCATCATATTAGAAGGCAGAAACTTCTACTACTTAGTCAAAATGCACTTGAAATCACTTAATATGAGAATTAATTAACTTTGAAGTAATACCCTTACTTTAGGAAGGGTTCATTTACTGGAATATTTGATGCTAATTAAATTAGTCATATGGCTCAATAAAAATTGCAATATATAAATCTTAAATAAAAAATACTGAGAGTGGAAAGCTTATGACACTAATCCAAAAACAAACATCATGCTCATTGCTCACCCTTCGAGCTCTGACATGTGAAACCAGGAGGTTAGGAAACAAGACATGAGGACTGAAACAAACCAACAGTTGACAGATTGAATACTGACACGTAATACTGTACCACTATCTAACTATAACCTAATCTCCAGATTTTCAAAATATTGCTGCTCAAATGAATAAAACCTAAACACTAATTTCAGTCAGTGAGACACACAGACCTTGCAGAAATATGCTGCAAACAGTCGTCTTTTGAAGATTAAATATCATCAGTAGTAGTAGTTTCCAGTGTTTAACAACATCAAATGGATGCCAGGGCCATTGACATCACCCTCCTCCTTTATCCAGGCTTGGGACTGGCATCACTCGGCCATGGCCATGTCGGAGTTATATCATCAGAAGCAAACTCAAGTTACCGGTATACGTGTAACAACTTCCAAAACAATAGCCTCAGACACAGGGTTCACAGAAAGAATCCTTAAAAAAGCAATAACTATACAATAATAATGTCCTTCAGACCAGTAATTAAAACCAACTTCAAACACGTCTATCCTTGAAAGTGATGACCTTTGAAAGATTCAAAGTTGACATGAAACACAAAAGGTAATCTCACTTATCTTCCAACTCACTTATATCCCCTTTAATCTGCACGTCATAAATTGCACCTAATGGAATTCAAACTGCTTGTTCTTCACAGTGACATCATGAGATCTATGTACAAGGGCAGGGTGACAGCACTAGTTCTTCTACACGTGTCTGCTGTTGTTGATACTGTGAACGACTTTTTCTTTGCATCCAGCATTGGTTTGGTTTTCTGGTTCTACAATGAATTGGTTTTGCTACATATCTGTATCCACATGCTTAACCTGTATACTTAAATGGCGTTATTTGTCCAATACTTTGGTGATGTGTGATGTCCCTCAGGGTTCAGTGCCTGGCCCTCTTTTGTTCACAATGTACACCACACCACTAGATACAGTACTTGGCAATCATTCACTCAGTGGGATTCTACTTGATACTCAAATAAGTATTTTCATATGACAGTTTTCTCACCTGTGCCGCATTGTCCACTACCTTCAAGGAGGCGCATTTTTTAAATTGGGAGACTCACCTGGTTGAGTCAGTTGATTCCACTCATAGTCTGGTTGTTGTCTTTGACTCTACTCTGTCTCTCACCGACTATATCAGTGGTACTTATAGGTCGTCATGCATGCACATATGTGACTACACAGAATTAGGTGTCATGTCCCTATGTCTGCTCTAGAGGATATCTTTGGTGAATGCCTTGGTCTCCAGTTGCCTGGATTACTGCAACTTGCATCTTATTTATATTAAAAATCAAATTTGTAGAAGCTCCAGAGAATTCAGAATTTTCAGACTAGAGTCATAACTAACAAATATAAAAATTATCGTATAACTTCTGTACTTAAATCATTGCGTTGGCTTCCTGTAGAGCAAGAATCTTTAAAAACTGGGGTTTATGGTTAATAAAACATTGAACTGTAGCCAACGACAGTATTTAAAATCAGTCCTAATTCAGCAGTGTAATCACTATTCAACAAAATCATAAATTAGTCTTTCTCTGGTTAAACCTAAGATTAGAACTATTCTTGGTGAACAAGCTTTCTCGGTTGCTGGACCCAGATTTTGGAAATCCCTATCGGTACCTGTTTGTTTCTTCTCAGTCACGTATGTCATTTTGTTCTTTACTTGAGACTTATCTTTTTCAAATTGCTTATTCACAGTAGGCAATCTTTCTGTGGGCAGACTGATCTTCTGGCTGTTGACCTGATTGTGGCTTGGTTTTGTAGCTCCATTGTCTGATACTATATGCATTAGACTGTGGCATATAAGTTGCTAAATAATAATGTTTAGGCAAGTTCCAGAAATAACAGAATTTTTGGTTCAATCTGGAACTGAAAACCATGTTTCTGTCATTGATAAACAACATTTTGGCATTTCTGTCAAAAACCAACAACTGGCAGACTAAGCACTTTAAGGCCCTTTACTTGTTTTCCCATTTTATAGGTCTGCTCCAGCAAGAACATGTTTATTACAAAAATGTTACAATATGTGACCCTCTGCACAAAACCAGTCGTAGGTTGGGCTGGACTTACGACTGGTTTTGCTCAGATAGGTCGCATATAGCAGTTATTAGTTAACTCAGTTGCTACAGCCCAATAACTTACATGTACAGTAGTTACCTAAGTTATTCGGAAGCTGACAAAATGTGTTAATTTAATAATATATTAATAATAATGTCAAATCTATTAAATATTTTATTTCAGACAAAAAGAAATAAATGTGATTTTAAGTAACAACAATAATTTCCAAGAAATGCCTGTCTAAACAAAGTATTGGAAGAACAATGTTATTAAAATACTTCTAAAAATCCCACTTACCTGAGTATGAAATAACCGAGAATTAAGCCTCCGCCAAATGACACCATTAACAAACTCAAGCAGCTGAAATTAATAACATATTGAAAGTATTATAAAAAATGCTAAATGTCTGTGCAAAATTCTGAAAATAATTGTACAATGTCTGATATGAAAAATAATGTATTTCACACAATTTGAATGACCATCTGAGTAAACAACCACTATTCTTCCTCATACCCCTATACAAGGCAATGAAATGGAATTGGCATCAGAAAGGACAGTCAGCTATTACAATGTGGCTTTAGCAATTCTGTTGCCATGGAACCACAGGGATTTATCCTGTCATTTGTCAATGCACCAAGTGAAAATGACACTATTACAAAACAACAAAATTAGTGTAAATGAAATGTGGTATCAAAATGTGCACAGAGTATTGTTGTGATTTCTTAGCATTTCAGATATGTAACAAGTTTATTTATAGAGCACTGCACTTTAAAAAGAACTTGTTACATAAATAAATCTGAAGTTATTCCAACACCACAAAATAAGTCAGCATCCTGGAAGTAGCTTGCTACCAGTGATTCTATAATTATAAATTGTCATCATTACAAAATTTACAATTTAGTTAGAACCAGATACAGATAATGTAAATTTCATTTATAAGTCGTAAACAAGCTGGGCTGATGTGCATAGAAACAATTAATAAACACACATAGCATTCTAAGCATTGTAAATACAATTGTAATTTATACATCATCATATGTAAGTGACAAAATATCATGGGAGAAAACGTGAAGGCTGCTCCTAATATACAATCACCAGTTTTTATGTGTGTATCAGCAGAATTTTATCATCGCAGCTACAGCTAAAGAATGCCATAATAAAGCAGCTGTGAGACAGCATGGTGTACAGCTATGCAGATATTTATAATTACACAAAAAACAATGTCTGAATTGAACACAATGTTGATCTGACCGGTCCAGACAAATAACTGACAACACATTTTGATCATGTCACTTTTCAGATTTATACAAAACAAATTAAAAGCTATAATTTGAAAGTGCTACAACTGTTACTTTCTATTTATACTGTCAGGCTAACCTTATTATTAATATACACAGCATATTATTATTATAACAAGACTTATACAGCACAAGTTAATATAACTAAGCTCGATGGTGACCGTGACCATCACTGGCGTAAACTTGTCCAAAATATGGTGGGGGCATTTGGTTATTCATTCTACACTTGTTGCACTGGGTGTACAGTCCATCTCAGTTATTGTGGGGGCATGTGCTCAGCCTCTCCCCCAGTCTATGGACTGACCATGACAAACAAATACAGCCGTGCCAGACTCGGATATAATAGAGTGCTGCAACCTCTGAGTCTAGTACTTCAGCTAAGTAAGTAAGTAAGTAAGTAAGTAAGTACTGAGTAACAAAGTAAATGAAGTGAATTAATAGCATCCTAAAACCTTCCACTACATAGCGCTAAAACATCAGAGGGAAATGTCAACTTTGCAAATATTGTATTAGTTTTACCTAATAAAAGTTCATTTTCACCATAAATATTGTGTTCGAGAACCATTAGTTACTTACTTGAGCAGAAGTAGTAGACTGGGAGGATGTAGCACTCTATTCTATCCGAGTCTGGGACAGCCATATTATTTGTACTGTATATGGGCATTGATGCTTTTGGCATGGTCACGGTCACCACAGGACTTACCTCGCCCACGATAAATAAGAAAACCAAGTAACTGCCCAACACCATCACCTGCTATTTGGCATAGAATATAAAACATTTTGCTGAAAATCAGCATATAGCATCTTCACGATGCATAAGATAAATAGAAAAATATACTCATGCCAAAGAAGGGTAATGGATCAAGATTGTTCTTGCTCCAATACCCTTCTTTGGCACAGTATATGCCTCATCCCTGGCAGCGAACATGTTAATGCTTTCAGTGGTTAACAACGGGTATTATTTTGAAAAACTAGCACTACTCAGAAGACCTGAGTAGTGCTACATGATATGGGGAAAAGCCAGACAATCGTGGAAAACCTGAAATCCTGTCATTATGCTTCACTGAGCCAAAAGCAGTCTGAACTGAGAAGAACATTTTCACCATCCAACCAAGCCAGGAAAGTGCAAATTTTGTTGCGAATTTTGAAGCATACAAGCACTATAAATTCTAAGCTACTGCAGTGGTTACAAAGAAAGCCACAGCTAAAACATTAAATATGATAGCAAATCTCAAAGAACTACTTACGACCACATATTAATTTGATTACTGAAACTACGGTAAGAAAGCAAACGCATATCCAGGAAAAAGTAAACAAAAAAGAGATCCAAAAAACGTCTTGCTACCAACCTCGGAAACGCAAACAATAACAGCAGGAATATCACGGCTGTCGCTGACACTTTTGGATCTTTAATTTGGTTAAGTACAAAAATCAGTGGGCGTTGATATAATTTGCAAGTGTCGGCCATGTTGGTGACATCTCCGATCAACCATAACAACGCACCCAGTCTTCTGTGCCACGTAAAATATATAACCAATAAATCCACAATTTCAAAGTCGTTTTTCGTTTACTTTTTCAAAATTCACGCATTAGCATGCAGTGTATCGCTGAAGTGGGTTAGAGATTATATATATATTTCACAAGTCAAATGATCGGTTTTAAAATCGAAATCCCATTATTTATTTTTCTGCACACAATTTCCTTTTCCGGGTTATCGTAATATGTCGAAGGACGAGCCTGTTATTTTGTAGCGCTAATCGTCATTACACCGCTGGCAGTAGAGCATTACAATACGTAAAAACACGCATACACAAAAATCAGCATATAAAGCTAAAAAGACAAGAAAATGCAAAAAAATAGCATTATCGTCAATTTCATTTCTGATCGCTGCGTCGCATCGGTTGCGTCTTATTTCGTAGTTTGTATAATAGCCTCCGGGAAATCGGGACGTGGCCGGACCTCTTTAACCACTCTCTGGAAACCCTCTGATCTGGAACCCTGGAAATCGGACTTGGACCTCTTTTTAACTACTATCTGGAAACCCCCTTTGATTTGGTTTGGCCTCCTGGAAATCGGACTTGGACCTCTTTTAGACTACTCTCTGGAAGCCCCCTCTGATCTGACGTAGCGCTCGTGAATAGGCTGCATGCATGGTGTCCTGCGCTTGGCCTTCGAGTGGCGCTTTAGAAGTTTGGAGATTACGATTACGATTACGAACCTATTCCCTACTAGCTGTAGGCCCTAGCCGCGGCAACTTCTGTGCTCACACACAGTAAAACTCAAATCGAAATCGTAATCGAAATCTCCAATTTTCTAAAGCGCCACTGTAAAGCTGAGCGCAAAGCACCAGCTTATTCCACGAGCGCTGTGACGCAGTGTTTAATCTAGACACCTTTTGATGGGGAAATTCCCCCCAGGGTTTATGTTAATTCCCCCCAGAGGCCAGCAATTTTTTAATGTAGAGACCTTTTGGGGGAAAATTCCCTCCCCCAGGATATTTGTTGCGCAAACGAGTAATAGAAGAATAAAATAAGAGAATAAGATATATGAAAGTTTTTGAGAGATGAATTCCTAAAAAAAGGTCGTCATCTGTTTCGGGAAAAGTCAAGAAAGTGGGATGCATGACTAAAAAAGGTCATCAATTTCGGGAAAACGTTTGGACGTTGGAACACGGAAGAAATTTCACAAAAAAGGTCGCCCTTCTTGGTCCCCCCCGACAAACCTTAAGTTCCCCCCCCTCAGAAGAGGTGGACTATATTAAACACGGGCTGTGACGTAGGCCTATCCGAGGGCCGGGTTGTTCAGAGATCGATGTCCGTTGGTGGCCCCGGTCCGGTTGCCAGAGAGGCCAGAGAGAGAGCTAGCTGTTACGGAGGGTTTCGTTGAGGACGAGATAGCTTGGAAGGCAGAGGATCAGATGGATTAGGATATGAAATCTTGAAGCTCTGAGTTTTCGATTTGGAGTGGAAGGCATGTGGGGGTAATGATCGAGTAGATCTAGGAGCCCGAGAGGTAGGCCTAGATGACGATGAGCAAGGCCGTGGCTAGGGGGTGTTTTGGTGTTTAAACACCCCCGAAATTAAATAATGTAGAAATGAAATAATGCATTTACTAACTACAAACCCCTTGATCAGTTAATTCGGTTGCTTAAGGACGAGAAACCCCCCCCCCAAACAAAATCCTGGCTATACGGCCCTGACGATGAGTGAGTGGTGGTATTGGTGGAGGAACTGAGGAATTCGGAGGAAGTTCGTTCCAGAGATAGGCCTAAGTGCAGTTTGGGATATGGATCGGTTGGAGAACTTGAGGCGAGTATAGTGACTGGGGGACGGGAGAGAGTGAGATATACGGATGAACGGGTAGACCGGCCCGGGTGGCTGGATAGTGAAAAGTTCGCGAAGGATCTCTGGCTGGGAGTAGGGCCTATTGTAGTGTGTTATAGGTTAGCGACAAAGACTTTGAATTGGATTCGCTCAGGGATTTTCAGCCAGTGGGGCGATTTAAGAACAGGAGTGATATGGTGATGCTTAGGTGTCCCGGTGACGGCTCGGGCGAGAGAATTTTGGTAGAGTTGTAGACGCTTAATTTGGGTGGATTCGAGGTTAAGGAAAATGGAATTGCAGTAGGCCCTAATCAAGCTTAGAGTGGACAATGGAGGTAGCGATAGTGAGTGCAGTTTTAAAGTCAAGCATGGGTCGGATGCGGCTGAGGTCACGAAAATGCATGAAGAAGGTACGCGAGAGGTTGGAGAAGTGATTGAGAAGGATAAAATTAATGTAGATCAAAGGTATAACGCCAAGATTGCGAACAGGTAAGTCGGAGGTGAAAGCGAGCGATGAAGAGCTGGTGGGTAAGTTTGTGGAAGGGTCGGGGATTTTCTTGATCTGATCTGGAAGGCCAAGGATAATAAATTCAGTTTTGGCAGGGTTGAGACAGAGGAGGTAACTGGAGGACATGCATCCATTTAGAGATTAGGTTGACCACATCGAGTAGTTGAGCAATGGATGTGGAGAAAGAGCTAGAGGAGAAGGATATGAAGAGTTTGGTGTCGTCTGCATAGGCCTACAGATGGTGGTCAACAGAAGAGGATTTTATGAAATGGCTCGCGGTTTTCTCCATTTATTTTCAATGTTACCATCACCAGTCGAGACAACGTCTGTACACCGAACTGCCCTCTCCCTCTCGTCTCTCTCTCTAGTCTCGTCTCTCGTCTCTCGTCTCTCGTCTCTCGTCTCTCGTCTCTCTCTCTCTCTCTCTCTCTCTCTCTCTGTCTGTCTGTCTGTCTGTCTGTCTGTCTGTCTGTCTGTCTGTCTGTCTGTCTCTGTCTCTGTCTCTGTCTCTGTCTCTGTCTCTGTCTCTGTCTCTGTCTCTGTCTCTGTCTCTGTCTCTGTCTCTGTCTCTGTCTCTGTCTCTGTCTCTGTCTCTGTCTCTGTCTCTGTCTCTGTCTCTGTCTCTGTCTCTGTCTCTGTCTCTGTCTCTGTCTCTGTCTCTGTCTCTCTCTCTCTCTCTCTCTCTCTCTCTCTCTCTCTCTCTCTCTCTCTCTCTCTCTCTCTCTCTCTCTCTCTCTCTCTCTCTCTCTCTCTCTCTCTCTCTCCTCTCATACCTCTAGCAACGTCTGTCTAGACACACCCACACGATCCCTTGTACCTGTCTGTCGGACTCTGTCCTACTACCTGACCAAACGTTCACAGACAAACTCCACCCCGCATACATACACTCAAAGACCGTCCTCTCATTCACACAACGCCCCCTTCTCCTGCAGCCACATCTTCGGCTCTCCTCAATTCTCTCTCTTCATCTACATACATACAACAACATGTGCATATATATATATATATATATATATATATATATATATCAGTCTTGTTGTCAAGACCTTAAACCTCAAGACCAAGACCAAGACCAAGACCTTGAACCTCGAGACCAAGACCAAGACCAAGACCTTGAACCTCGAGACCAAGACCAAGACCAAGACTTTGAACCTCAAGACCAAGACCAAGACCAAGACTTTGAACCTCGAGACTAAGACCAAGACCAAGACCCCCAAAAACAAAAAATCCCATTCAGGCCAAGACTTCTTTTCCTTACAAAAAAAATTGTGGAGTCGATATTTTAATGAAAACGTGAGTCGTTTATTTTATTCAAGCAAATGAACTTTAAATGCAGACTGCAGAGAATTCCGAATGCGTATTTACAAAAGTCCTTCATACAAACATGTTATTCCAAATGCGTTTTTGTATTTTATTAAAAAAAACAATTCGCTCACAATTTTCTGACCAAGACGTGCCTTGTGAGCCTCATAAAAATTCCACCACGTGAAAAATACTTTCCATAGCTAGGTGCTGAAGTCGCTGGCACACACAGTAACTTTTCAAGCACTGGATGCAAATGTACAAATCGTGAGCCTTTTTGATATATTCCCATGGTTTATCAGAAGGAAGTATATGGAAGCCCTGTGGAGACTTGTTTCTGAAGCCAGACGGGCTTCAGAAACAAGTCTCCACAGGGCTTCCATATACAGCATAACTTAGTTGCTGCTGCCAATGGGTTTTCCTGACCAACAAGACTTGCATCCTTCCGTAGGTATTTGTTGTAGGTTATGATGCAAACAGGTTTGATAAGTTTTAAAATTCTTGAGTTTTGTTAAATGACTGTTCATATTGACAGCCGGTCTTGGTCTTGGTCTTGCGAGACCAAGACCAAGACTTTGAACCTCAAGACCAAGACCAAGACCAAGACCTTGAACCTCAAGACCAAGACCAAGACCAAGACCTTGAACCTCAAGACCAAGACCAAGACCAAGACTTTTAAAAACGAACTCGAGTGACCTCGAGACCAAGACCGAGGTCTCGAGGACAACAAGTCTGATATATATAATTATATATATATACATACATACATACATACATACATACATACATACATACATACATACATACATACATACATACATACATACATACATACATACATACATACATACATACATACATACATACATACATACATACATACATACATAATATTAAACCCACTGATAAATTATAAACTTACTGAACATTTACATGTAGGCCTAGGCCTAACTATCATCACCATAATCATCATAATCACAATTGAAGCCTTTTGTGCAATACCAGACAAGTATACACTTACGTGCCTCTGAGTAAGTAAGTATGTCCTTTATTAATCCAAGTAAGTATGTCCTTTATTAATCCAACTGCTAACCGCACTTTGGTTTACACATGTTAATCATGTCCAGTGATAAAGTTATAATTATGGCCTAAATTCCGGTGTAAATCATCCTAGTCATGAAAGATTTGCGAGATAAACTGTCTGCAAACGGGAGAACACGGTCATGAACGCGAGGTCAGTGTGCTTGACAGGAGGCAAAAGAGCGTGGAGTAGGGCCTACATGAGCGGGACACCCAAGGACGGCCGTGAAAAGCTTATGGTCAGCAGATTGGATCAACTGTTCAAAGCTAGTGTAGGACACAGGAAGATAACCAGATCTAATCAATTTCTTAAATATTGCTTGCAGTTTTTCGTGCCCCTTCTGCTCCATAAAGCCCCACCAAGCGGGCGCAGCATATGTCATCCTCGCCACTATGGTCGCTCTCACGACATCGTACGTTGAGGGGCCCCGTAGGCCGTGAGCAGTCAGGATGCGTAATGCATACATTGACTGTCTTGCACCAGTACACAGGTTTTTGACATGCGCATCAAAGCTCAATTCATCAGAGAATGTGGTGCCCAAGATCTTCATAAGTTTGACCCTTAATTGTGAGCCCTGCGACCTCTTTCGGCTGGTTTGTGGACAGTTTTGTTCTCGGCCTGCGGACAACCATTTCCTGGGTCTTCGCCTGGTTGGGTTTAAGGTTACACGTGGCAGCCCAGATCTCGATGTGTCTCATTTCCGAATCTATCAGGTGGCTATATATTGGCAGCCGGTACCAGGAGATATGTGCAGTCCTGTTGTCAAGACCTTAAACCGCAAGACCAAGACCAATACCTTGAACCTCAAGACCAAGACCAAGACCAAGACCTTGAACCTCAAGACCAAGACCAAGACCAAGACCTTGAACCTCAAGACCAAGACCAAGACCTTGAACCTCAAGACCAAGACCAAGACCAAGACTTTGAAACTCAAGACCAAAACCGAGAAAAATACCCCCAAAAAATCACAAAATCATACTATTCCTTACTAAAAAAATGTCAAGTCGGACTACTCGCTATTTTAATTTAAACATGAATCTTTTATTTTATTCAAACTAAACAGCTCCAAATGCAGACTGCAGTGAATTTCGAATTCGTATTTACAAAAGTCCTTCATGCGAAATTGGATAACATCTGGCGTAGAGTGCGAGAGGTACAGAGATCGAGTCCCAAAGGCGGACATGCTTTGTAGGCTGCAATTTGCGCCGTGTATTGCAGGCTGTCTGTTCTGTTAGTAGTTACGATTTATCGCATAACATGTAAATGTACAGCGCAGTGCGTTTGCAGGCGCTTAATTAAAGAATAATAATAATAATAATAATAATAATAATAATAATAATAATAATAATAATAATAATTATTATTATTATTATTATTATTATTATTATTATTATTATTATTATTATTATTATTATTATTATTATTATTATTATTATTATTATTCCAAATGCCTGTTGCATAAAAAAAAACAATTTGCTCAGCTTCTTCTGACCAAGACGTGACCTGTGAGGCCTCATAAAAATTCTGCCATGTGAAAAATACGTTCTACAATGCTGAATTTACTGGCACACAGAGCAGCTTTTCAAGAACCGGATGTAAATGTACAAATCGTGAGTCTGTTTTGAAATCATTCCATGGTAAATAACCGAAAGTCAAAATAAATGTCCAAAACAACAGTAAAGCCTCACTCACACCGTGTAAATACTAGGCCTAAAGCAATTGTATTAGTAATTATTGGAAAAAAATTTAAAATCCTTGCGTTTTGTTCAAGGCCGTAGCCAGGATTTTGTTTCGGCGGGTGTTTTCTGTTTGGGGGGTGTTTTCTCGTCCTTGAGCAAGCCGACAAGCAACCGAATCAACCAACCAGAGGGTTTGGAGTTATTAAATGCATAATTTCATTTTTACATTATTTAATTTCGGGGGTGTTTAAACACCAGAAACACCCCCCTAGCTACGGCCTTGGTTTTGTTAAATGACTATTCATATTATCAAAAGTCTTGGTTTTGGTCTTGTAAAACCAAGACCAAGACTTTGAGCCTCAAGACCAAGACCAAGACCAAGACCTTGAGCCTCAAGACCAAGACCAAGACCAAGACCTTGAACCTCAGGACCAAGACCAAGACCAAGACTTTTAAACACGAACTCGAGTGCACTCGAGACCAAGACCTTGGTCTCGAGAACAACAAGACTGCATATGTGTCGTCCGCGTACTTGAATATCCGATTTGTTTGATGTTTAGGTTTGAGTTTGGATATTGCTGCTAAGAACAGTATTGGACCAGTTCCTGATCCCTGGACAATGCTGCAGTTGATTTCGATTACCGCGGAGGTAATACCTTTAACTTAGTACAATGAGTAGAGCCCTTGAAGAGGCGCTATATAAATTCCATGATTGATTGATTGACGTGAAAATCGGGCAAATTGGCCTAAAAAGTCCCTGACACAGATGCGCATTTATGCTGTAAATTTCAGCTTGGTATCTCTAAAATTAAGTGGAATAGGTGGGAAAATAATCAGACAACTCTACAATGTCTACATACCTGCTTTGAGACTAATATCGCACTCGTGTGCTATGATTTAGCGCATTAGTCAGAGAAATCAACAAACTCGGTTACTGCACAGAAGATCGTATACAGCCAAACCTCTCAGTTGTATGCAATAGATATGCAAGTGAACAAACCTGAAACCTCATTCTTGCATTTTTACTTCAGCTTTCAATTTCCTAATAATGTGAGGATTTTGTTCAAAAACCATGTTTGTATATTAATTGGCCCCCCGCCCACTTTTTAGACCAAAGTTACGCCCCTCGGTGGACTGTTTGCAGGGCGTGTATGCATATACAATGTTTGTGGCGCTTACCATTAGCAGGGCCTATAGAACTTTCCACACTGCAGGCGATACTCGACCAATCGCTCATTGGTTGAAAGAATTATCAGTCGAAACCCTTTCGACGTCGGTCAGAGTTATAGTCCTAGACGAAGGCAATTGGCGTCTTTTGGGTCGTTGCATTTGCTTCAACGGTTGAATTGTTTCCTATGGTTGGGTATAAGAGAGGAGCTTTACAGCGCACGACCTCTGCTTCAGTTACGACTATTTGCGTTTTCAGTCGGAGAGAAGATGCTGCATGCTCTTGAAGTCTGTTGCGAAGTATGTGGGTTCGCTCGCGAGCACGTGTGTTATTGCCTGCCTGTATACACCTAGACCTACATATATACTAGATGGAATGTTCGTCTTTGTTGTTTGGAAGTCATGTAGGCCACACATACATGTACATACACACACACACACACACACACACACACACACACACACACACACACACACACACACACAAACACACACGCACATGCCCAAACACGCACACACACCGCATCAGCAGTCTTGTTGTCAAGACCTCAAACCTCAAGATCAAGACCAAGACTTTGAACCTCAAGACCAAGACCAAGACCAAGACCAAGACTTTCTACCTCAAGACCAAGACAAAGAACAAGACTTTGAACCTCAAGACCAAGGCCAAGACTTTGAAACTCAAGACCAAGACCAAGACTTTTGGTCTCAAGACCAAGATCAAGACCAAGACTTTTAAAAACGAACTCGAGTGCACTCGAGACCAAGACCTTGGTCACGAGGACAATAAGACTGCGCATCAGTGGCAGTCTCGTTCCTTTGTAGGGCTATATTTCTTGAAATATTGAAACGTATGGGTTTAGTTAATTTCGAAGAACAAAGAAAACAGATTAATTTACATGGTTATAGTTCCGTCTGTTGATTTTACATCTTTACACTGGCATATGTTATAAACATTATATGTTTGATTCTCATCTAGTCATATTTCATCAATGTCAAGGCTTAAGGTCAGAGGCGTGACTGTGGTCTAAGAAATGGGAGCTCCAATTTCTTATCCACTTTCGCTTTTCGCATGGATACCGTTTTGGACATATTACCCGTAATCGTAATAGTAATAGTAAATTAGTAGTAGTAATAATAGTAGTAGCAGCAGAAACAACAACAATAATGATTACAATGAAACTTCTTCCACTTCTTCTTCCTCTTCTTCTTCTTCCTCTTCCTCTCCCTCGTGCTCGTCCTCCTCCTCCTCCTCCTCCTCCTCGTCGTCATTGTCGTCCTCGTCCTCCTCTTCCTCTTCCTCTTCCTCCTCCTCATCTTCCTCTTCCTCTTCCTCTTCCACTTCCTCTTCCTCTTCCTCTTCCTCTTCCTCTTCCTCTTCCTCTTCCTCTTCCTCTTCCTCTTCCTCTTCCTCTTCCTCTTCCTCTTCCTCTTCCTCTTCCTCTTCCTCTTCCTCTTCCTCTTCCTCTTCCTCTTCCTCTTCCTCTTCCTCTTCCTCTTCTTCTTCTTCTTCTTCTTCTTCTTCTTCTTCTTCTTCTTCTTCTTCTTCTTCTTCTTCTTCTTCTTCTTCTTCTTCTTCTTCTTCTTCTTCTTCTTCTTCTTTTTCTTCTTGTGTCCCGGGAGCGAAAGGAAGGGGCGCCAAAATGAGGGTTAAAATAAATAATTTTATTCTTAAGTTTTATGCAATTTTAACTAATTTATCCCAAATAAATGTATATGATTTAATTTTGGCGCCAAAAAATATCCAGTTATATCCTCATTACTTACAAACCAGCTGTCAGGTATGATTTCGGCGCCCCGTTGAGCATTAAGGGGCACCGTATACTATCTGTAATTTTCATATTTTGTTTCAATAAAATTTAAATTGTCATTCGATGTATTTGGAAACTGTGAAATAAATAAAACATGGAGGGGGCGCCAACTTCACAGTTCGTCCCCGGGGGCAAAATATCCTAGCTAAGCCGCTGGCCACAGGGAAGACACCATAAATGACGATGGCTGAACTAAACAACGAAATCTATGCATCAGTGCATGCAAACGCAATAATTATTTCTTGATAAATAACTTATATAAACATATAATACGCCATGACATTACGTAAATAAATCTTACTATTATGTATTCGTTATTTGTTTGATCTAGAGTTGGGACTAAACAGTATTATGCCTATACATATAAACATATGAAAATGTATATATGTTTGCCCGAATAATTTGGAAATTAATCGGAACAGACGGAAGTGTAATTAGGATTCGATTTCGACGATTTGTGGTGTTAAAATAAATACGCACCAATGTGTTAAATATCAGTGATCTTTCTCGGCCTTGGTCTGAGGCGCAACTTGATTACAATTACACACACACACACACACACACACACACACACACACACACACACACACACACACACACACACACACACACACACACACACACACACACACACACACACACACACACACACACACACACACACACACACACACACACACACACACACACACACACACACACACACACACACACACACACACACACACACACACACACACACACACACACACACACACACACACACACACACACACACACACACACACACACACACACACACACACACACACACACACACACACACACACATCAACAGTAGAAAAACTAGTTGATCAGACATTATAAACGGTCCTATAGCAGAACATAGTTGGTGCGCAATGCAACCATGCAGACATCTTCGCCTGTTTACTGTGAAACACCACAAAGAGTATTCAGTGTAGGATTGGTTCATTATCAGCAGACACTGGCTGTTAGTGTTCGGCAGCCACAATAGCAGTGTCTGCTGGAAGAAGCCATGACTAGTAAGCAGAGTTAACGGGTTGCTCTAGACATGGCTGTTTTTTTACGGAGTGTTTATGCTGTCGATGCGTTAAATCAGTTGGAGTGTGGATACCCTTGAGCAATCGTTCAACGCGAGAACGAAGACAATCTGTTACAGTAGCCTAATAATTACATCCTATAACATGTAATAAATGTCACAATGCTATGCTATGTACAACTGCGGTACGCTTTGTTGTACGTTGCTTCTCACTCGAGTCTTCTTCATCTTCCCTGCAGCCATTCTTCTTCCAACCACTGCGGCTTTGACATCTCCCATCTCCGTCATAATTTTACCAGCTATCGCTTTAAACACACATCTTCCGTGTGCGCATGAAATAAATATATACAGGGTAACCATATGATATGCAAAGCCTGTTTAAGGGAGGAGTTTCCAGGCATGAAACTCCTCCCTTAAACAGGCTTTGCATATCATATATGGTTACCCTGTATATATTTATTTCATGCGCACACGCAAACATCTATGCAATAGCATACATCTGTGCATGCAAAATACTTACGTGATGCACGCGTACGTACACGTGTACATGCATATTTGCATACATGCGATAGGCATGCATGATAGCCTACGGAAGAAAATTGTAAGTCAGGTGGAAACATTAACGAGTAGAAGATTCTGAGTACTAATTAAGAAATTCATAAAAGATAAAGACAATTGTAATCGAAAATTAATTAAGTGAGATTGCAATAAATAATTGCATCCAACGAGAAAATCAGTTTCTCTGTATGTCTATGGATCGTGATTTCTACAGAAGAAAATAATGACAATATTACAGGAAAAATTTAGCGATCGAGCGTCACAGGCATTTGAGAAAATTAACGGAAGACTCAAGAAGAGATAGCCATGAAGATTAAACGAAATAACAAAGAAAATAAGCGCAAAATATATAAAACGATGACAATTAATCCCATTCTTATTTATGGATATCTAAGCTTGATACGAAATTATCTTCACAGTTAAAGAAACTTGTAGACGTCTCAAGATCATGAAACCCTATTCTCAGATCCAGCGTTTCTAGTATAGTTCTACACTCAGAGAAGTCGCTTACAGAAGGTGGAAAAAGACAGAAACGCTTCTATCGGTGCTTAACCGTATAACTGAAGAACACTTTGGCCTACACACACTGTCTGCTACTAATAAACAAATCGTGTATCTTCCTCTAACAAATTGCACAGTGACGTTTCAAGGTAAACACTAGTATGCAGAAGCTTAACTCAACTCCTCCGAAGCGTTTGATCTTTACAACACAGCCGTTCATTCAACAATTCACAACCGGCTTTCGCTTCGTTAAGCTTACTTCAGAGCAGGAATGCAAAAACCAGGTTTATTCAAAATGAAAAGTTGCTTTTTTGTTTTTTGGTTTTGTTTTAAGATTTTCGGATTTCGGATCATAAAAATCATAAAAAAATGGCATAAATGACAGACCTTTCTCTACCTCCAACTCAGTTTAATTTAGTTGCGATTTCCGCAATTAAAAATCATCAAATCAATGTTATTAAAATAACTTCTACAAGAATAAGAAATTTATAAAAAATACAAAGTTTTAAAGACCATAAACAAAAAAAGAAACACAAAAAAACAACTTTTTTCACCTCTGCTTCAGAGGCAATCCTAGGCTCTCTCCCTTCCTGGTTGGTTTCCGAGTGTAGAGCGACGCGACGGATGGTCAGGCTTGCTGATTGCCTTAACAGAGGGATAAGAAAATACAGCATGTTAGGCCCTGCATGGCTTCACCACAAGCGCTGACCGGTCGTTGTCTTGGTTTCAGCGGTCGATTAATTATAATTATCAGAGATAAGCACTTTTCTCGAACCAACTTTAAAATCGTAAACTTTTGCTCTTAGTTTTTCCTTAATCCAAAACTGTGATAATTTTTCTGAAATAATATCTACAGACAAGGGATGTGTTTTGTACCTTCTAGAAACAAGAACTATCTCCTCAAATTGTCTAGAAACATTAAGAATTATCTTTTTTAACACGTGCAACATCCTTCAGCAGGGGCTACCGTATCCCAGACCTTATCTCGACAACATACGCTCACAGTTTCAGTTCTTAAAGCTTTAAGCTAGCTAGTTTAAAGTAGACCTACTCACTGCTTCTCTTGTTCTTGTTCTTGTTCTTGTTCTTCTTGTTCTTGTTCTTCTTGTTCTTCCTTCTCCTCCTTCTCCTCCTCCTCCTCCTCCTCTTCCTCCTCCCCTCCGTCTCCTCCTCCGTCTCCTCCTCTCCTTCTTCACATAGATAAAAACATTTTTTATTACTGTCATAGTAACGTAAGTGTTTCTCCAATGCTTCAGTTTCATTCCTTATAATCGCTAATTAAATAATTTGCTATCACACTTGTAACAGCCGTTCTTGAAAAATTCTCCTCCATTTGCGCGGCAATTGCTCTAGTAAATGAAGAACATCCAACACTTTACCAAGTCACTAGCAGTGGGGTCTATGTTGCATGGCTTTAGCGCCCTGAGCAGCAGGGCATATTTTAACTGTATAATTTGTGGGACAAATGTCCCAGTAGTCTTAGGATTTATCCCAGTAGTTTGGCTGATTTGTCCCTGGGAATGTATGTTTAAAGTATAACTAGTGGGACAGATGTTGCAGGAGTTTTAAGATTTGCCCCAGTAGTAAAATCAGAATTAGCAAAACGCATAGTCATGAAATTCCCAAAAAAGTCATCAACTTTTTCGGGAGATGAATTCCCAAAAAAGGTCATCAAATTTTTCAGAGACGAGTTCCAAAAAAGGTCATGAACTAAAAAAGGTCATGAACTAAAAAAGGTCATGAACTAAAAAAGGTCATGAACTAAAAAAGGTCATGAACTAAAAAAGGTCATGAACTAAAAAAGGTCATGAACTAAAAAAGGTCATGAACTAAAAAAGGTCATGAACTAGACCCATGGCTGATTTTGTCCAAGTAGTCTAAATTCCTTAAAATATGCACTGCTGAGCAGACCTTTATTTACCTTATTTTACTTTTCCCTACCTTATCTCGGAACTTACCTGACCTCACCTTAATTTACTTCACCTTACCTCTGCGCTTCTTCGCTATAGCGTCACCATGCATGCCCGTAACTCGATCACTGGCCCAGTGTTTACGGCTGGTACGCACCGGTCGGACAGCGATAAATGGTTAAGCTTCTTGGTCTCACATGTGACCTTACAACCGGTTGACCTCTGCTCCAGTCAGCCTCCTCCTCCTCTTCCTCCTCCTCCTCCTCCGCCGCCGCAGGCACCAGTCTCGCTACAATGGATGCCGCACGCAAGGATGCAAGAACGGAAGGCAGAAGCAGACAGATGGATGAACAGACGGAGAGGAGAGCGAAGGTAGAAGGAAAGCAAGGCATAGACAGACAGACAGACAGACAGACGGAAAGACGAAAAGGGGAATGTGGCAGGGACAGAGAGAGGGATTGACAAAGAGGGGAAACAAAGCAGAGACAGAAAGATGGACGGACGGACGGAAACTAGAGAACGGAACTAACGAGGGACAGAATAGAGGAAAGATGGAGGGTGCGTAAAGAATGAGGGACAGGTTGGAGTGATGGAGTGTGGAAGGCAGGGAGGGAGGTAAGAAAGGAAGCCGATAGAGGACGGGCGCACGGATGGAGGCAGGGGTGGAGTAACGGACAGAGATGAGGCGGGAAAGACTAGAAAAGGACGGAAGAGAGAAGGTGAGTAGGGAGGAGGCCTGGAGCATCCAGGTCCCTTCTGTGGTTAACGGATTACGTCAGAAGATTTGAAAACGCGTACTCCCATCACTCACCCGACGCGGCGTGCCTAGGCTACGGCTGCCAGCGTCTAGCAACAACGTAGGCGTCTGTGGCGGCGGCGGCGGCGGCGGAGGGTGGCCCAAGGCACTGCATGCAATAGCAGTGTCGATTTGTTACGGATGCGCCGTACTCTACAACTGCCATTTCCTGCAGCAGCAGCCTCAGCAGCAGCAGCAGCAGCAGCAGAAGCAGCAGCAGCAGGACCGACCGATAGATGAAGCAACATTTCGACAGACTGATACTGAAACTGAAAGGAAGCGATCAGGAGGATTGATGACGAGGAGGACAAGTATAAGAAGGAAGAGGACAAGGAGGAGGAGGAGGAGGAGGAGGAGGAGGAGGAGGAGGAGGAGGAGGAGAGAACAGCGTGGGAAACAGAGGAACACACAAAACCACATTGGTCCGCGTAAGAATCAATAAAACGTGTGAGACGATGTCTCTAGAGCATCAGCGCGAAATAGCATCTATATCCCCGAAACTATAACAACGTCTGAATGTGATCCCCGTGCAGTTGTCTCTTTCCTGGAAAAGTTAAATGGAAGCATTGAATAAACAGGGACGAAGGAGGGAGAGAAGGAGGACGGAAGGAAGGAAGGATGGGAGGGGAGACTACAAACAAGAACACGAGGCAGAGGTAGAAAAGGAGCATGGGCAGGAAGGGGAGAAAGAAGAAGAAGAAAAAGAAAGCAGGATTATCTCAAACGCTGTGAACGGATGGGAGTGGAGGATGTCGAGGGAGGGAGGGAGGGATGTAGAGCAGCGGTGATTTATCTGACATTGTAATAACGCGTGGGTCACAGGGTCACGGTGCCAAACGACGGGAGCACGTGACTCTGGAATCGTTCTCACGGTCGCGTTCTGAGTCGAGCGAGTATGGCATCATTGATAGGCAGCGAACATCATCAGCAGAGCAGTAGCAGCAGCAGCAGCAGAAGTAGCAGCAGCAGCAGTAGCATCTTACCTGTGATCTGTCTAGGCCTACCTGTGACAGGCTTCGATGTATTTCTATGTACAGAACACTTTGATATAGTAAACACGGTAATAAATACTTTTTCCACACCTTCTGCCACAACAAACGCTATAGATTCCTTACACTAGAACGATCGGTTTGTAGAGACCTTGAGAGTTAGCCAGCCACACCCACACACGCAAACGCACAGGCATACATACAAAGCAGAACAGGACAGAAACAGAGAGAGAGCCAGAGAGAGACAGAGATAGACAGAGATAGACAGAGAGAGACAGAGACAGAGACAGAGACAGAGAGACACAGAGACACAGAGACACAGAGACACAGAGAGAGAGAGAGAGAGAGAGAGAGAGAGAGAGAGAGAGAGAGAGAGAGAGAGAGAGAGAGAGAGAGAGAGAGAGAGAGAGATGCAGACAGAGTCAAGCAGAGATAGATATGGCTTTGGTTATATGGCTTTGGGTATATATAGGACTTTTGGTATAGAACTTTGGTTATATGGCTTTGGGTATAGGACTTTGGTTATATGGCTTTGGGTATAGGACTTTGGCTATATAGCTTTGGTTATATGGCTTTGGGTATAGGACTTTGGGTATAGGACTTTGGGTATAGGACTTTGGTTATATGGCTTTGGGTATTGGACTTTGGTTATATGGCTTTGGGTATTGGACTTTGGTTATATGGCTTTGGGTATAGGACTTTGGCTATATAGCTTTGGTTATATGGCTTTGGGTATAGGACTTTGGGTATAGGACTTTGGGTATAGGACTTTGGTTATATGGCTTTGGGTATAGGACTTTGGTTATATGGCTTTGGGTATTGGACTTTGGGCATTGGACTTTGGTTATATGGGTTTGGTTATATGGCTTTGGGTATTGGACTTTGGGTATAGGACTTTGGGTATAGGACTTTGGGTATAGGACTTTGGTTATATGGGTTTGGTTAAATGGCTTTGGGTATTGTACTTTGGGTATAGGACTTTGGTTATATGGCTTTGGGTATAGGGCTTTGGGTATTGGGTTTTAGGTGTGCTTTTAGATACAATAATTACTCGCTTATGAAATGTAACCATCTAACCTTATAGTACTGTATAAACTATGCTTTTTATGCTGCCTCCGCTTCAAGACTCTCTTGTCTTGTTCCTCTAGGTGATCGCTTTCCTCTCGCTCTTCTTCTCTCTTGCTTCTATTCATTCTCTTTCTATCTCTCTTTCTCTGTCTGTGTGTGTTTGTGTGTCTGTCTGTCTGTGTCTGTCTGTCTGTCTGTCTGTCTGTCTGTCTGTTTGTTTGTATGTCTGTCTGTCTGTCTGTCTCTCTGTCTGTCTCTCTGTCTGTCTCTCTGTCTGTCTCTGTCTGTCTGTCTGTCTCTCTCTCTCCCTCTCTCTCTTTCTCTCTCTCTCGTACAGTCAGTAGGTGTCGGTCGAGTGGCCTTCGGTTGGGCCAACGATTGGCCCCCTTGCGTGATGGTCAAAACTCTATGCCTGGATGGGGATTTTACGCAGATATATTAGACAACGGACTGCGTTGCCTGTCCAGAGCTGCATCCTAAAAAACGCTATCGTAAAGCTGCCAGCAGGGAAGGAAGTCTATCGTTTTGCCTTTTGGCACAGCTGGATAGAGTGGGGTGCTCGTCCGGCTAAACAGACGCTGTAGAGAAGGGCGCAGGCGGGCGGTCGTGCGCAAGGGCGGGAACTGTTCCCTGTGCATGTCGGGTGAACATGGTTGCTGATGCTGCTGCTGTTACCGTCTTTTACTCGTGTTGATCTGAAGGATGGATAGACAGACTGCAGTGGTCCAACGCCGTCAAACAAAACTAAGAGCGCTTCTGTTGTGCAGTAACTTATCTATGACAGCTAGCACTCTAGCGCTTCCGCTGCCAACCAGATTAACGCACCGGACGCAATAAGCTATAGGCGCTCTGAGATGGATTGGCGTTTATTTCTCAGGCTTTTAAGGTCGTTTGAGTTGCCAGATGATGAAGTTTATCGATAGTTTAGAGGTCGGCTTCTGTTCGAAGCAGCATTGTGCAGTGTTGCATGGTCGGCGTTGTTATAAGTTATTCCTGGATTGGCGGTGATGCTGCACCGAGTTGTGATTAGATTTGAAGCCTGGTCAGAAGATTCTCAGTAACGGAAAGCGTGTATCCATGGAAGCAGCGTCTCCATGGAAACAGCCCAACTGCCCGTTGGTCACCGTTCGCACACAGTGGGTGGTAGCACCTTCTGCCTTCCTCTTGCAGTCTATCGTAAAACTGAAAACGCATCCTATCTCTTCGAAGTCCCTTCTGTCCTATCGATCGTCGTCTATATATAAATTCTGTCTATAAATTTTCGTGTTAACATAGTATTAGGCTACTGTAATTCTGTAAAGGACATGAAGTGTCCAAGAAACGAGCCTCAAAATGTAGGCATGCCTACGAACTTTATATGCAAATTTCAATGAACTGTGTTTCATTGAATTGTGAACTGTGTTGTTTCCAAAAGTGGGTTCCGCGAAACCCTAGGGTTCCGTGAGGAGAAGACAAGGGTTCCATGAAGTAATTACTAATTGGATAAGTGTTGTTTGCAGGGCTGTAGTTGTAAAATTAGAGGTGAGTACACGCACTAGCGGTTAGTTTTCCGAAACAAATTAGAGGTGAGTATACGCTACAGTATTTTGTGAGTATACGCTACAGTATTTTACTGTAAATAAATATAAATATTTTGGGAGGTGAGTATACTGTCTCTAGAGGTGAGTACACGCAGGCCCGGCTCAAAACATTTGGCGGCCCTGGGCAAATCGGCAAATCGGCGGCCCTAAGCACAAAAACAGTTGATGACCTTTTTTTAGTCATTCACCTCTGTTACGAATAATAATAATTAAAATATAAAAAAATGGAAAATTGGCGGCCCCTAAAAATCGGCGGCCCTGGGCGGCTGCCCAGTTGCCCATATGGACGAACCGGGCCTGAGTAGGCCTACACGCTGTATAGGCCTACCCGCGTATACCCTCGACTGCAGCCTGGTTGTTTGAATGTGTTGTTACATTATAAATCAGACTTCGAGGTGTAGACAAGGACTCCGTGGGAAAATATATTTAAAACAATTTCTAGTCTAACTTAAATCGATTAAACTGCACATACCTGAATCACTGTTTAAAGACATTGTACCAGAAAATGCTTTGTTTAGGTAGGGGTTCCGTCAAAAAAGTTTCAAGTCAAAAGGGTTCCGTAGCCTAAAAAGATTGGGAAGCACTACAGTATAATGTATTGTATAGTATAGGCGAATAGGCCCTATATAAATATATACGTAGTATAAACTGTTATGTTTAATTTGCGGGTTTAGCCGTACTTGTCGTTTGCTGTGGGCGGCTGCTGCTAAATTACCTCGTTGGCTGAGCGCCCATCTAGGCGAGCAACAGAGCTGCTCTCACTCCTAGGGCAGCCGATCGTATATTTCAATGGCAAGGCAGCGAAAAACGTTGGGTGAGCAGCAGTTGATGTCGGATGCCTCGGCGGCGGTGGCAGCGACGGCAGCGCACCCTAGTCTTCGGTCTTCGTAGCCTCCTCCTCTGCGCATGCGTGCGTGCCAAGGCGCTCGCTGCAACCCCCCCCCCTCCCGACACGCATGTGCGTTTATTAGTGAGCCGAACTTATAGGTGCTGGCTGCAGCTGCTGAGGAAATGACGACGGTGATGATGCCTCGATGCGGACGGTGATGAACATGCTGCTTCTGCTGCTGCGCCTGCCTACTACATCTTTCGGCGCCTAGCAACTGACAGAGATGTTGTTCTGCAGAAAGCGTATACTCTTCATCCGCGAATAAATGATTATTCTTCGGAAACGATTCAGTTACGTAGACAGCGGCGGCGTCGGCGGCGGAGGCCTGGCATCGACGTTCTTTCTATGGGCGAAGAAGCTTATGCAACGACGCATAGTAAACATAGGCGCTCGTTTTATCAATACACGCGCCCGCGATCCTCGACTAGTTTTTATACAACACTTTAGTAATACAACACTCTCTGTGGTTTCATGATCTACAAATTGCTTTGCCAAGTTATCATATCTCAAATTGATATATATAGCCTATGTTTGTAGGTGCATAGCTGTCGCAAAACGTATGTCTAATTGTTCGCAGGCGAAACTGATGTGGGAAGCATTTCACGGGTTGTACGATAAACTGGTTATTCTAGACGCCTCTGTCTTCACTTTTCAAGGTCGCCTGGATCACGCTGAGCGAAAATAGTCTGACCTGCACAAACTGAAAAAGGAGTTATTATATAGTGAAGCATATACGTCGCGGTTATAAGTGCATCGAATGTGAACAAGGAATAAGAGACTAGAAGTCTAGAAGGGCGACAGTTAACGGTTGTAATATATCATTGGATATAGAACTGCTGCATCAGGAGAACGCCAACATATATTGATTAACTATTTCTTACTCATAATCGATCTGAACCACTTTGGGAAAGTCACACAGCCTAATAAACTACAAATTTTCGATAGCAATATCGATTATTTTCTCGTGGTAAGGCAGTCTTTCTTCCGATGTCAGTGTACGGGCGCCATTCTAGATAACGAACAAAGGAGTTTCGTACTTTGAAGGTTTCGGTTTTGTCGGAACTGACACAGTAAATCCAAGATCGACAGAGAAGTTGCGCTTTCGTTTATAAATGGATACAGAGCGTTTAGACACTGATATTTCTTTCTAATTAAGAATAGTGAATCATTTGTTGCAGGATTTCATCGCGATTCGGGCAGTCTGAAGATGAAACGACAAATGCATTCGACGGATTCTTTCGTATATTCGACGCAATTTTCGGTCCAAATTTATCCATGTCAGAGATTGAAATTCTGAAAGAGTTTGCCTTACACACTGTGAAGCCGGTCAGAAACAACAGTTCAGACGATAGTTGCGGCAACTGACAAAGTTAACCTTCGGAATTTCACGAACGAAGATGCTACCAATCGCACATTCTACACATGGGGAGATCATTGTGAATCAACTGAAAAAATGATTTGTACATAAGAGGATACATCGGATAAAGTTTGCTACAGGTTTTAACGTTAAGAAATTTAGAGCTACAGAGGATTAAATTGTCATTCATGGAAACAGTAACTTAGGTCATCTCATGAGAATCCGCCTACGCGTCGGAAATACCAATTAACCAACTGCGCGCGAATATTAAGCGCAGTCGAGCGCAGTTGAAAAATACAATCGATATTGCTGACAATGAAAAGCTGCCCCGATGCCGATCTGCACCGGGAAACGAGAAAAGGACAGCGCTGTGTTTATTTGATTCTATGTCGTAAGAATCACGATGTAGTTGTAAAACTCATCACTCTTCTACATCGCTGATACATCGTTGACTTAATTCTGAGATTCAATATTATGAGCGTTTTCAGCAACTGATCACCCACCGTGTTTTGTCTGAAAGGTATCGCGGGATAATCTGGAACGTTTAAAGGTTTTGAGAAACCTAAGGAATTCTAAGTAGAGACGTTCTGAATCAACAAAAAGGAAGCTGTGCCGAGAAACACATACATGCAAGTGGCGCAACAGATTGAACAGAAACTGAAACTCGCCCAGACTGGCTGCATAGAGTTAGGTCGCGCTGAACAGGAATCGAAACGACTCTGACCAGATCTGAAGCCACAGAAATTTGCTGAGACGATGAAAGACGTTTCTGTTTTTCTGAGACGATTCTTACTTCTCGTCTTCTACGCGAACATCTCCACGACGTCACCCTTCCACCTGGAAGGAGTAAAAGAACCGAAAACAATGTCACCTGTCGTCAAGGAAAGATGGTCAGGACCCTCAAGGAGCCAGCAGTTACACGCTGAAGCAATCTCCGAAAGAAAACATTCAGTTCTTTCGCAGGGCGATTTGCTCGCGATGACATCTTCCTCTTCGAGATGGACTTCGAGGCGTCTGGGTCACGTGCGAGAGGATGAAGACTATCAGAGAGACGAGGGGAAGGAAGATGACGAGGAGGAAGACGAAGAGAGGAACTCGCAGACAGACAGAAAGCATCCTCACTTTTCGAGTGACTGTCGGAAGAGATTGGACGTCGCTATTGAGTCGTGTCTGTCTGGATACGAGAGGACGCTGCGTAATATCAACCCCAAAGAACAGCTGAACGATTCATTCAAACTGGAGCTGTGCCAGTAAGTGAACTACCTAACAGGTTCCCAGTTCATAAACCTATATCCTTTAATTCAGAACTTAGAATAGACATTTATGGGGAAAGATTCGATGAGAACTAGGCCTATATGACCTTAAAGCTGCCAGTTTTAAGAAGGGGTATGATGCAGAAACACAGTGTCTTCCCACCTTTTAGCAGAACTAGGGAAGTCAAAAGACACTCTAGTTATTTAGAAGCGCCTTAGTTATGTTCGGAAAAGGTGCAGGGTATATGAATGTATTTAGAAGCACCTTAGTTATGTTCGGAAAAGGTGCAGGGTATATGAATGTATTTAGAAGCGCCTTAGTTATGTTCGGAAAAGGTGCAGGGTATATGAATGTATTTAGAAGCGCCTTAGTTATGTTCGGAAAAGGTGCAGGGTATATGAATGTGTTTAGAAGCACCTTAGTTATGTTCGGAAAAGGTGCAGGGTATATGAATGTATTTAGAAGCGCCTTAGTTATGTTCGGAAAAGGTGCAGGGTATATGAATGTATTTAGAAGCGCCTTAGTTATGTTCGGAAAAGGTGCAGGGTATATGAATGTATTTAGAAGCACCTTAGTTATGTTCGGAAAAGGTGCAGGGTATATGAATGTATTTAGAAGCGCCTTAGTTATGTTCGGAAAAGGTGCAGGGTATATGAATGTATTTAGAAGCACCTTAGTTATGTTCGGAAAAGGTGCAGGGTATACGAATGGTACGCATAGACCGACAATAGAAGGTCGTATTTTGTAGACCTATTGCCCAGATTTACAAATGGAGATTTATAGCAATGGCTAGATTGCTCATCTGCAGACAGCCGCATTTAAAAGCATAGGCCTACGAGCATATTTTTAAAATTTTATTTCTCAATGTAATATAAAATAGTACCTTCCCGTTGTAGTAGGTTCTGTGTTACAACGAGAAGAACAAATTGTATGGGGCGAGTAGTGGGGGCCTAACCCATTGCCTACTGATTCCTACTTGTGACGACACCCTTATATAAATGTAGGTCTGCGCCAATTATATACTTTTTTTGTAGGTTTCTGTTTTTAAACGGGCGCGACCGAAGTCGGCCTATAAAGTTAAATAACACGGACATGTGGTGTGCAAAGTAGGCCTATATAATCAAATCAAGGTTGTAACGTTATGGCATCTTGCGCATCTCAACAGAACTTTCTATATAAGCTAAAATTTGGATGTCAAAAGGACTTCTTACTTCAATCTAATATGTCGACTTCCTTACAATTTTATGCCCTCCCTTTGCCGAACTAGAGCAGGAGAACCAAGTTATTATTAGAGGGACATAGGCCTATAGTGCTGTTTTCTAACTCATACAGCATTTCTGTGTTTAGTCATATCCAATCGATTGTCTCTTTTAGTGAAAGCCACATAATCTTTAAATAGCAAAATTAAATCCTTTGGATATGACTAGTCGAGCCCAGCAGAGACCTAAGACCGGTATACGGACTACAGAGCATACCTATTGACAGTCCAGGCCTTTTAGCACAGACCTGAGCTGCATCAGAGAATCTAGACAGTGGATAGTAACAGGCAGCAAAATCACAAGCCTTAAACCAGTAACCGAGAAAGTCATGGTTCATGCACCGTGTACTAAAAGAGTCAATGCGTCCGATGATGAGCGAGGGAACTGTTGATGAGTCTGATGATTAAGCAAAGAAGAAAGTCGTTCACAATCCCTCCTCTTTAATACTCTCCTCACCTGTACCGCTCGAGTACCCGTCTGTCTGGCCTATCGAATTATTTCGATGTAGCACATTATGTGACAGGCCTACTCCGCTGTCGAGACAGATCAAAGTTCAATACGCTCCAGTCAGGCGACCTCGATCATTGGTTTGCTCGGCACCGCCATAATAAGACTTATATCAAGAAGCCCTGTGTAGAGTCAAATTGGTCAGCGATTGTTGCGATGTAATATGATGCAGGTATATGATATAGCTAGCATACTAGCTGACTCCAGTCAATCCTGTTTTCTCCAGTTTTTTGCATTCATATACGCAGTGATGGGCATTAGTTAACTAAAAAGTTGCTAACTTTTAGTTTAACTAAAAATTTTAGTTAAGGAAGAAGTTTTACTAAAAAAATTGTTTTGTTAAAACCATAGTTTAACTAAAATTTTGTAGTTGCTAACTAAAAAGTTTAACTAAAAAATCACCAATATGCAACTATTTTTCCACACTGAACATTGAACACTGTCAGCAAAAAAAATTTAACACTGCATGGTTTTAGCATTAACAGCCTGTGTTTTCAAATTCATACACTACTTACAGTACACATGTAACTGTATGCCAGAACAGTACACATTGCATAGTTTGAAGGTGAAATTGTCATTAACGCTTTGCATTAATGTCACGTTCACTTTAACGTCTTTTATTGTGAAAATGTTTGTCGTAAAAAGTTTGAAAAAGTTTCACTACTTTTTTTTAGTTTAGTTAACTAATTTCCAAAATCAGTTGCAACTTTAGTTAAAAATATTTTTTTTGTTGGAAAATAGTTTTAGTTTAACTAAAAAAAATTAGTTTAGTGCCCATCACTGCATGTACGTACGGTACTGATTTACTTAACACTGCTCAACAAACATTTTCAAACTACTTGAAAACCCACGTGTTTGGATTAGTCACATCGCCCACGTAGGCTATAGGCTACTCCGCTACTGAGCTGCTAGAAGATAATAAAAAGCGCTGTATTAAATGCACATTATGCACGTACATACATACATGCACATACGTATATGAACAGAATATAAGATTTATAGGGCCTACTGGCCTGTCTGTCCCATAAACTCCTTACAACGAGCACTCGTATACCTACCATCAACCACTTTTACCTCCTTACATTCCTAACCGCCGTCTACGATCTTCCTGTATTGGTCTGTTGATTGAGCCACGATGCATTTCGTATTGCTGCCTCAGGTAATGGAACCGACTACCAATGTTTATACGATGCTCCAACTCTTTTTCTTTCTTTTAAGAAACGCCTAAAAACTTACTTTTCTCATTAACTTTAAAACGTCTGGATACTTAAGTCTACCTGCTCTTCGAATGGCGACTGACTAACCGCGCCAGCCACATTTCTGTGACCTCCCGCGCGTTAAAATGTTCGTATTAATAAGAACAAAAGGAATTCGGTTAGGGGCGGGTTTGACATACTCTTACGGAATGCCAAGAACTATTTTCATTAAGAAGTGGGACAAAACCAGGTTCTCTTGGCATACTTTCGAGTAACATCTATTAACCCTTTAGCCAGCTGGTTTGCTAAAACAATTGAAAGAATGTGCCATCTCTGAAGACATTAAAATCTCACAGCTCAAGACCTATCTTTTATAGGCCTACTGTCATATGACTGTCGTTGACTTTTAAATTCATGTAGGCCTACCGCGCCCTTGTCTTCGGTCTCTGCTCCCCTACGGCGGCATATAAATCGTATTATTATTATTATTTATTATTAGTATTTATTGTTATTATTTATTGTTATTATCATCGTCATGATCGTCGTCGTCATCGTCGTCATTATCATCATCATCTGTCTGTCTAGTCTTCTCTCTTCAAGAATTCCTACTCTGACTCACCTGAACCTCAGCCTTCCAATATTTCTCGATCTAAACGACATTCGCTTTAACAGCTGATCCTCTGCCGCCTGTCGCTGCAGGTCTCTCTGGCAACCGAACGTGGATCTCCATTGATAGGCCTATCTCTGGACAACACCTCTGACTCGACGCAGCGCTTCTGAATAAGCTTGTGCCAGGGCTTAGTCGTTAAGTAGCGACTTAGATATGTGAAACTTACAATTACGATTACGAAGTCAGCCATTCTTATATGTCGTATGCCTAATTCAATACTCGTTCGATCCTACTTTAGTTCTGTCAATTTCATTTCTGTAATTATCATTCGTTCAATTCAAACTCATTTTTTCCAACTCAATCCAAGCTAAGCTCGACCTGATTCAGTTCCTGCCAAATTCACTAAAACGTAACATTAGACCCTATATAGGCCTACTTACTGTAGATTGCAGTAATTCGCCCTTAATTCACCAGATCTCTAATCTTAGCCACTATTTAAAAGCGATTCGCATTGCGAACTACAGCTAGGCTCTCCGTGGTACTTGTAAACATCGGTCGGGTTTTAGCTCTTTCCGGAGGATTCTCGGCGGGCCATGTATTTCACTTGAGTAGACTTAGACCGAGTGCTGCCTGCCGTCGTGCGTGTAGTCTTCGTTTTAACACGGCTCTTTTATCTGTAGTTCATATACTGTTAAGTGCCACCACTAGAGAATCCTCAACGCGCATATTAATTTGCCTCTTCGTTGGCTTCAGCTGTTGCTTAGAGTTGTAGGGCCCTTCAGACCATTTGTATACAACGGCGTCAAATTAAGATATAGTCAAGTGCGGATTTAACAATCGCCGCCCCTATAGTCTAAGATCTTTTATCACCGTAATATGCAAGCTTTGTTCCAAAGTTTCAACTTGAATTAATATTAATTTATTATGATCACATTTAGTTATTGAGGTCTCTCTCTCAGTTTCAATTTAAATTTGATGTTCAATTTTTAATGCATAAGTTTTAATGCGTGTAGTTCTTTATTTATTAAGTCTTGCCGCCCTTTGCAATATGCTGCCCTGTGTCATGGCCTTGCTTGTTTCAATAGTAGATCTGCCATTGAATATAGCGATGTAAGCAGGGTTGTAGTCGAGGGTATACGCGGGTATACAGCGTATATTCACCTCTAGATATCGTATACTCACCTCACAAAATATTTCAACTCATCTCTAATTAGTTTCCTTAAACTAACCGGTAGCGTGTAGACCTACTCATCTTTAATTAGTTTAGGAAAACTAACCGGTAGCGTGTACTCACCTCTACGTAATTTTACCACTACAACTCTGGACACTCCAACAGGAAGTGCTTCACTGCTTCTGGAGTTACGCACGAATCGCTCTTCCCATCATCGTGTCCTTTTCTTCAATCGTTCAGCAGGCAGTGGCGGAAACGGAGGCAGAAGATGCCCCAAGTCTTATCGACGGCAGTCGTTCCTTATATACACCTCACTTTAAATATGTGCATGGCTCGATCTCTATGTAGTCTACCTCGACTGGGGAGATCGTCCAACTGACCTTTCATTTCTGTAGGAAATGTTCGCAGTCTTCGTGTCTCTGTGCTTCGGCTTCAGCGAGAGCTGGACGGTCTCGTTGCTAAGATGTGGATTTCATGCACAGTGTGTCCACTCGTTTGTTGCCTTTGATGTCCAGATGACCAGGAGTCCAAACGATGGTAGACGGAGCGGGATTACCATAAGATTTATAAATACCCACTGGGTCTAAGCTGACCGAGAAGGAAAGCTGTTAGGGTAAGAGAAGTGGCCCTCAAAAAACGGAATTAAAAACGTGCCTCCTCGTCTTTGGAATACTAAAAACGTTCCACTCGACTTCTGCGAAAATCCCAAAAAGTTCACGCGTCTTACTGGGGACTGATTTACTGATTAGCCGTCACTTACGTTTTCCCATGCAGGCGGCCTATATATATACAGTCTATAGTTCTAATACTTTTCCCGAGTGACTTTCACAAATTTCAAATATCTTATCAAAATTTGATCTTTATGAATATTGTACGCATGCATCCTCTGGCAGCAGCCACTTTCGTTGGGGCCTACATTGGGCCTTAGCCATGGGCGTCCGCAGGAAATTTTTTAGGGGGGCGCAAATTTTGTTAGGGGGCACAATTTTTTAGAGGGGGGGGGCAAAATGACGTTTTTGCATAGAAAAAAATTTGCATAGGAAAATTTGTTAAAATAAATAATGACCAAGGACTTAACCTAAATAATTTAGTGTTTTTTTCGCATTGAAAATCGTGTTGGGACTATTGTAATAATCATAATAATCAAAAGATTTTATTTTTTAAATACTTGCAAAATCCAGGGGGGCGCAAATGCGCCCCCTTGCGCCCCCCTCCGGACGCCCATGGCCTTAGCTGATTAGCAATGGCCGACCACCAGTGGCACAATGCAGGTCTGCTCTGAGCCCTGCAGTCGATGTGGCCAGTTGTGTCCATTGAAAGGTTGTACTCTTAAACATTCCAAAAGACCAGTGACATTCATTATTATCGTTACTGATAAAACACTAGGGCCTATTAATATTGTCCAACACTGCCACAATTTTAAACAGCAATAGCATACATGCATGCGTATAGGTGCTTATGTGTTTACGCCTATACGAGCACTTTGCCAGAGTTTGCTAATATTGGCATATTTACTGATACTGTATAAATTCCTTCCCGTTCCAATCGCTATTACGACATAAAAATGTAAACGTATTCTGAGAAAACCTAGCTAGTCTCTCATGCACTATGATATTTAACGATGGAAATATTTTCTCATAGGTCTGCATAAATAAGAGCATATATCAGAAGCCTGCAGCCAGCAAACGCATCTTCCTTTATAATTTCCAATCCGTTGCCTGCATTCAGCTACGGACTGGGTTTCCGCGATCTTCAGAGAATCAATGATACATCCACCACTTCGCGGCAAATGGCCACCGATCATTTCAAACCTGTGGGATAGACTTACAGAAGGAATTCGCGTAACTGCAAACAGTAAACACGTTTTTATAAAGTGATATCATAAGTTCATAACCCCGACGCTACTCATTTTTCAAAGACAGTGCGTGAGAAATTGACTATTGCCCCGGGTTTGATGATCCATTTCTCATTTTCTGTTTTGCTGTACTATATAAAGCGTGGCAGACGGTTTAGCCACCGGATTGTCTGTTGTAGGCCTATATATATATATATATATATATATATATATATATATATATATATATATATATATATATATATATATATATATATATATATATATAGGGCCTGTCTGTTTGTGAATGTGCGTATTTCGTTTCAATTATTAGCCCAATAGCAACCCCAACAACTGCGGCAGGATAATCTTCATATGGTAATAACTCCGCAATTAGTAGCAAATGGTTGGCCTACTAATAAACTGAGATGTCGTCTTTGGCTGATCTTTGTGTTTAAAAGATGCTGCACAAAAA
This sequence comes from Allolobophora icterica, assembly GCA_963556255.1. Lineage (NCBI taxonomy): Eukaryota > Metazoa > Annelida > Clitellata > Crassiclitellata > Lumbricidae > Allolobophora > Allolobophora icterica. The sequence goes on along the minus strand of OY744609.1, from coordinate 39,894,426 downwards.
CCAGGAACATCGCTTGAGTCATAAATACAGTAACTTCCGTCTAGTTTGACCCTAGATAATGCATATAACGACAAACCTCTTCAGCGATAAAAAAATTCAAAGCCACGCAATTGCACAACACACTTTCACCGTAAAATTGTTGTATACATTCAAAATTGTTACAGTTTGAAACGAATTAAGGGAATGCGGGTTCGAGCCTCGATCTCCTGCGACTGTTGTATTAGGTACCCTGAGCAAATCCTTCACGCAAAATGTTCGGCGCCATCTTTTGATCATTTGGCTTTATATAGGCCTATATTGGCGCTTAATAAACATACAGATATAATAATAAACATTAATTAAATCAGCGTAAAATTATTCTTCATTTACCAGTAGTTTTAAATGTAAGCGTAGATCCACCTCGTAATTGTTCCTTTGTTACGGTACCTTAACTTTGGAGAGTAGACATGTCCACAAACAAATTCACGCTCCTGGTACTGATGTGCATGAAGGCCAATGAGACAAGCGCTGATTCGAACGAGTATCAAACCACTTAGAGTCTTAGAAATACTGATAGTCATAGCCATCGTCGTCCCGTCAACCTGAACTTTGAAGGGAAATATGTAAATAATGTCCTGTGCCTCACTGATCGACGCAACACTGCCTAATTGTGGGGCGTGGTGGCTCAGTGGTAAGTTCGGCGCCTTGTGACCGGAGGGTTGCAGGTTCGAATCCCACTCTAGCCGCTGCGTACGGACCTTGGGGAAGTCCTTCACTCGCAATTGCTCGTGGCGCTTCGGCGTGAAAACTCCGGCACAGTATCAATGCTGTAGTCGAGAGCGCCTCTGAGTAGAAGTAGTAGTAGTTGACTTGAAGAGGCGCTATAGAAATATCCAGAATAAATAAATAAATAAAATAATTCACCATTCCTTATCTGTCTGTATAATATTTTTCGACCTTGCTTCACATATTACTTTACTCTAACTTTAATATGCATGGGGCCTACCTGAGCTGCATTGCTTAATATTTTTTTCTAGTTTTACCTTACTTGCTTCGATTGTATATCCGTTTTAATTAATCGGTTAATTAATTGGTTGGATTCCTTAATTTGTTCATATTTATTTGACAACGAACATGGCGAAGTTGTCTCCTCGATGTTTCGAAGCGAAACAGCGAATATATATGTCCTACTTAATGTTATATCCTTACACGTAACAATTTCTCGACAGGGATGCTTGTTTGTCAGTGTTTTAGTCGTACATGTTTTGTCCTGTATTGATTTCCCCATTATTAAACACCTGTACCAAACGTGTTTGATCTTGGTCTTGAGGTTCAAAGTTGTGGTCTTGGTCTTGAGGTTCAGAGTCTTGGCCTTGGTCTTGGTCTTGAGGTTTTAGGTCTTGACAACAAAGACTGCTTCTTGGTTGGTTGTTCTCCATCCGATCTTAGCATCCATTGCTATGTCACATTATGTCACATTGCTATGTCACATTATGTCACATTGCTATATCACATTAAATTTTAATAGGTAACCCCTCGTCTTCTTTTGCTTTCCTCAAGACATTTCTTTTCTCTTGACCTTGCGCACTGGGAGCGCCTCTGAACGGTTCACCCTACTATAGAGGCGCTTTACAAATGTTTAAATACAATACAATACAATAGAATACATGATCACATAGCTCTTCTTTCCGCAGAGCAGGGTGATTTGGTTCTAACCCAATCTAATGACTTCTATAGCGCTTTGGTTTAACGCTTTAACTCAGTAGTAGTCAACTAATCGTAGTCAAAGTCATCAAACATTAGAAAGCCAACTCCAAGTCCAATAACTTAAAGAAACCAGAAGTCAAGCTACGGAGGGTAAACAACTGAAACATGAAATTGTCCCTGCACCCCTGTATATTCATAATGCAGAGTATGGTGTCATCGCTTTGGTCGGTCCCTCATTCTGGGACAAGCTAGTGCTACCATGCAACCCAAGACGTCGTCAGCGCTCTCTCTCTCTCTCTCTCTTCTCTCTCTCTCTCTCTCTCTCTCTCTCTCTCTCTCTCTCTCTCTCTCTCTCTCTCTCTCTCTCTCTCACTCTCTCACTCTCTCTCTCATTTCTCTCTCATTTCTCTCTCTCTCTCTCTCTCTCTCTCTCTCTCTCTCTCTCTCTCTCTCTCTCTCTCTCTCTCTCTCTCTCTCTCTCATTTCTCTCTCATTTCTCTCTCTCTCTCTCTCTCTCTCACTCTCTCTCTCTCTCATTTCTCTCTCATTTCTCTCTCATTTCTCTCTCTCTCTCTCACTCTCTCTCTCTCATTTCTCTCTCATTTCTCTCTCTCTCTCTCACTCTCTCTCTCATTTCTCTCTCATTTCTCTCTCTCTCTCTCTCTCTCACTCTCTCTCTCATTTCTCTCTCAATTCTCTCTCTCATTTCTCTCTCTCATCTCTGTCTCTCTGTCTCTGTCTCTCTCATCTCTGTCTCTCTGTCTCTGTCTCTCTCTCTCATTTCTCTCTGTCTCTCATCTCTGTCTCTCTGTCTCTGTCTCTCTCATCTCTGTCTCTCTGTCTCTCATCTCTGTCTCTCTGTCTCTGTCTCTCTCTCATTTCTCTCTGTCTCTCATCTCTGTCTCTCTGTCTCTCTCATCTCTGTCTCTCTGTCTCTCATCTCTGTCTCTCTGTCTCTGTCTCTCATTTCTCTCTGTCTCTCATCTCTGTCTCTCTGTCTCTCTGTCTCTCTCATCTCTGTCTCTCTGTCTCTCTCTGTCTGTCTCTGTCTCTGTCTGCCTGCCTGTCTGTCTGTCTGTGTCTCTGTCTGTCTGTCTGTCTGTCTGTCTGTCTGTCTGTCTGTCTGTCTGTCTGTCTGTCTGTCTGTCTGTCTGTCTGTCTGTCTGTCTGTCTGTCTGTCTGTCTGTCTGTCTCTCTCTCTCTCATTTCTCTACTTCCGATTCGCCAACAGTTGAAAATCGTTCTGTCTGATCGTAATCTTGGTTGTCAGGTCGGAGGCATCTAAAAAGGCGCCATACAAATTTACATTTATGACTACGCGTACAATGTCAATCGCAAGCTGTGAACCCGCGAGTGTCTCTCGTGGACGGATTTATAGCACAAGTGATTACTCTATTTCGAAACATGGAAGGGCGCCAAAGAAACTTTGACTGGATAAAATATGGCCTGTCTTCTGAGGAGCAACTTCCTTTGGTCTGGACCCTGGGAAGTAGCGTTAGCATTCATCGCCGCATCAGCAACACCAACAGAGTTCAGCATCCTCTCGGATGCTGCATACACCGCAACAGGCAGCATCTCCTGGCAGACATCACCAGCGCGTACTACGCGCCAGCTGCTGCACTGGGAAAAAGATAACCGCACTGAGCGGGGTAATGTTAAGTTTTTTTATAAGCATGGCGGTCAGAGCAGGGTAAGTCGATTCGTTGGCGTCAGTTTCCAATTCTTACCACATCCATTGCGATGTATGCGTTACTATTGGTAGCAGGGAGGATCCGTCGTGAGTTACCTGGGCGTCTTTCGACAGGATTCTGTTCCGGATCAGCACACACACCCGGTTGGCGAAACCGTTAAACTACTGACGAATGAGACACCTGAGTTTATTCAAGCACGGAGAGCAGCTTATCACCCTTGTTTACTATCCGCAGTAGGCATATAATACGTGTGTATCGTACCGCTGCAGCCTTCAATCCAGTTCCAAATCCTTCTTCTTCGCCAATTCTCTGTTCCAACTGTAAGAATATAAGATCAAAGGATTCGCAAAATGAGTTTGATTGACATCAGTGAGCTTTCCAAACTCTGAGTTTATTCCACAAGAATCTGACGATTTACAGAATATTCGGCCAGCGCTGGTTGCATCAACGAAGATCTCTCTTACTAACCATATTAAGGTTTGACCCAGAGATTCAAAACTGTTTTAAGGTATGGCTATGAAGGCCATGTAACGTAACATAAATTTTGGATTGAGATGGATATTTGGTTGATTAATGTAGTGATGATGATGATGATGATGTTGTTGTTGTTGCTGCTGATGATGATGATGAAGATTATGTAGGTAAATGTATTGGTTGCGTTGTTTCACAGTGAATATGAGAAGACAATGCAATGCCTTCACCTGTCCTTTTCCCACTGTCGTCCTGGGCATCTCCACCTCCAACTGATCGCCTACCGTCTCGGATATCTTCGTACTTTCATGGAGCAGACTTGTGATCAGCTCGACAGCGAGGACGATGCCGATGAGTCGGAGCAGGAGGAGGAGGAGGAGGAGGAGGAGGAGGAGGAGGCAGCCGAAGACGACGATGAAGACCACAGCTCTCCTCCATCGCCGCAGCCCACGACTACGATCGCTGATCAGACGACCGAGGTTACGGTCAGTAGTCCTCAGATGGAGCGACAAGAAATCGGTGGTGCAACGATGACTCGTGTCATCTCAAGTGATGTCAATATGACGTTAGGAGGTGCCTTTACAACGCCAAGCGACTTCTCAAAGTCAAGAACTGTCGTAGAGCCACCACCTTCTACTTCAGTATCAAGTGCCTCAAAACTTTTCTCCTCTTCATCGATGTCACGTGCTCCGTCATCTTCCGCAACTCGGTCTGCAACACTTGGCGCCACGACGTCGTCTCATCTGCGCATGACGGGAGAACACGTGACCAATGGTGTTGGCGCGGAATGTGACGATGGGTTAGGCTGCGGAGGCAGGGAATTAGATGTGAACAGACAACAGCGGACATCGCTGCGGCGGCTGTCGATTTCGTCGTCGTCGCAATATTCAAAGACGACGACGACGACGACAATCTTGGCCGCGATCTTTCCCGTCGTAAACTCGACGTTGTCCCGTAGCTTCAACGGGGGACCAACACTAGACCCAGCGGCGACCGTTGCCATTCAGTGGCCCTTTCTCCTTAGTTCATCTACCGGTGAAACGACCCAGACTGGTGCCCTGGTTACCTCCTCTTCGTCGATTGGCGGCACAAAAGCCGTGCAATGTCGTCCGGGTGTCACATGTGCGAGAACTAACTCTGCTGGAAACGGAAATCGAAGCCACTCGTTAGACTATTGTCTCGCGTTGTCTGCCATCTTGTTACTGGTGTGTCGTGTAAATATATGTTTCTCAGACTGAACTGGATGCGTTGCCATACCATGTATATAATATGCCGCAGTTTAGAGGCAGTTTTCAATGCGAGCGGGATCTCGTGGTGACCAATCCTTTCGATATGCTCTCTCTGCTGTCGCTGAGTGCGCATTAGCTGACTCCAGCATCCGGTGGAGTTCAGCTGGGGATCTTCTGTGGCTGCTATAACAGCTACGGAACTATACAAGTGTAATAGAATGTGTTTGGTCTCTCAGAGTTTCTCTATTATTGGCCTAAAAGTCTTCAAGACGTGTAGGCCGTTTACAGTAAACACAGGCCTTCCCGTCAAGATCGGTAGACCTACATAGTCCGCTAAGGTCTCGCAGTCTGTTGGTCTTTGTGCTGTTGCCGTTAGGCCTAAGTCATGATTCTCCGGGCGTTTTTGCATTAGGCCAATATAGCTACAGGTTCATTCTGAAGGCAGTCACAAAGGACACAACAGAAATAGACTGACTCAGCTGACTTCGTTTTAGACCACTGACTGGTAACTGAATCCTGGATTTTCAGAAAATTGACGGTGGATGGCTCGACGCTCTGAAGTTACATGTTGTCTAATGAAGACTACAGTTATGACCATGAAGACTTTACAGAGAGAACAGTTCTGATTGAGCGACTCTCGATTGGAATCGTTGCCAAAGAACGAAAAGGATTCCAATATTGAAGATGATTGTGTAGAAATATGTAGAACTACGAAGTACCTACTAACTAGTAAGGACCATCAGAAATTAATCTCTGTGATCACATACCAGGATCTTACGTGTAAATTGATGGCAGCAATATATCCCAAAACTAGTAACAAGTTACTGCTTAGTATCGTTGAATTTCTTATTCCGTAGGCCTACATTAACATTCAGGCCTTTGAGACATTCTCAAAAGTTATCCTAGATAGTGGAAACTTCGTTTATAATGTTGTCGATATCATGTTCTTCAGTTAAGCATCTCCTATTTCGTAGCACTATTATATATCACAAGTGTATTCGTGTTTTAACCAACAGATTTGTGAAAATCCGGGTCTCAGGCCTGATGACATCACCGTTCGCGCCTCAGCATCAACACGCCAGTCCTTCTGCAACATCAAACCATGTGCAACAGCTCATCTGTTATAGTCAGGTCTCTGGAAAACCATAGCAGAGGAACAGCAGTCAGAAATTAGCAAAGAATTAACAAGGAGAGAAAGGTGTGAGTGTGTGAGTAAATAAGTGAGTCACTGAGTGAGTGAAGGACTGATTGAGTATTTGATTGCTGCAATTGTAATTGCAATTAGTAACTTCTATTGCGCCGGTGTTTAATGCACAAGACATCACCCGATGGTACATCAAAACAAAGCTATAATCAGATCAGATTTCCCAGATCAGTCGGATTAGACCGAGAGGTAGTTTGTGGATGATAAGCAATCTGAAAAAGGTAAGTTTTAAGTTGTGAACGAAATGACATATTAAGCGACCGAAAATTAAGAGATCCAGATCCGGAGTTCCAAAATCTGGTTCCAGTAAATGACAAAGCTCGTATACCAAAATCAGTTGTAATATTAGGTAAGACCAGAGAAAGATAATCAGATGATCTGGTTGAACAATGATAAGTCTAGAGAATAACAACTGAGTTTAACCTTTCTTCTCCACAGACAGTAGCCAGCTGATTCTCACTGAGGACCTCAACATCTATCTGAAAAATACCATCCTTCCGGAATCTGCTAGCTTCCTGGACCTCCTCTTTCAATTTGGTCTTATCTAGCACCTAGCCGAACCTATTCATGGGCTCTATGGCAATAACACCCGGAGAATAAAAATAACCCCCAAGGAAAATCACTCTAGCAAAAAAACACGAGTCAATAACCCCCAAACTTAACAGGCAAGCACGTTAAGAAATGTTGAACATGTTTTATTTCTTGTCAACTTATACTTTGTACTGTAATACTTTGTTGCACTGTAATACATAACACTCCTATCACAAAGAGCCAATCGTGTACAATGGATAGCTTAACGATAGAATAAAGCAGCTTAGAAGCTACGAACCTGTGATCAATAGTAACAGTAATTGTAGCTGCAATTAGTAACTTGCAGACATCGATAACAGAACTGAGTAATACTAAAATATACTAATAGGACTTCATACACTTAAACAAATCAATGTCATACCAATAGCAATTTTATCACAACGTTTAGTATCAACTACAACACATATTCAGAAGATTGTTAATGTGACATTAGCACATATATATAATATTATACTAATATATATATATAAATATATATACTAATATATATAATATATAATATATATACTAATATATACTTATATACATTAATATATATATACTTATATACATTAATATATATATATATATAAATATATATATATATATATATATATATATATATATATATATATATATATATATATATATATATATATATATAAAACGAGCCTCACGACTAGATGCCCTCAAACTTTCATATACCCGCTAACCTAGGATAAGTTTGCTTAATTGATATATCTGAAAGATCTATCGCAAGATCCAATTAGCATGATCTATAGTGGAGGTGCACATAATGAAATACCGATATTTGACCTATGCCAAGTGGTAATTAAGTCAGCATGCGAGCTAATTAAATGATAATTAGGCTTCTTGAACATACACAGATTCTAGATAAACCGGAATTGGCGTCAAACGGAAGTTGATTGCAGAGGGACTTGCTGAAAATTGCCCTGTGTCGGTTACACTATAGCGAGTAGACTCAATTTCATAATTAATTAAGATAATAAAATTCCATCAATACTTTGTTCGTTTTGGGTGTACGCTCATTAATTCTACTACTATTTGATGCTTTATGAGTAGCCTACACATATATCCACATAGATGAATATTGGGGGCTATTGGCCGGAAGTTTGTGACTTGGGGTTATTTTCCTCTGGGGTAACTGGCCGTGGGGGCTATTGGTCGGGTATTGTTTTCCTAGGGGGTTAATGGCCGAGAGGTTATTGGCCAGAGGTTGTTGTCCATGGGGTTATTAGCCTGATACCAAGTGCTCAGGGGCTAGCTCAATGTCGTCATTACGCGTGAGGACTGCAGCATCTCCGACTTTACGGTGGAATCTCCTTCCATTTCTGACCATGGCCATCTCCTCTACAACATTCCCTTCTTCTGCTTTCTGCTCAGCCCACATACGCCCTCCACCTCTCCCGCGGCTGGAGACATTTAAACCTGGAGGTCATTTTCACCGGCCTGCTCAAAAGCCCTCTCTGCGTCGACCTTTCCTCACGGGCCGAATAATACTCGACCGAGGAACCCTTTGTCCTCTCCGATATGACGGCTCTGCCTCTTATCGACACTCTCCTCCCGTTCCGCTCACACCGGATCCTTCGAAGACCACTTGTGTACTGCATTGAATCTCACTGTCGCACTCCGTGATCTGGCGTACCATCTCGGCTGGATTCAACACCTCCGGGAGATGCATGCACAGGGACTTTCGTTCTAGGGAAACGTTATTGACTACTGTTGTAGTCCTAGAAAGGAGCAATCCTCGTCGGCTATGGTCCACACTAAGTCTTGCCGGTGTTCTTGGTCGCTTCGCTGCCCTCTTTTCAACCTCGTTCATTGCAGACAATTACCTGGATTTCGTAACAGGAAGATTGCCTCGCCTCGCCGTTCTACTGAGGGCTCTCCATCCCTTCCTTCTCTCCTACAGCAGCCAGTCTCACCGGCTGGAAGCATCTTCTTCCGGATGCACTTCGCCGCCTCATCCAGGACTCTTCGTCGAAGTCATGCGAGCTGGATCTACTTCCACCATTTATATTTTACAATCAAGGAGTTTATTGACGAATTTCTTCTATGTGTACACATAGGGGCAGTGGTATTTCCATCGCTTAAGCGTCAGGGCCTAGACCCAAATACCCCTATAACTATCGCCCCATTTCCAACATCTTCTTCCTCTCCAAATTCCTAGAAAGATGGTTGATTACCATGACAACAACTCAGTAATGCCCCCTTTTCAATTCGGCTTCAGAAAGTATTATGCCAACCCACAGAATCACAGGGATGCTGTTGAAAACATCAGGGACAGAGCTGTTTGGAGACGTCACGTTGAGGCCTCATCGTCGGCGCACGCCTGACGGAAGAAGAAGAAGAAGAGGAAGAAGAAGAAGAAGAAGAAGAAGAAGAAGAAGAAGAAGAAGAAGAAGAAGAAGAAGAAGAAGAAGACAGAATCACTCATCGCTCGCTTACTAGCTGATGTTTTTAGTGCAGTCTAACAAGGCCTTGTTACTCTTCTGGTCTTGTACGACGCCAGCTGACCCGCCTTTGACACCTGGATCACACTACGTGTATATCCTACTGAAGCGTTTGTCTAAGTCTTTTGGTATTGAAGACTCTCCCTCCTCTGGTTCCGTTCATCTCTCTCTGACCGCTCTCTGTCTCTGCCTCTCTGTCTCTGTCTCTCTTTTTCTCTCTCGCCCTCCCTCTCTCGCTCGCTCCCTCCCTCCCTCTCTCTCTGTCTCTCTCTCTTTCGTCCTTGGCACCACACGCTCTGCCTGGACCTATGTCCCGTTATGGCTTGCCTCAAGACTCGGTTCTGGCACCTCTCCTCTACGTACTCTATAACGCTGATTTAACAGGCATCATAGGGGCCGATTTTACTTTTGTCTCTGGGTACATTGGTCCTCCCTCCCTTCCCCTTCCCAGGCTTCCCCTCCCCTTAGTTAGGTGAGTCTTAGCGGATTTTCGGAGAAAGAAAATTGTTACAAGGTTAGAAAAAGTCTTGGAAATCGGTGACGTTCGGACGCTCCAGTGTTATGTTTTATTTGTTATTTTAAATAATAAATAAATAAATTATTTATGCACGAGCTGTCACTGTGAGATAATGCAATGTTGGGTGTTTGTGTTGTAGTTGTACTTCTCAAGTTGTGAGATTACTTAGGTATAAAACTTTGAATTTAAGGTCCGAATTCCTCTGGGTGCGACGCACCCACTGAACTTCCTCTTTGGATGCATACGTACCCAAGGCTCCCAAGGCTCCCAAGGAGTCTGCGCCTATGACAGTCATACTCACTTTCGAGGGGGTTTCAGCCCATGCACCAATACGCTGACGACACCAAAGCCTGTTCTACTGGTCACAAGGATCCTTGAAACCAATACGTCGCTGGACCTTTTGGTGTCTTCCAACTATCTCCTTAATTCCGATGAGGCCAAATTCATCTGGCTTTGTGGTCGAGCCCTACTCGCTTAGGCGTAATTTTAGGGGGGTACGAGAGGTACCCGTACCCCACCTTTTGGACTGGAGGGTACCGTACCCTCCACATTTCGTACCCATTGTTTTGTCCATTATTATTTTATCTAAGGAAGCCCTCAAGATTCAAAGCAATAATCGAGCATTATCATCAGTGTAATCACCATCGTTACACTCACTGTTATTATTATTATCGTCGCTATTATTATTATTATTATTATTATTATCATCATCATCATCACTAAGCCCATAATTATAGTTATTATATATGTTTGCAATATAAACGATTCTGTTAAAATTATTTAACAGTCGCGAAGCTGAAACAATGCGAAATTTGGTACTCCCCACTTTTCTAGACCAAAGTTACTACCACTGAAAGAGGCCTATTGCTACGTCATTTAAACTATGAAAGTTTTTTGTTAGTAGGCCTATATTTAAATTTTAAGAATAAACTTAAATGCCCTTTTTACGTCGCTTTAATTGCGAAACACGTTTATTGTATATAAGTTCTAATTTAAAACCAAAGGCCTCTTGTTACGTCACTTCAATTATAAAAACAGTATTTAGTAATTTTTAGATTTATAGAATAAAGGCCTTTGTTACGTCACTTCAATTATGAAAAAGTCTACTGTTATTAAATTTAAACTTTGTAAATAAATATTGTTACGTCATTCCAATTGTTAAAACTTCCATTATTTTTAATATCAAATTTAGAGAATAAAGGCCTTGGTTACGTTACTTAAATTATGAAAAGTCTATTGTTATTAACTTATTAAAGTCTGGGAATAAACGACCAGCAATTATTGTTAGTAGGCCTACGTCATTTCGATTATGGAACACGTCTATAATTAACAATTTTAGATTTAGAGAATAAAGGCCTTTGTTACGTCACTTCAATTAAGAAATTCTATGAAATGAATGTTATTAAGTTTAAATTTAGAGAATGAAGACCTATTGTCACGTCATTTCAGTTGTGACACATGTCTATTGTATGTAATTTTAGATTTACGGAATAGAGGCTTTTTCAATTATGAAACAGTTTATTGTTATTAGGTTTATATCTAGGCCTAGGGAATGAAAGCCTATTGTTACGTCACTTCATTATGGTCGACACACGTCTCTTCAATAAAGAAACACGTCTATTGTTCGTAATTTAAGTTATTATCACTATTTTTATTTTCATTATTATCATATAATTACAATTGTCATTGTTATTACATTTATTATTGCGCTTATTATCGCTATTATATTCATCTTTATTGTTATCATTATTATCAGCATCGTCATCATTATCATTATTATTCGGTATGGCCGATATAATGGCGCCCAATAATTCCATTATTAATTATAATTATTTAACCGTCTTGGAGAGGAAATGATGCGAAATTTGGTACCCCCACTTTCTAGACCAAAGTTGCGCCCTTGCCTACTCGCCAAGGTTAACATGGAATTCCTCCGCTTTAGGTTCCCAGGTGTCTACTACGATTCCTCAGTCAGCGACCTGGGTGTTATATTGGATCCAGTTCTTTCATTTTCTGATCATGTCAACCCTATCTCTCGTGCATGTCTTTATCATCTGCATCAACTTCATACCATTCGTCACTCGCTCTCCCTCACGCGGTCAACACTCTCGTCCATGCGCTGATCTATAGGCCTATAGCCTAATAGAGTCAGCTTTGACAACACCATCTACACTAGTGCCCCTCACTGAACCTTTTGAAGCTCCAGTCAATAACTTAACGCTGCTGTCCGCCTTATTGGAAGTTTTCCAACATATCTGACTTAATCGGGACTGCCTACTGTGGTTTCCTGTGCTCCAGCGCATCCAGTTCAACATCTTAATTCTTATGCGCAAATATCTTGTCAGGATAAATCCTTCATATATCAGGACCTTTTGTACATTGGTTCCTTCATTCCCTGAATTAAGGAGAAGTTTATTGACTGCCCTCCATTAAGTGTAAGCAGGAAGTAAGCAAGTTGGTATTGAAGTAAGTAAGAAGAAATAAAGACAGTCACGCAGAAAATTAAATTGCAGCAGATATTCCGGATCCTGTTATAACATCACCGCACGAAATTCCCAAGTCACAAAAAAATCCACTGGAGGAAACAAACCAGCAAAGATCAACGAAGCCCTATAGTGACCAGGAGACTACCTGAAGGATAAGCAGTCTTGTTGTCAAGACCTTAAACCTCAAGACCAAGACCAAGACCTTGAACCTCAAGACCAAGACCAAGACTTTGAACCTCAAGACCAAGACCAAGACCTTGAACCTCAAGACCAAGACCAAGACCAAGACCTTGAACCTCAAGACCAAGACCAAGACCAAGACTTTGAAACTCAAGACCAAAACCGAGAAAAATACCCAAAAAATCACAAAATCATACTATCCCTTACTAAAGAAAATGTAAAATCGGACTACTCACTATTTTAATTAAACAATGAATCTTTAATTTTATTCAAACAAAACAACTCCAAGTGCAAACTGCAGAGAATTCCGAATTCGTATTTACAAAAGTCCTTCATGCGAAATGTTATTCCAAATGCCTGTTGCATTTTATAAAAACCAATTCGCTCAGAATTTTCTGACAAAGACGTCACCTGTGGGGCCTCATAAAAATTCTGCCATGTGAAAAATACGTTATACAGTGCTGAATTCACTGGCACACAGATCTCGAGCAGCTTTTCAAGTTCTGGATGTAAATGTACAAATTGTGAATCTGTTTTGAAATCATTCCAAAGTAAATAATCGGAAGTCAAAATAAATGTCCAAAACAACAGTAAAGCCTCACTCATACTGTGTAAATACTAAAGCAATTGTATTAATAATTATTGGATAAATTTTTAAAATCCTCACGTTTTGTAAAATAACTGTTCATATTGTCAAAAGTCTTGGTCTTGGTCTTGCAAAACCAAGACCCAGACCTTGAGCCTCAAGACCAAGACCAAGACCTTGAACCTCAAGACCAAGACCAAGACCAAGACTTTTGGTCTCAAGACCAAGACCAAGACCAAGACTTTTAAAAACGAACTCGAGTGCACTCGAGACCAAGACCTTGGTCTCGAGGACAACAAGCCTGACTATGGGCCTACCTAAACGTAAACTTGAAAGGCCTTTGTCAGTTTTAACCATATAAAAGGTTGTTGATTTTAACCATGACCTTTCGCAGGTAACCTTCTCTGAAGCGATTACGTCATCTCGGGACCGTTTGTCTTACGTCATCTTTCTATCGACGTTGTCATTGTGCAGCATTTCTTCGTGAAAGACGGTCTACGCTCGAAAATGGCCTACACTTGAAAATCTTTGAATGAAGAAGAATTTCGAGACGGTCGATGTTTGAAACAACAGCAGACAGTAAGAAAAGAACGCAACGGATAGACCGACCACAGAAGCGAAGATCCGAGTGAGAAATTTCACTTTTTTCTTTGCATCAATTATTAAGAAAGTGATTGTTTGTCGTACCACTAAGTTGTTGGACGGTTCATTTAAAATGTTTTAATCAGCAAAACTAATGGACATCAGAACACAATTACGATTCAGTTGACATTTAATGAAAACAAAGAGGTGATTGGTAGCTTTGCAGCCAAACGAATTAGGCAAGGAGATGGAAGTGTATGATGGTAAATTTCTCTAATAGCACTCACCCCGAACTATTTCACTGACTATAGGGCCTACAGATATTTTTACCTTTTCTGACTGAGCGCCGATAATGAGATGTAAGCTTGTTTCCGCGTCTCACGGTTTCCTTTGGGCGTTGTATAAATCTCGAGATTACGAATACGATCTAATCTAAGCAGCTGATATGATCTACTCTCGCCAAGTCTATAGTCAAGAGCTGGATAAGTAGTCCGAATATGATACGATTTTACCCTCATAGAATTGAGGATCAGAGAGAAATAGATAGTGAATTCCAGATCCTTGGACCAGCATGAAAGACGAGTAACCCAGAACCGTTCTGTTTCGGAGTACAACATGAGTCAAAGAATCTGATGAGCAAGTGCAATAGGGGCCTACTTATGAGTCTACTCGTAAACTTCAGATTTCTAAAGCGCTACTCTAAAGCTAAGCGCAGGACACAAGCTAAGCTTATGCACAATTCTAGATGGAATCAAAGGACGCTACAACTGGCAATGACTTTCCTGATTGGAGGCAAATGTAAGGAAAATGCAAATGCATATGTAAATATTAGTTCAAATTTTAAATGCAAATCCAAATAACGTTTGATGTAGGAGGCCCTATTCCTCGGTCTGTAAGGGTGGTGTGGTTGCTTTTGTCAAGTATTTTCCAAATGTTTGTAGAAAATAAGAGACGACTGAGACGTAGGCCTACGTCTAAGTTTCATCTTAACTAAGAAACGGCCCAGACGTAATTAGCTAAAAACTTTATTGACAACAGAATGACGTGCGTAGGCCAAGTCTAGTAGGCCTATCAGGATCTGTCCATTAGAATTTTATTCATCGTAATCATCGGCGACCGTTCAATTCAGATTATTAACTCCAATTGAAAGTAACTGAAAAAAACGCCGTTTAGCTTAAAAATGCACTTGGCCAAAATCCAACAGACCCTGTTGCAGCTATTAATTCAATTCAATTCAATATTCGTTTATTTGATAAATACAGGCTGTCACAGACGCAACTTGTTTACATTTTCACTATGTAATTTAACATTCTACGGTCCAAAGAACCGTTATAGTATTAGGGCTGGTACCGGTACTGATAAAGAAAATAATCGATTAATCTCCTCAATTTAATTTCGATTAATCGATTAAATTCGATTAATTTGGTATCTGTTACGTAAAAACTGTTTAAAATGTAGTCACTGAGTCAGTTACTACTCTGTTCCTACAAAAAACTTCAATCATTCCACATGCTAAAGTTCAAATTGCAAATTCATTAATTCATTCGACGATTTATATAGCGCTTCTTCAAGGGAACTACTCAGAGGCGCTCCCGCACCAGCACGTTAGGGCTGGCACTGATTAAAAAATAGTCAGTAAGTTTTTATGTCAGAGATGAGTTTGAACCACGGTAAGCGAACTGTTTATTGCAATGAAGACAGTTAATTTTGTCGCCATCCTCGACTTTTCCATCAGCATTTAGGCCTACCTTAAATGCAAAACGATCGCTTAATTTTCCACTCAAACATTTCACATTATCACTGTTCACCTTATTGTTTACTTCGGATATGGGTCGCTCGACATCATGAAATAAGTAAGAAAATTAATCGAACAAGCCGAAATTAATCGATCAAAGTTTTTACCGAATAATCGATTAATTAATTGTTAAAATTCGCAGGCCTAGTTGGCAAGAACCTCCCAAAGGCGGTGGAACGTCATTGAGAGGTGTCTCATGATGTTTCTTAGCATTAAGCATCTCAAGTAAGGTACATGTAGGCCAAAGCTGTACAATGCGCACTTAACAAGACGAGTTGGTCTAAGCCGAATCCCAAATTGGTTGAAGTTGAACGACCTTCTTCAGCTGATGGACTTAATATTGGAACCCTATGCCGCATCTGCTCGTTTTGCTCAAGTCTCTTATTCATTTCAGTCTCAACCTATAACTTACTTTTTCAACTGGCTTTTCACCGTAGGCTGTCTCTCTGCCACTGAGGCTGTTGGTATTGACGTCTACGGGTTGGTTCTGGCGTGCCAATGATTGATGCCTTGTGCAGTAAACAAGGGCGTAGGTCTACAGAGGTCGCGAATCTTTCTTTATAATTTTGTCCACTAGTAGATAATGATATTGGAGTGCGATTTTGATTATAAGCGACACAACTACCGATTGATGCCTCATGCATTCTGATAACGACGGCATAGACATTTCAATATTAGATTAGATTGGAAAAGGGGATCTTGCGGAACAGTTTATTGCAATGAACACAGTTAATTTTGTCGCCATCATCAGCATTTACCTTTAATGCAAAATGATTGCCTATTTGTCCACTCAAACTTTTCACAATATCATTGTTCACGGTATTGTTTACTCCGGAAATAGGTCGTTCGACATCATGCTGTCGCATTGTGGAGACGGCTGCGTTCAGCCGAGTTTGGTACAAAACAGATGGAGGGGAGAAAATTAACTTTAGATGTCAGCATTCATTCATTCATTCATTCATTCGAGGATTTATATAGCGCCACTTCAAGGGAACTACTCAGAGGCGCTCCCGACACCCGCACGCTCAGATAGTACAGTTTTAAGATTAGCAAGAAATAGGCCAGAGGACCTCAGGACACAAGCGGAGCTCTAAGAGAAGTCTATTTCAGACCACCACTGAAAAAGCTCGACTTTGCATAGCCGTGGAACGAGCGAAAGGGACTAAAATAACCCTTTTCCCGCAGAGCGGAGGGAACGTCGGTTTTGGGCACCTGAAACAGCAAGCTCTCGAAGGTATATACACCGTGTCTCAAAATAAACTGTGCAAATTTGTTTCTGTCAGAACTTCGTCAAATTTCCATCAATTTTAAAAATGTTTGGTAGCTAGATGGCAAAATGGCTGAAATTTTATGCTATACATAAATTTTCCACCTCACCTGACTCATGTCACCGCACTACCTTGTTAAACACAGATGTTCCAATTTCTTATATAACGCTTAAATTTTAACAACTAGGCCTAACGTCTCGAAACTTGGCTGCACTGAAATCCATTTCATCGAGACAGGTGTCAATGTGAATGGGGCCTACTATCGCGACAACCTTCTTGCCCAGAAGCTACTGCCAGACATACGCCGGATATCCCAGGACGAGTTTTTTGTCTTTCAACAGGATGGCGCCCCGGCGCATCGAGCACGCGACATCTGTCTCTTTCCTGGAGCGAGAAACGCCCGACTTCATACCTCCAACACTGTGGCCGCCGAATTCACCTCCAGTCGACTATAGCATATGGAGTGTGCTGCAGGAAAAGGTTTACCGCTCCAGGATAGCCAACGTCGACGAACTCAAAATGCGTCTGATCGACGATTGGGCGCGCTTTGACCAGTCGATCGTTGATGCTGATATATCAGTCAGTGGCGTTGCCATCTAAGCGCTTGTGTCCGTGTAAGCGGGGCACATTTCGAGCACCAATTCTAACACTTTTAAGCAGATCTGTCATAACAATTAAAAACCCTGCTAAGTAAACCATATTTTACTTTACTGCGTGCTAATTAAGTCGTCAGATAGTTTGTTGCATGTAATAAGATTTAAGCGTTATATAAGAAATTGTCACATCTGTGTTTAACAAGGTAGTGCGATGACGTGAGTGAGGTGAGGTGGAAAATTTATGTACAGCATAAAATTTCAGCCATTTTGCCATCTACCTACCAAAAATTATTAGAATTGATGGAAATTTGACGAAGTTCTGACAGAAACAATTTTGCACAGTTTATTTTGAGACACGGTGTAGAGGCAGGGCCCTGACAACATCGGCATACTAAGGCAGCGATCCTACATTCAATACGTAAGCGGATAGGAAGCCAGTGAAGGACCTCCAGCATATATCTAGAGCAAAGTAGAGACCTTGATTCTCGAACAGAGACAGATCAAATAGAAGGTGACAAATTTGGAGGTTTGAAGAAGACTGAATATAAAGAAAGATCTAATGCAAACAATAATGAAGAGAAAACTAAGTCTATTTGGGCATATATGTAGAATGGATGACAATAGAAAAATAAAAACCGTGATGATGGCAACTATGGATGGAAATGGGCGGAGGGGCAGACCCAACAGAGAGTGGACAGACGACATCGAAGATTGGTGTAAACAAGATCTGCACAGCTTAAGAATATTAGCACAAGACCGGGGCCTTAGGAAAAAACTGATAGATCATGCATTGGACACCTACGGGCCTTCGACCCACGGGTCCTGATGATGATGATGATGATGATGATGATGATGATAATGATGATGATAATGATGATGATGATGATGATGATGATGATGATGATGATGATGATGATGATGATGATGATGATGAAGGCTGCAGACGGAGAAGAAGATGTTGAAGAAGACGACGACGAAACGATGAATACGTCAACGAACAACAACGAAGATAGTGAAGAAGATGTCGAGCAACAGTCTAAATGTTGTTCGTTGACGTATTGATCACCATGTAACAAAATGCATTCCAGACAGTCACATACAATGGCGCCAATAGGTACACCCATAAGGAACATGAGGTTCCGCTATCAGGGTCACCCTAATTACATTAATCATTAATAAATACAATCATACAATCATCAGTTGGTGACAATGGTATACTAAACATGATTAAATCAGTATAAATCTGTCTTAAGAGATGAATAACAACAGATGTTTGAAGTGGACAAATTCGCTGCTTTCCATTAACTTTTAAATCTGCTTAAGTCACGCCTTACTTAAGAAACCTGACCTGTAGACCTACATCAACAGCCTTGCAAACTTCAGACCCATTTCCAAACCTTAACAACATTTCTAAGCTTCTCGAACGTTTCCTTACACTGATCAAGAAACACATTACTTCATCTCCTAATTTCAGTCCTAACCAATCAGCTTACCGCGAAGGCTAAGAGGCCCTACTCTACTGAAACTGTTCACGCCTTTACTCTGGACAACTTCTCATCTATTGATAAAGGTTGATTTTGTTCTTCTTGTTCTTCCTTCAAGAAACGCCTCAAAACTCATTACTTCTCTCTGGCCTTCAAACATATGGATATCTAATTGCTCTTCAGCTGGCGGCTGACTAACCGCGCCTCAGATTCGCATTTCTGTGTGACTTTGCGCGCGTTAAAAATGCTTGTAACAATAATAATAATAATAATAATAATAATAATAATAATAATAATAATAATAATAATAATAATAATAATAATAATAATAATAATAATAGGGCCATTCCGGACACTTTATTTTCCATTTTAGTTAATATTCAAGTCCCTGAGGGATCCTGTATACCTCGGGGCAAAAAAAAAAAAAAATAATAATAATATATAAAATAATAATAATAATAATAATAATAATAATTAATAATAATAATAATAATAATTTCTTAATAATAATAATAATAATAAGAATAATTACGTCATCAGTTGACGGTGCAAGTCGAAATTTTCACACTTAGCGAAAATTGCATAATTTCTTAAGCTTGCGTAGACGTTCGAGTTGGATTTTTATATTTCTTTGTAAGTCAACATCCCGTGATCTCGAAGTCTTATCCGTCGAAACAGAATCGCACAGGATTTAGGACTGATTGGTTTGAAATATTTGTTACCATCATCAGCGATCATCGCGCCATTTAAAATTCGCCAAATTGTATTTAAATGGCCTGCGACGTCACCATTACCATGACAACGCATTATCCTTTGCAGGCTTAACTGTTCATCTTAGTACCGTTTGAATAATAATAATAATAATAATAATAATAACCACCGGAGACCCTAGGGAGACTTGTTATCTACTCCAGCGGTTGTCAATCACCATACAACGCTTCAATGCTGTTGCCTTCATAGGAACTTTCATGCGGCCAGAACTTGTCGAATGATGTTTTAAAAAAAATAAATATATAATAATAAAAATAATAATAATAATAAAAAAAAAAAAAAAATAATAATAATAATAATAATGACGACGGAATGGCCCTTATAAAAGACTTGGGGAGATACTTAGCTTTAACCACCGGAGACCCTAGGGAGACTTGTTATCTACTCCAGCGGTTGTCAATCACCATACAACGCTTCAATGCTGTTGCCTTCATATGAACTTTCATGCGGCCAGAACTTGTCGAATGATGTTTAAAAAAAATAAATATAATAATAATAATAATAATAATAATTAAAAAAAAATAATAATAATAATAGACCCGAAACACCCGCGATGTTGGAACCCCGGACTCATTCACCAACGGTCACTCAAGCTACATCATTCAAGCCCGGAAAAGCCGTAGGAGCGTGCAGCGTTTGCCACTCCGTCCTCCATCTACACAACAAGGATGGGAGCCTACATAAACATGGCCCGAGAAAACAACCATGCCCGGGCTCTAGCAAACCGCCGCTCACACCGACATCCGCGCATCGGATTTCGCTCGCCGGAACATCGATGGACTTAAACGAGACCCAGTCCCAAACCTCGGAAACGAGGCATAGCGGCAACAGCAGCATAAACGTCGGGGTCGTGACAAGCTCAACGATAGCGATAAAACACCCTGATCTGCCTAATGGCCTGCTTAGACATATACCGAAGGGTGCCAGAACTGTCGCTGCACACCTCTTGACGGACATCATTGGAAACGTTCTACGTGAACCCTTATGCCTCAACGGATGGCTACATCTTCTATCCTATGGCTCAGGGACCCTGGAGAAACCGACAAGAGGTGGTAGGAGACATAACCTCACACAATACGTCAAATCTCGAACAGAAACTTTCAAGAACGATTGGCAGACGACAACATCGCTTCTATTTGGTTCGGTTCGAGACAGCGTAATCAAAAGAAAACCTATGAAACCATACAATGAACATTCGTTAGCGGCTGCGGTAGCAGCTAAGCTAGAGGATGGAAACCTAAGTGCTGCAGCGCGCATTCTTTGCTCCGACGATAGCCCAGCACCAATTAACGAGGAAACGTTGGAGCTACTGCGCCTTAAACACCCATCGCCACCTGAACGAACCATCGCGCAGCCGTCGACGCCACCAGCACCATTACAGATCACGGAGACGGCAGTCCGTGACGCCATACGCTCCTTCCCTATGGGTTCTTCAGGTGGACCGGACGGCCTAAGACCACAACACGTTTTGGAACTCCTCAACGACCATGACGCCGGCAACGAACTACTAAAAGCAGCGACAGCCTTGACGAATCTGTTACTGGCTGGCATCTGCCCACAGGAGCTTCGCCCCATCCTCTTTGGCGACACACTCTTTGCTCTCAAGAAAAGCTCAGGAGGCCTACGACCTATTGTCATAGGATACTTTTGGCGTAGACTTGCCTCGAAGTGCGGGAATGCTTACATAATCCCCATAGTGACACCACACTTGACACCTAAACAACTGGGTGTCGGCGTACCAGGAGGCTGCGAGGCCGCGATTCATGCAACAAGAAGATTCTTGGAAGACATGAGCCAAGATTCCATAATCATAAAATTCGATTTGACAAACGCCTTCAACAGCTTGCACCGAGACAGCATGTTGGCCTCGTTAACAGAACAGTGCCCCGAACTCTCCGCGTACTGCCATCTGGCGTACGCTGAACCATCTAACCTGAAATACGGGAACTTTACTCTACTATCGCAAGAAGGCTCGCAACAAGGCGACCCTTTGGGACCGGTCCTCTTTTGCTTACCGCTTCAAGGAATTCTGTCTCAGTTACAATCGCCACTAGCCTTTGGATATTTAGATGATCTCACCGTGGGCGGCGGGCACGAATTGGTCTGTGAGGACGTAGCGGCAATAGTGAAAGGTTGCGCCCTTCTAGGATTAACTATCAACAACTCGAAATGCGAAGTAATAGCCAAGAACGCAGAGATCGCCCTACCAGAACCTGCGAATCAATTCCTGCGTACTGATCCATCATCAGCTAAACTGTTAGGCGCACCACTATCGCCACGAGAGGCCTTAAACGAATCCTTCAACTCAGTCACGACGAACTTGGCAAGAGCCATGAAGAAACTTGAACAAATACCAAGACAGGATGCGCTCCTGATACTACGAAGCTCAATAGGGGCGCCGAGGCTCATCCACATCTTGCGCTGCACGCCATGTCATGACCACCCGGACCTCACGAGATTCGACGAAAGACAACGCTCGGGTATCGAGAGCATTCTTAACATCTCTCTTTCTGACGATCAATGGACACTCGCTTCCATGCCTATCAGGATGGGCGGGCTGGGAATAAGGAGAGCTTCTTCGTTGGCACTTCCAGCTTTTTTAGCTTCAGCCGCAAGATCTCACCTCATCCAATCACACATCCTCGCCCTAACACAGGTGCCTGAAGACTCTGTTGTGGAAACAATGAGAACTCGTTGGCAGCAGAGCATCGTGGAAAAGATCTCTTTCCCGTCTTTAGACTACAAACAGGCCTCATGAAACATACCATTGTTATCAGCAGCCATGACAGAGATCGCATCTCGATCTCAGGACCCATACGATCGGGCCAGGCTAAATGCTATACAGGCCCCGCACGCCTCAGACTGGCTCCATGCCCTTCCGCTTGCAGCACAAGGCCTAAGACTGGATGACGAGTCGCTGAGAGTGGCTGTGGGCCTAAGACTGGGTGCAGTCATCTGTGCCCCACACACTTGCGCATGCGGAACGGCGGTTTCAGCCATAGGCTCACACGGATTGGCTTGCTCACAAAGCTTCGGCAGACAAGCTAGACACGCATCAATAAATGACATCGTGCTGCGCAGTCTCATAAAGGCAGGCACCCCTTCAATCAAGGACCGGCTGGCCTCTCCCGACTAGACGGGAAAAGACCTGATGGTCAAACTCTGATTCCGTGGAACAGCGGAAGTTCCCTAATTTGGGATGTTACTATTATTGACACTTTTGCACCATCTTACTTGGCCGAGACATCTACCGCAGCGGGGGGAGCTGCAGAAATAGCTGCAACTCGAAAGAAAACCAAATACACGGAGCTATTGACGAGGTACAGTTTCACACCAATAGCATTAGAAACGATGGGACCCATGGACCACGAAGGTTCGGCATTTATCAAAGAACTCGGCCGACGGTTGACAAGAATAACAGAAGATCCACGAGAAACCTTCTTCCTGTTACAAAAGATATCCATCACAATCCAGAGGTTCAATGCTGTCGCGTGCCTAGGCACGATGGGGAACCAGAATCCTGATTTCAATGTTACCGGATAATGATAACATAACAATAATAATAATAATAATAATAATAATAATAATAATAATAATAATAATAATAATAATAATAATAATAATAATAATAATAATAATAATAATAATATTATTATTATATCGGATATAGGCCGGCATCTGACCAACATTTCCGGAGACAACAGGGAAGCAAGCTTCCTGTTTCAAAGCTTATCAGTTATTATCCAACGCTTTAATGCAGTCGCTCACCTAGGTTCCTTAACAATATCGCAGCAAAAACTCGCTCGGCCGTTCCAGGAATAATTTTTTATTTTATCATATGTCTCCGGACAATTTTTTTATCTACCTGGGGGATCCTTGATACCCCGGGGCAAAAAAAAAAAATAATAATAATAATAATAATAATAATAATAATAATAATAATAATAATAATAATAATAATAATAATAATAATAATAATAATAATAATAATAATAATAATAATAATAAGGAAAGGCCTGCCTCACAGTATCCCTCGACCTTAGTGCTGCTTTCGACACTGACCACCACCAGCTTCTACTTTCTAGACTCAGTAAAAGCTTCGGTGTCTCTGGGAATGCTTTAAACTGGTTAGCTTTTTACATCTGCAATCGGTCTCAGCAAGTGGGTATTGATACTGCTCGATCGCACTGCTGGTGTCCCTCAGAGATCTGTTCTCGGTCGCCTATTATTTACGATCATCAATTCACCAATCAGCCGCATAGCCAATCACTTTGGAGTCCAGTTACAACAGTATGTTGATGGTACTCCGCTTTTAATTGCTGTGTCAACAACGGATCAGTCCGGTAAAGTAATATTAGAAGAGTGCATGGTTCTGCATCAACGGTCTTGTTATAAACCCAGATAAGTCTGAGACATTCATGTTTGGCTAACGCCAACGACTGTGCTCTTACCCTTCTCATTCTAGTGTTTACCTGCTGGCACTGTTGTTCCAATGTCAAAACACTTGGGGTCACTTTGGACAGTAATCTCACATTCCAATCCCACAGAACAAACCTTTGCAAATATTGTTTCTACCATTATTGTATTGTATTGTATCTAGAAATTTATAAAGCGCCTCTCGCAGAATAACTATTCAGAGGCGCTCTCAGCACAGAAGCCCCGGGGAAACAGAAATGCCTTTAGGGAACGTGAGACCATATCAGGGCAATACATCACATATGGTCTGCTGCTACCAGATTTGTCACAGACCATGGCCTGTTTTCTTTTCTGCTCTCGCCTCGATTATGCCAACTCTGTGTTACACTCATGTCAGATCTTCAAGTCAACAGGCTTCAACGCATCCAAAATTTTCTAGCTCTCACGGTGCTGCGTGCATCTTCTCGTTCGAACTCTTTAACTCTGTTCCATCAGCTACATTGGCTTCCCGTAGAATTCAGAATAAGATTTAAACTAGAATGTTTAACCTATTAAGCACTCACAATGTGCACTCCTACCTATCACCAACCACTACTCTCTCTTTACATTCCGCCACGCAGTCTGCGTTCTTCGGTTATGAGTCTTTTGGTTAAGCCTAGACGTAGCACTGTCATGGGCTCTCATGCATTTCGCGTTGCAGCCCCAAGGAATGGATTCGACTCTCGAGTACCGTACCAATGCTTATCCGTTGCTCGACCTTTGCTTCTTTTGCTTTCAAGAAACGCCTCAAATCACACTACTTCTCACTGGCTTTCAAACGTTTTGATATCTAATTGCACTTCATCTGGCGACTGACTAACTACGCCTCATGCTCGCATTTCTGTGTATTTAAAACTTAATGGAAAGCAACCTTCAGTAAAAGACAAGTTGAAAGGCCAAATGTGCAAAAAGGTGGGAGAAAACAGGAGACAGTGAGTGACGTAGGTATGAGGTCCATCGGAGATGATTTAGGGACAGTATGAATAAGGAAAGACAAGACTTTCAGGTAAGTTGCAGGTGGTACATCGTTAAAGACAGTGCCAGAAAAGTCAAGGTCAAGCAGTAGTCGTTCCATTTGAGACTGGCAGTACACTGGGCAATTTTGCATTTAAGATTGTCAAGCTTGTAAACAAAAAAGTCAGCGTTCGCAGTTGACAGCGTCTTTTGAATGCAGAAGCCGCTGGGATATGTCATCGTCGTGAGGATTCTGCGAATTCTCAAGCTGACGACAGCATTAAGAGCTCCTGAACTCGTTTATTAGTTTATTTGTATGGCGGCAGTGACGACGGTAAGACTGTCTATCCACTTCAAGGCCTGAACTTTTCTAGCAGCGCTCTAGTCGACGACGTTTTCTCATTGCTCTATTGCCTCAGCAGAAAGCCATCATGTGACGGGTTTAGAAGGTCGCCGAAGACAGTTGTTCAGTGTGAGTTTTACAGTTTTCTTGAGCTGTTCGGCGAACTCTTCCGCATTGTTAGCAGGTGAAGATCGGAATCAACAAGCAACAGACTGAATTGAAGAGTATCTAAGGCTTTGATGTTACGACAAACATGTCTCACAGGATGACTATTGCAGAAGGTCTTTACACAACAGAAGCCTGTGATCCGATATGAGACCAGCGTCGCTGACCCGTTTACATCGTAAACACCAGTCCTATCGTCAGAAGCAACAAAACACTTAAAAGAAAAATATACGAAAAAAGATTTCAATAGTTTTATCTACTCGATATAGTTTCGTCAGTCAAAGTGAATTTGCAAATGTAAATGTTTGAATAAATAATCGGTCGATTAGGCCTTTATAGTTTGGTGTCTTCTGTTAAAAGATTAAAATTTACCTAACGTATTCAGTAGTTTTATTTACTAAAAGGTTCGTCGGCAGTAGCAAATTTGCAAATGTAAGTGATTCCATTTTACATACTTGATTAGGCCTTAATAGTTTGGTGTTTTCCGCTAATAGATTAATTTTCGATAAACAAAAGAATTCATTAGTTTTATTTACTTGTAGGTTCGTCGGTGACAGCGAATGTGCAAATGTAAGTTATTCAATTTTGCATTCTTGATTAAACGGTCGATTAAGCCTTAATAGTTTGGTGCTTTCTGCTAATATATTTCTATTCGATAAACGAATTCAATAGTTTTATTTTCCTGCAGGTTCGTCGGTGATAGCGAATTTGCAGGTGTAAGTGATTCGATTACACATTCTTCATTAACCGGTCGATTAGGCCTTAATAGTTAGGGTTTTCTGTTATCAGATAAAAATTTAAAAAATAAATTCAGTAGTTTTATTTACTCATAGGTTCGTCGGCAATAGCAAATTTGCAAATGTAAGTGATTCAATTTTACATTTTTGATTAATCGGTCAATTTGGACACAACGTTTTTTTCTGTAATCAGATTCGATAAACGAATTCAACAGGCTTATTTACTTGTAGGTATCTCGGTGATAGCAAATTTGTAGATGTAAATGATTCGTTTTTACATTCTTCATAAACCGGTTTATTAGGCCTTAATAGTTTCGTGTTTTCTGTTACTAGATTAAAATTTCATTAACGAATTCAGTAGGTTTATTTACTTATAGGTTCGTCGGTAATAACGAATTTGCAAATGTAAGTGATTCGATTTTACATTCCTGATTAACCGGTCAGTTTGGCCATATAGTTTGGTAGTTTCTGTTTACAGATTATTATTATTATTCGAAAATCGAATTCAGTTGTTTTATCTACTTGTAGGTTCGTCGGTAATTGCGAATTTGCAGATGTAAGTGATTCCATTTTACATTGTTGATTGACCAGTCAGTTTGGTATTTTTGGTATCAAGTTAATATTCGATAAACGAAATCAACGGTTTTATTTTCTTGCAGGTTCGTCGGTAATCGCGAATTTCCAAGTGTAAGTGATCCAATTTTACATTCTTGATTAACCGGTCAGCTTGACTATATAGTTTGGCATTTTCTGGTATCAAGTTAATATTCGACAAACAAATTCAGTAGCTTTTTTTCCTTGCAGGTTCGTCGGTAATAGCGAAAATGTAAGTGATTCAATCTTGCATTCTTGATTAACTGGTCAGATAGGCCATATAGCTTGATATTTTTTTGTATCAAATTAATATTCGATAAACGAATTCGATAACCCCCCCCCCCACAAAGTCCATCTCACACCTCGACGAAGTGGGGGGCGTAACAGCCGAGTAGGGGATTGCCTGCTGAGGCTATGCCATCAGTGGTGAAGGTTTCTGAAGTACCACCTTGGGCGCTACGCGAGGTGGAAAGGCTCAGCAGGAACCCTGAAACAGATGGCTAACGTGAGCGGCGTAGAAGGCCACTACTCAAACCGCGAGGAAGGCAACGGGAAACCACCTCGGCTATTTCCCAAGACATGATATGGACAAATCAAGTGCAACCCTAACTGACGTTCGTCATCAAGCAAAGTCCTCACAAACCGAACAGGATGGAGGAGGTCGGAGGGGAACACGAGGTCGTCCATGTCACAAACCTGCTCAACAGCAGAAGACTGAGAAAGAAAGAAACGAATTCAATAGTTTTATCTACTTCTAGGCTCGTCGGCGATTGCGAATTTGCAAATGTAGGCCTAAGTGATTCCATTTTACATTCTTGACTTACCGGTAGATCAGGCCTTGATAGATTCGTGTTTCTGCTAATAGGTTGCCATTCGATTAACGAATTCAATCGTTTATTTTTCTTGCAGGTTCGTCGGTAATAGCGATTTTCCAAATGTAAGTGATTCAATTTTACACTATAAATTAACCGGTCAGTTTGGCCAGATAGCTTGGTATTTCTTGGAATCAAATTAATATTTGATAATCGAATTCAATAGTTTTATTTACTTGTAGGATCGTCAGTAATAGCGAATTTGCAAATGTAAGTGACTCAATTTTACATTGTTTATTGACCAGTCAGTTTGGCCATATATATAGGCTAGTTTGGTATTTTCTGTTATCAGAAAAATGTTCGATTAACAAATTCAATGGTGTTAGTCACATGTAGCTTTGTCGGTAATAGCGAATTTGCAAATGTAAGTGATTCAATTTTACATTCTTGGTTAAACGGTCAGTTCAGGGGCGGATCTAGACTTTTTCTTTACGGGGGCGATTTTATGGATGTCCGAGATCAAAGGAATTAACTCGAAGGCCAAGCGCAGGGCACCATCCTATTCACCTCACGAGCGCTACATCAAATCAGAGGGTGTTTCCAGCGAGTAATCCAAAAGAGATCAGAGTCCAGTTTCCAGAAGGCCGAATCAAATCAGAGGGGTTTTTCTAAAGAGTAGTCCAAAAGAGGTCCGAGTCCGGTTTCCAGGGGGCCAGATCAAGAGAGGAGGCAGAGCAGCTGTCAAGGCGAGTGTCGTTTAATTAGGGCGAGAATAATTTGAAAGCGGAGGATCAAATGAGTCAGCTTAGGAGTAGGCCCTTAAAAAGGTGAGATTTCAATTTTGAGTGGAAAGCCCGGGTGGTGATAGATAGAGGAACATGAGGAGGAGGATGGAGGATGGGTTGCAGTGATGATGGCGGAACGCAAAATCTACGGAATTGAGAGGGACATCATTCCAGAGGCGTGGTGCTGTGTTGAATATGGCTCGGTTGGAGAATTTGAGATGAGTAGCGACTGGGGGTCCAGAAAGACTGAGATAGGAGGATGATCGGATGGAGAGCGCGGGTTTCCTGGATGGTGAAGAGATCACGGAGGTAGGCCTACTCGGGCTGGGAATATTGCAGGGGAGTTGTAGGTTAGCGATAGAACTTTGAAGTGAATTCGCTCTGCATTTTTAGCCAATGGAGTGATTTAAGGATTGGAGTGATATGAGGAAGATGCTGTTGTATCAGTCTAGTCCGATATATAGGTCTACTCTGGTGCCTCAATTATTTTCACTATTTGATCATGAAACTGCATCAGTGATTCAGTTCTTTCCGCCCAGCGAATTTCGCACATGCCCTTTAACTCTGCGGCTATACCGTACATGTATTAGAATGTGGTTTTGCTTGGCTGAAGCGGTAGAGAAAGATACAAGTTCCTTGATGATAATTATATACCTATGGAATTGCTTATACTCTGAAGGGAAGAGCCCTTCGACATTGAAAAGTTTAGAGCAAGATTAAAGCAAAGCCATCTACAGGTAATATTCAAACGGCAGTCCGTCGCTGTATAGGCGTAATAATAATCACATGACATTTATCCTGTAGTACAGTATACAGAATTTACATTATAAAATCTAGAAAAAAATTATTTTTTCGACTCTTAGGGGGGCGATCGCCCAATCGCCCCCCTCTGGATCCGCCACTGGGTCAGTTTGGCCATATGGTTTGGCATTATTGGTATCAAATTACTATTCGATAAACGATTTCATAGTTTCATTTTTGCAGGTTCGTCGATGATGGCGAATTTGCAAATGTAAGTGATTCCGTTTAACATTCTTGATTAATCGGTCGATTAGGCCTAAATAGTTTGGTGTTTCTCTTAATAGATTTATATTCAATAAACGAATTCAACGGCTTTATTTTCTTGCAGGTTCGTCGGCAATAGCGAATTTGCAAATGTAAGTGATTCAATTTTACATTCTTGCTTTACGGCTCAGTTTGTCCATATGGTTTGGTATTTTCTGTTATCAGATTAATTTTTTTTAAACAAATTCAATAGTTTTATTCACTTGGAGGTTCGTCGGTAATAGGGAATTGGCAAATGTAAGTGATTCAGTCTTATGTTCTTGATTAACCGGTCAGTTTGGCCATATGGTTTGGTATTTTCTGTTATCAGATTATTATTAATCGAAAATCGAATTCAGTAGTTTTATCTACTTACAGTGATCGTCGGTGATTGCGAATTTGCACACGTAAGTGATTCCAATCTACATTCTTCATCAACCGGTAGATTGGGCCTTAATAGTTTGGTGTTTTCTGCCAATAAGTTTCCATTTGATAAACGAATTCAATAGCTTTATTTTCTTGCAGGTTCGTCGGTAATCGCGAATTTCCAAATGTAAGTGATTCAATTTTACATTCTTGGTTAAGCGGTCAGTTTGGCCATATGGTTTGGTATTTTTTGGTATCTGTTCGCTATAATTTTATCAAATTAGGCCTACTATTCGATGAACGATTTCAATAGTTTTATCGTTTTGTAGGTTCGTCGGTGATGGCGAATTTGCAAATGTAAGTGATTCCATTTAACATTCTTGATTAACCGGTAGATTAGGCCTTAACAGTTTGGTGTTTTCTGTTAATAAATTACTATTCGATTAACGAATTGAATAGTTTTATTTTCTTGCAGGTTCGTCGGTAATAACGAATTTGCAAATGTAAGTGATTCAATTTACACTCTTAAATAACCGGTCAGTTTGGGCAGATAGCTTGGTATTTCTTGGAATCAAATTAATATTCGATAATCGAATTCAATAGTTTTATTTACTTGTAGGTTCGTCAGCAATAGCGAACTTGCAAATGTAAGTGATTCCTCTTAAAATTCTTGATTAACCTTTCAGTTTGGCCATATGGTTTGGTATTTTCTGTCATCAGAAAGTGTTCGATTAACAAATTCAAAGGTTTTAGTCTCTTGCAGGTTCGTCGGTGATGGCGAATTTGTAAATGTAAGTGATTCCATTTAACATTCTTGATTAACCGGTCGATTAGGCCTTAATAGTTTGGTGTTTCTCTTAATAGATTTATATTCGATAAACGAATTCAACGGTTTTATTTTCTTGCAGGTTAGTCGGTAATAGCGAATTTGCAAATGTAAGTGATTCAATTTTACATTCTTGCTTTACGGCTCAGTTTGTCCATATGGTTTGGTATTTTCTGTTATCAGATTAATTTTTTTAAACAAATTCAATAGTTTTATTCACTTGGAGGTTCGTCGGTAATAGGGAATTGGCAAATGTAAGTGATTCAGTCTTATGTTCTTGATTAACCGGTCAGTTTGGCCATGTAGTTTGGTAGTTTCTGTTTGCAGATTATTATTATTCGAAAATCGAATTCAGTAGTTTTATCTACTTGCAGGTTCGTCGGTGATTGCGAATTTGCAAACGTAAGTGATTCCAATCTACATTCTTCATTAAGCGGTAGATTGGGCCTTAACAGTTTGGTGTTTTCTGCCAATAAGTTTCCATTTGATAAACGAATTCAATAGCTTTATTTTCTTGCAGGTTCGTCGGTAACCGCGAATTTCCAGATGTAAGTGATTTAATTTTACATTCTTGGTTAAACCGTCAGTTTGGCCATATGGTTTTGGTATTTTTTGGTATCTGTTCGCTATAATTTTATCAAATTAGGTCTACTATTCGATAAACGATTTCAAAAATTTTATCGTTTTGTAGGTTCGCGGTGATGGCGAATTTGCAAATGTAAGTGATTCCATTTAACATTCTTCATTAACCGGTAGATTGGACCTTAAAAGTTTGGTGTTTTCTGCCAATAAGTTTCCATTTGATAAAGGAATTCAAAAGCTTTATTTTCTTGCAGGTTCGTCGGTAATCGCGAATTTGCAAATGTAAGTGATTCAATTTTACATTCTTGGTTAAGCGGTCAGTTTGGCCATATGGTTTGGTATTTTTTGGTATCTGTTCGCTATAATTTTATCAAATTAGGCCTACTATTCGATAAACGATTTCAATAATTTTATCGTTTTGTAGGTTCGTCGGTGATGGCGAATTTGCAAATGTAAGTGATTCCATTTAACATTCTTGATTAACCGGTCGATTAGGCCTTAATAGTTTGGTGTGTCTCTTAATAGATTTATATTCGATAAACGAATTCAACGGTTTTATTTTCTTGCAGGTTCGTCGGTAATAGCGAATTTGTAAATGTAAGTGATTCAATTTTACATTCTTGCTTTACGGCTGAGTTTGTCCATATTGTTTGGTATTTTCTGTTATCAGATTAATTTTTTTAAACAAATTCAATAGTTTTATTCACTTGGAGGTTCGTCGGTAATAAGCAATTGGCAAATGTAAGTGATTCAGTCTTATGTTCTTGATTAACCGGTCAGTTTGGCCATGTAGTTTGGTAGTTTCGGTTTGCAGATTATTATTATTCGATAATCGAATTCAGTAGTTTTATCTACTTGCAGGTTCGTCGGTGATTGCGAATTTGCAAACGTAAGTGATTGCAATCTACATTCTTCATTAACCGGTAGATTGGGCCTTAGTAGTTTGGTGTTTTCTGCCAATAAGTTTCCATTTGATAAACGAATTCAATAGCTTTACTTTCTTGCAGGTTCGTCGGTAATCGCGAATTTCCAAATGTAAGTGATTCAATTTTACATTCTTGGTTAAACGGTCAGTTTGGCCATATGGTTTGGTATTTTTTGGTATCTGTTCGCTATAATTTTATCAAATTAGGCCTACTATTCGATAAACGATTTCAATAGTTTTATCGTTTTGTAGGTTCGTCGGTGATGGCGAATTTGCAAATGTAAGTGATTCCATTTAACATTCTTGATTAACCGGTAGATTACTCCTTAATAGTTTGGTGTTTTCTGTTAATAGATTACTATTCGATTAACGAATTGAATAGTTTTATTTTCTTGCAGGTTCGTCGGTAATAACGAATTTGCAAATGTGAGTAATTCAATTTTACATTCTTAATTAACCGGCCAGTTGGGCCAGATAGCTTGGTATTTCTTGGAATCAAATTAATATTCGATTATGGAATTCAATAGTTTCATTTTCTTGCAGATTCGTCAGCAATAGCGAATTTGCAAATGTAAGTGATTCAATCTTGCATTCTTGATTAAGCTGTCAGCTTGGCCATATAGCTTGGTATTTTCTGTTATCAGATTAATGTTCGATAAGCGAATTCAACAGTTTTATTTACTTGTAGGTTCGTGGGTAATAGGGAATTTGCAAATGTAAGTGATTCAATTTTACATTCTTGGTTGACCGGTCAGTTTGGCCATATGGTTTGGTGTTTTTTGGTTTCAAATTAATATTTGAAAAACGAATTCATAGGTTTTGAATTGACAAATAGGGCCTATTAGTGATTCAGTCTTACATTCTTGATTGACCGGTCAGTTTGGCCATATAGTGTGGTGTCTTCTGTTAACAGATAAATATTCGACAAACGAACTCAGTTTGGTATTTTTTTGTATCAAATAAATATTCGATAAACGAATTCAATAGTTTTATTTACTTGTAGGTTCGTCAGCAATAGCGAATTTGCAAATGTAAGTGATTCCTTTTAAAATTCTTGATTAACCTGTCAGTTTGGCCATATGGTTTGGTATTTTCTGTCATCAGAAAAGTGTTCGATTAACAAATTCAAAGGTTTTAGTCACTTGCAGGTTCGTCGGTGATGGCGGATTTGTAAATGTAATTGATTCCATTTAACATTCTTGATTAACCGGTCGATTAGGCCTTAATAGTTTGGTGTGTCTCTTAATAGATTTATAATCGATAAACGAATTCAACGGTTTTATTTTCTTGCAGGTTCGTCGGTAATAGCGAATTTGCAAATGTAAGTGATTCAATTTTACATTCCTGCTTTACGGCTCAGTTTGTCCATATGGTTTGGTATTTTCTGTTATCAGATTATTTTTTTAAAAACAAATTCAATAGTTTTATTCACTTGGAGGTTCGTCGGTAATAGGGAATTGGCAAATGTAAGTGATTCAGTCTTATGTTCTTGATTAACCGGTCAGTTTGGCCATGTAGTTTGGTAGTTTCTGTTTGCAGATTATTATTAATCGAAAATCGAATTCAGTAGTTTTATCTACTTGCAGGTTCGTCGGTGATTGCGAATTTGCAAACGTAAGTGATTGCAATCTACATTCTTCATTAACCGGTAGATTGGGCCTTAATAGTTTCGAGTTTTCTGCCAATAAGTTTCCATTTGATAAACGAATTCAATAGCTTTACTTTATTGCAGGTTCGTCGGTAATCGCGAATTTCCAAATGTAAGTGATTCAATTTTACATTCTTGGTTAAACGGTCAGTTTGGCCATATGGTTTGGAATTTTTTTGGTATCTGTTCGGTATAATTTTATCAAATTAGGCCTACTATTCGATAAACGATTTCAATAGTTTTATCGTTTTGTAGGTTCGTCGGTGATGGCGAATTTGCAAATGTAAGTGATTCCATTTAACATTCTTGATTAACCGGTAGATTAGGCCTTAATAGTTTGGTGTTTTCTGTTAATAAATTACTATTCGATTAACGAATTCAATAGTTTTATTTTCTTGCAGGTTCGTCGGTAATAACGAATTTGCAAATGTAAGTGATTCAATTTTACACTCTCGGTTAACCGGCCAGTTGGGCCAGATAGCTTGGTATTTCTTGGAATCAAATTAATATTCGATAATCGAATTCAGTAGTTTCTTTTTCTTGCAGGTTCGTCGGTAATAGCGAATTTGCAAATGTAAGTGATTCAATTTACACTCTTTTTGGCCAGATAGCTTGGCATTTCTTGGAATCAAATTAATATTCGATGATCGAATTCAATAGTTTTATTTACTTGTAGGTTCGTCAGCAATAGCGAATTTGCAAATGTAAGTGATTCCTTTTAAAATTCTTGATTAACCTGTCAGTTTGGCCATATGGTTTGGTATTTTCTGTCATCAGAAAAGTGTTCGATTAACAAATTCAAAGGTTTTTGTCACTTGCAGGTTCGTCGGTGATGGCGAATTTGTAAATGTAAGTGATTCCATTTAACATTCTTGATTAACCGGTCGATTAGGCCTTAATAGTTTGGTGTTTCTCTTAATAGATTTATATTCGATAAACGAATTCAACGGTTTTATTTTCTTGCAGGCTCGTCGGTAATAGCGAATTTGCAAATGTAAGTGATTCAATTTTACATCCATGGACATACGGCTCAGTTTGTCCATATGGTTTGGTATTTTCTGCTATCAGATTAATTTTTTTTAAACAAATTCAATAGTTTTATTCACTTGGAGGTTCGACGGTAATAAGCAATTGGCAAATGTAAGTGATTCCTTTTAAAATTCTTGATTAACCTGTCAGTTTGGCCATATGGTTTGGTATTTTCTGTCATCAGAAAAGTGTTCGATTAACAAATTCAAAGGTTTTAGTCTCTTGCAGGTTCGTCGGTGATGGCGAATTTGTAAATGTAAGTGATTCCATTTAACATTCTTGATTAACCGGTCGATTAGGCCTTAATAGTTTGGTGTTTCTCTTAATAGATTTATATTCGATAAACGAATTCAACGGTTTTATTTTCTTGCAGGTTAGTCGGTAATAGCGAATTTGCAAATGTAAGTGATTCAATTTTACATCCTTGCTTTACGGCTCAGTTTGTCCATATGGTTTGGTATTTTCTGTTATCAGATTAATTTTTTTAAACAAATTCAATAGTTTTATTCACTTGGAGGTTCGTCGGTAATAGGGAATTGGCAAATGTAAGTGATTCAGTCTTATGTTCTTGATTAACCGGTCAGTTTGGCCATGTAGTTTGGTAGTTTCTGTTTGCAGATTATTATTATTCGAAAATCGAATTCAGTAGTTTTATCTACTTGCAGGTTCGTCGGTGATTGCGAATTTGCAAACGTAAGTGATTCCAATCTACATTCTTCATTAAGCGGTAGATTGGGCCTTAACAGTTTGGTGTTTTCTGCCAATAAGTTTCCATTTGATAAACGAATTCAATAGCTTTATTTTCTTGCAGGTTCGTCGGTAACCGCGAATTTCCAGATGTAAGTGATTTAATTTTACATTCTTGGTTAAACCGTCAGTTTGGCCATATGGTTTTGGTATTTTTTGGTATCTGTTCGCTATAATTTTATCAAATTAGGTCTACTATTCGATAAACGATTTCAAAAATTTTATCGTTTTGTAGGTTCGCGGTGATGGCGAATTTGCAAATGTAAGTGATTCCATTTAACATTCTTCATTAACCGGTAGATTGGACCTTAAAAGTTTGGTGTTTTCTGCCAATAAGTTTCCATTTGATAAAGGAATTCAAAAGCTTTATTTTCTTGCAGGTTCGTCGGTAATCGCGAATTTGCAAATGTAAGTGATTCAATTTTACATTCTTGGTTAAGCGGTCAGTTTGGCCATATGGTTTGGTATTTTTTGGTATCTGTTCGCTATAATTTTATCAAATTAGGCCTACTATTCGATAAACGATTTCAATAATTTTATCGTTTTGTAGGTTCGTCGGTGATGGCGAATTTGCAAATGTAAGTGATTCCATTTAACATTCTTGATTAACCGGTCGATTAGGCCTTAATAGTTTGGTGTGTCTCTTAATAGATTTATATTCGATAAACGAATTCAACGGTTTTATTTTCTTGCAGGTTCGTCGGTAATAGCGAATTTGTAAATGTAAGTGATTCAATTTTACATTCTTGCTTTACGGCTGAGTTTGTCCATATTGTTTGGTATTTTCTGTTATCAGATTAATTTTTTTAAACAAATTCAATAGTTTTATTCACTTGGAGGTTCGTCGGTAATAAGCAATTGGCAAATGTAAGTGATTCAGTCTTATGTTCTTGATTAACCGGTCAGTTTGGCCATGTAGTTTGGTAGTTTCGGTTTGCAGATTATTATTATTCGATAATCGAATTCAGTAGTTTTATCTACTTGCAGGTTCGTCGGTGATTGCGAATTTGCAAACGTAAGTGATTGCAATCTACATTCTTCATTAACCGGTAGATTGGGCCTTAGTAGTTTGGTGTTTTCTGCCAATAAGTTTCCATTTGATAAACGAATTCAATAGCTTTACTTTCTTGCAGGTTCGTCGGTAATCGCGAATTTCCAAATGTAAGTGATTCAATTTTACATTCTTGGTTAAACGGTCAGTTTGGCCATATGGTTTGGTATTTTTTGGTATCTGTTCGCTATAATTTTATCAAATTAGGCCTACTATTCGATAAACGATTTCAATAGTTTTATCGTTTTGTAGGTTCGTCGGTGATGGCGAATTTGCAAATGTAAGTGATTCCATTTAACATTCTTGATTAACCGGTAGATTACTCCTTAATAGTTTGGTGTTTTCTGTTAATAGATTACTATTCGATTAACGAATTGAATAGTTTTATTTTCTTGCAGGTTCGTCGGTAATAACGAATTTGCAAATGTGAGTAATTCAATTTTACACTCTTAATTAACCGGCCAGTTGGGCCAGATAGCTTGGTATTTCTTGGAATCAAATTAATATTCGATTATGGAATTCAATAGTTTCATTTTCTTGCAGATTCGTCAGCAATAGCGAATTTGCAAATGTAAGTGATTCAATCTTGCATTCTTGATTAAGCTGTCAGCTTGGCCATATAGCTTGGTATTTTCTGTTATCAGATTAATGTTCGATAAGCGAATTCAACAGTTTTATTTACTTGTAGGTTCGTGGGTAATAGGGAATTTGCAAATGTAAGTGATTCAATTTTACATTCTTGGTTGACCGGTCAGTTTGGCCATATGGTTTGGTGTTTTTTGGTTTCAAATTAATATTTGAAAAACGAATTCATAGGTTTTGAATTGACAAATAGGGCCTATTAGTGATTCAGTCTTACATTCTTGATTGACCGGTCAGTTTGGCCATATAGTGTGGTGTCTTCTGTTAACAGATAAATATTCGACAAACGAACTCAGTTTGGTATTTTTTTGTATCAAATAAATATTCGATAAACGAATTCAATAGTTTTATTTACTTGTAGGTTCGTCAGCAATAGCGAATTTGCAAATGTAAGTGATTCCTTTTAAAATTCTTGATTAACCTGTCAGTTTGGCCATATGGTTTGGTATTTTCTGTCATCAGAAAAGTGTTCGATTAACAAATTCAAAGGTTTTAGTCACTTGCAGGTTCGTCGGTGATGGCGGATTTGTAAATGTAATTGATTCCATTTAACATTCTTGATTAACCGGTCGATTAGGCCTTAATAGTTTGGTGTGTCTCTTAATAGATTTATAATCGATAAACGAATTCAACGGTTTTATTTTCTTGCAGGTTCGTCGGTAATAGCGAATTTGCAAATGTAAGTGATTCAATTTTACATTCCTGCTTTACGGCTCAGTTTGTCCATATGGTTTGGTATTTTCTGTTATCAGATTATTTTTTTTAAAACAAATTCAATAGTTTTATTCACTTGGAGGTTCGTCGGTAATAGGGAATTGGCAAATGTAAGTGATTCAGTCTTATGTTCTTGATTAACCGGTCAGTTTGGCCATGTAGTTTGGTAGTTTCTGTTTGCAGATTATTATTAATCGAAAATCGAATTCAGTAGTTTTATCTACTTGCAGGTTCGTCGGTGATTGCGAATTTGCAAACGTAAGTGATTGCAATCTACATTCTTCATTAACCGGTAGATTGGGCCTTAATAGTTTCGAGTTTTCTGCCAATAAGTTTCCATTTGATAAACGAATTCAATAGCTTTACTTTATTGCAGGTTCGTCGGTAATCGCGAATTTCCAAATGTAAGTGATTCAATTTTACATTCTTGGTTAAACGGTCAGTTTGGCCATATGGTTTGGAATTTTTTTGGTATCTGTTCGGTATAATTTTATCAAATTAGGCCTACTATTCGATAAACGATTTCAATAGTTTTATCGTTTTGTAGGTTCGTCGGTGATGGCGAATTTGCAAATGTAAGTGATTCCATTTAACATTCTTGATTAACCGGTAGATTAGGCCTTAATAGTTTGGTGTTTTCTGTTAATAAATTACTATTCGATTAACGAATTCAATAGTTTTATTTTCTTGCAGGTTCGTCGGTAATAACGAATTTGCAAATGTAAGTGATTCAATTTTACACTCTCGGTTAACCGGCCAGTTGGGCCAGATAGCTTGGTATTTCTTGGAATCAAATTAATATTCGATAATCGAATTCAGTAGTTTCTTTTTCTTGCAGGTTCGTCGGTAATAGCGAATTTGCAAATGTAAGTGATTCAATTTACACTCTTTTTGGCCAGATAGCTTGGCATTTCTTGGAATCAAATTAATATTCGATGATCGAATTCAATAGTTTTATTTACTTGTAGGTTCGTCAGCAATAGCGAATTTGCAAATGTAAGTGATTCCTTTTAAAATTCTTGATTAACCTGTCAGTTTGGCCATATGGTTTGGTATTTTCTGTCATCAGAAAAGTGTTCGATTAACAAATTCAAAGGTTTTTGTCACTTGCAGGTTCGTCGGTGATGGCGAATTTGTAAATGTAAGTGATTCCATTTAACATTCTTGATTAACCGGTCGATTAGGCCTTAATAGTTTGGTGTTTCTCTTAATAGATTTATATTCGATAAACGAATTCAACGGTTTTATTTTCTTGCAGGCTCGTCGGTAATAGCGAATTTGCAAATGTAAGTGATTCAATTTTACATCCATGGACATACGGCTCAGTTTGTCCATATGGTTTGGTATTTTCTGCTATCAGATTAATTTTTTTTAAACAAATTCAATAGTTTTATTCACTTGGAGGTTCGACGGTAATAAGCAATTGGCAAATGTAAGAGATTCAGTCTTATGTTCTTGATTAACCGGTCAGTTTGGCCATGTAGTTTGGTAGTTTCTGTTTGCAGATTATTATTATTCGAAAATCGAATTCAGTAGTTTTATCTACTTGCAGGATCGTCGGTGATTGCGAATTTGCTAACGTAAGTGATTCCAATCTACATTCTTCATTAACCGGTAGTTTGGACCTTAAAGGTTTGGTGTTTTCTGCCAATAAGTTTCCATTTGATAAACGATTTCAATAGCTTTATTTTCTTGCAGGTTCGTCGGTAATCGCGAATTTCCAAATGTAAGTGATTCAATTTTACATTCTTGGTTAAGCGGTCAGTTTGTCCATATGGTTTGGTATTTTCTGTTATCAGATTAATTTTTTTAAACAAATTCAATAGTTTTATTCACTTGGAGGTTCGTCGGTAATTGGCAATTGTTAATGTAAGTGATTCAGTCTTATGTTCTTGATTAACCGGTCAGTTTGGCCATGTAGTTTGGTAGTTTCGGTTTGCAGATTATTATTAATCGAAAATCGAATTCAGTAGTTTTATCTACTTACAGTGATCGTCGGTGATTGCGAATTTGCAAACGTAAGTGATTCCAATCTACATTCTTCATTAACCGGTAGATTGGGCCTTAATAGTTTGGTGTTTTCTGCCAATAAGTTTCCATTTGATACACGAATTCAATAGCTTTACTTTCTTGCAGGTTCGTCGGTAATCGCGAATTTCCAAATGTAAGTGATTCAATTTTACATTCTTGGTTAAGCGGTCAGTTTGGCCATATGGTTTCGTATTTTTTGGTGTCTGTTCGGTATAATTTTATCAAACTAGGCCTACTATTCGATAGGCCTAAACGATTTCAATAGTTTTATCGTTTTGTGGGTTCGTCGGTGATGGTGAATTTGCAAATTTATGTGATTCCATTTAACATTCTTGATTAACCGGTAGATTAGGCCTTAATAGTTTGGTGTTTTCTGCTAATGAATTACTATTCGATTAGCGAATTGAATAGTTTTATTTTCTTGCAGGTTCGTCGGTAATAACGAATTTGCAAATGTAAGTAATTAAATTTTACACTGTTAGTTAACCGGCCAGTTGGGCCAGATAGCTTGGCATTTCTTGGAATCAATTTAATATTCGATAATCGAATTCAATAGTTTAATTTTCTTGCAGGTTCGTCGGTAATAGCGAATTTGCAAATGTAAGTGATTCAATCTTGCATTCTTGATTAAGCTGTCAGCTTGGCCATATAGCATGGTATTTTCTGTTATCATATTAATGTTTGATAAGGGAATTCAACAGTTTTATTTACTTGTAGGTTCGTCGGTAATAGGGAATTTGCAAATGTAAGTGATTCAATTTTACATTCTTGGTTGACCGGTCAGATTGGCCATGTGGTTTGGTGTTTTTTGGTTTCAAATTAATATTTGAAAAACGAATTCATAGGTTTTGAATTGACAAATAGGGCCTATTAGTGACTCAGTCTTACGTTCTTGATTGACCGGTCATTCTGGCCATAATAGTGTGGTGTCTTCTGTTAACAGATAAATATTCGACAAACGAACTCAGTTTGGTATTTTTTTGTATCAAATAAATATTCGATAAACGAATTCAATAGTTTTATTTACTTGTAGGTTCGTCAGCAATAGCGAATTTGCAAATGTAAGTGATTCCTTTAAAATTCTTGATTCACCTGTCAGTTTGGCCATATGGTTTGGTATTTTCTGTCATCAGAAAAGTGTTCGATTAACAAATTCAAAGGTTTTAGTCACTTGCAGGTTCGTCGGTGATGGCGAATTTGTAAATGTAAGTGATTCCATTTAACATTCTTGATTAACCGGTCGATTAGGCCTTAATAGTTTGGTGTCTCTCTTAATAGATTTATATTCGATAAACGAATTCAACGGTTTTATTTTCTTGCAGGTTCGTCGGTAATAGCGAATTTGCAAATGTAAGTGATTCAATTTTACATTCTTGCTTTACGGCTCAGTTTGTCCATATGGTTTGGTATTTTCTGTTATCAGATTAATTTTTTTAAACAAATTCAATAGTTTTATTCACTTGGAGGTTCGTCGGTAATAAGCAATTGGCAAATGTAAGTGATTCAGTCTTATGTTCTTGATTAACCGGTCAGTTTGGCCATGTAGTTTGGTAGTTTCTGTTTGCAGATTATTATTATTCGAAAATCGAATTCAGTAGTTTTATCTACTTGCAGGTTCGTCGGTGATTGCGAATTTGCAAACGTAAGTGATTCCAATCTACATTCTTCATTAAGCGGTAGATTGGGCCTTAATAGTTTGGTGTTTTCTGCCAATAAGTTTCCATTTGATAAACGAATTCAATAGCTTTACTTTATTGCAGGTTCGTCGGTAACCGCGAATTTCCAAATGTAAGTGATTCAATTTTACATTCTTGGTTAAACGGTCAGTTTGGCCATATGGTTTGGTGTTTTGTGGAATCTGTTCGCTATAATTTTATCAAATTAGGTCTACTATTCGATAAACGATTTCAATAATTTTATCGTTTTGTACGTTCGTCGGTGATGGCGAATTTGCAAACGTAAGTGATTCCAATCTACATTCTTCATTAACCGGTAGATTGGACCTTAAAAGTTTGGTGTTTTCTGCCAATAAGTTTCCATTCGATAAACGAATTCAATAGCTTTATTTTCTTGGAGGTCCGTCGGTAATCGCGAATTTCCAAATGTAAGTGATTCAATTTTACATTCTTGGTTAAGCGGTCAGTTTGGCCATATGGTTTGGTATTTTTTGGTATCTGTTCGCTATAATTTTATCAAATTAGGCCTACTATTCGATAAACGATTTCAATAGTTTTATCGTTTTGTAGGTTCGTCGGTGATGGCGAATTTGCAAATGTAAGTGATTCCATTTAACATTCTTGATTAACCGGTCGATTAGGCCTCAATAGTTTGGTGTTTCTCTTAATAGATTTATATTCGATAAACGAATTCAACGGTTTTATTTTCTTGCAGGTTCGTCGGTATTAGCGAATTTGCAAATATAAGTCATTCAATATTACATTCTTGCTTTACGGCTCAGTTTGTCCATATGGTTTGGTATTTTCTGTTATCAGATTAATTTTTTTTAAACAAATTCAATAGTTTTATTCACTTGGAGGTTCGTCGGTAATAGGGAATTGGCAAATGTAAGTGATTCAGTCTTATGTTCTTGATTAACTGGTCAGTTTGGCCATGTAGTTTGGTGGTTTCTGTTTGCAGATTATTATTAATCGAAAATCGAATTCAGTAGTTTTATCTACTTGCAGGTTCGTCGGTGATTGCGAATTTGCAAACGTAAGTGATTGCAATCTACATTCTTCATTAACCGGTAGATTGGGCCTTAGTAGTTTGGTGTTTTCTGCCAATAAGTTTCCATTTGATAAACGAATTCAAAAGCTTTACTTTCTTGCAGGTTCGTCGGTAATCGCGAATTTCCAAATGTAAGTGATTCAATTTTACATTCTTGGTTAAACGGTCAGTTTGGCCATATGGCTTGTTATTTTTTTGGTATCTGTTCGGTATAATTTTATCAAATTAGGCCTACTATTCGATAAACGATTTCAATAATTTTATCGTTTTGTAGGTTCGTCGGTGATGACGAATTTGCAAATGTAAGTGATTCAATTTACA
This sequence comes from Allolobophora icterica, assembly GCA_963556255.1. Classification (NCBI taxonomy): domain Eukaryota; kingdom Metazoa; phylum Annelida; class Clitellata; order Crassiclitellata; family Lumbricidae; genus Allolobophora; species Allolobophora icterica. Next base: position 39,851,338 of record OY744609.1, on the reverse strand, counting down.
CTCTTAAATAACCGGTCAGTTTGGCCAGATAGCTTGGTATTTCTTGGAATCAAATTAATATTCGATTATCGAATTCAATAGTTTTATTTACATGTAGGTTCGTCAGCAATAGCGAATTTGCAAATGTAAGTGATTCCTCTTAAAATTCTTGATTAACCTGTCAATTTGGCCATATGGTTTGGTATTTTCTGTCATCAGAAAGTGTTCGATTAACAAATTCAAAGGTTTTAGTCACTTGCAGGTTCGTCGGTGATGGCGAATTTGTAAATGTAAGTGATTCCATTTAACATTCTTGATTAACCGGTCGATTAGGCCTTAATAGTTTGGTGTTTCTCTTAATAGATTTATATTCGATAAACGAATTCAACGGTTTTATTTTCTTGCAGGTTCGTCGGTAATAGCGAATTTGCAAATGTAAGTGATTCAATTTTACATCCTTGCTTTACGGCTCAGTTTGTCCATATGGTTTGGTGTTTTCTGTTATCAGATTAATTTTTTTTAAACAAATTCAATAGTTTTATTCACTTGGAGGTTCGTCGGTAATAGGCAATTGGCAAATGTAAGTGATTCAGTCTTATGTTCTTGATTAACCGGTCAGTTTGGCCATGTAGTTTGGTAGTTTCTGTTTGCAGATTATTATTATTCGAAAATCGAATTCAGTAGTTTTATCTACTTGCAAACGTAAGTGATTCCAATCTACATTCTTCATTAAGCGGTAGATTGGGCCTTAATAGTTTGGTGTTTTCTGCCAATAAGTTTCCATTTGATAAACGAATTCAATAGCTTTATTTTCTTGCAGGTTCGTCGGTAATCGCGAATTTCCAAATGTAAGTGATTCAATTTTACATTCTTGGTTAAGCGGTCAGTTTGGCCATATGGTTTGGTATTTTTTGGTATCTGTTCGCTATAATTTTATCAAATTAGGCCTACTATTCGATGAACGATTTCAATAGTTTTATCGTTTTGTAGGTTCGTCGGTGATGGCGAATTTGCAAATGTAAGTGATTCCATTTAACATTCTTGATTAACCGGTAGATTAGGCCTTAACAGTTTGGTGTTTTCTGTTAATAAATTACTATTCGATTAACGAATTGAATAGTTTTATTTTCTTGCAGGTTCGTCGGTAATAACGAATTTGCAAATGTGAGTAATTCAATTTTACACTCTTGGTTAACCGGCCAGTTGGACAAGATAGCTTGGTATTTCTTGGAATCAAATTAATATTCGATAATCGAATTCAGTAGTTTCTTTTTCTTGCAGGTTCGTCGGTAATAGCGAATTTGCAAATGTAAGTGATTCAATTTACACTCTTAAATAACCGGTCAGTTTTTACCCAGATAGCTTGGCATTTCTTGGAATCAAATTAATATTCGATGATCGAATTCAATAGTTTTATTTACTTGTAGGTTCGTCAGCAATAGCGAATTTGCAAATGTAAGTGATCCTTTAAAATTCAGTTAGGCCATATGGTTTGGTATTTTCTGTCATCAGAAAAGTGTTTGATTAACAAATTCAAAGGTTTTAGTCACTTGCAGGTTCGTCGGTGATGGCGAATTTGTAAATGTAAGTGATTCCATTTAACATTCTTGATTAACCGGTCGATTAGGCCTTAATAGTTTGGTGTTTCTCTTAATAGATTTATATTCGATAAACGAATTCAACGGTTTTATTTTCTTGCAGGTTCGTCGGTAATAGCGAATTTGCAAATGTAAGTGATTCAATTTTACATCCTTGCTTTACGGCTCAGTTTGTCCATATGGTTTGGTATTTTCTGTTATCAGATTAATTTTTTTTAAACAAATTCAATAGTTTTATTCACTTGGAGGTTCGACGGTAATAGGCAATTGGCAAATGTAAGTGATTCAGTCTTATGTTCTTGATTAACCGGTCAGTTTGGCCATGTAGTTTGGTAGTTTCTGTTTGCAGATTATTATTATTCGAAAATCGAATTCAGTAGTTTTATCTACTTGCAGGTTCGTCGGTGATTGCGAATTTGCTAACGTAAGTGATTCCAATCTACATTCTTCATTAACCGGTAGATTGGACCTTAATAGTTTGGTGTTTTCTGCCAATAAGTTTCCATTTGATAAACGAATTCAATAGCTTTATTTTCTTGCAGGTTCGTCGGTAATCGCGAATTTCCAAATGTAAGTGATTCAATTTTACATTCTTGGTTAAGCGGTCAGTTTGGCCATATGGTTTGGTATTTTTTGGTATCTGTTCGCTATAATTTTATCAAATTAGGCCTACTATTCGATAAACGATTTCAATAATTTTATCGTTTTGTAGGTTCGTCGGTGATGGCGAATTTGCAAATGTAAGTAATTAAATTTTACACTGTTAATTAACCGGCCAGTTGGGCCAGATAGCTTGGCATTTCTTGGAATCAAATTAATATTCGATAATCAAATTCAATAGTTTAATTTTCTTGCAGGTTCGTCGGTAATAGCGAATTTGCAAATGTAAGTGATTCAATCTTGCATTCTTGATTAAGCTGTCAGCTTGGCCATATAGCTTAGTATTTTCTGTTATCACATTAATGTTTGATAAGCGAATTCAACAATTTTATTTACTTGTAGGTTCGTCGGTAATAGGGAATTTGCAATTTTACATTCTTGGTTGACCGGTGAGATTGGCCATGTGGTTTGGTGTTTTTTGGTTTCAAATTAATATTTGAAAAACGAATTCATAGGTTTTGAATTGACAAATAGGGCCTATTAGTGACTCAGTCTTACGTTCTTGATTGACCGGTCATTCTGGCCATATAGTGTGGTGTCTTCTGTTAACAGATAAATATTCGACAAACGAACTCACTTTGGTATTTTTTGTATCAAATATATATTCGATAAACGAATTCAATAGTTTTATTTACTTGTAGGTTCGTCAGCAATAGCGAATTTGCAAATGTAAGTGATTCAATTTTACACTCTTGGTTAACCGGCCAGTTGGACAAGATAGCTTGGTATTTCTTGGAATCAAATTAATATTCGATAATCGAATTCAGTAGTTTCTTTTTCTTGCAGGTTCGTCGGTAATAGCGAATTTGCAAATGTAAGTGATTCAATTTACACTCTGAAATAACCGGTCAGTTTGGCCAGATAGCTTGGTATTTCTTGGAATCAAATTAATATTCGATAATCGAATTCAATAGTTTTATTTACTTGTAGGTTCGTCAGCAATAGCGAATTTGCAAATGTAAGTGATTCCTCTTAAAATTCTTGATTAACCTGTCAGTTTAGCCATATGGTTTGGTATTTTCTGTCATCAGAAAGTGTTCGATTAACAAATTCAAAGGTTTTAGTCACTTGCAGGTTCGTCGGTGATGGCGAATTTGGAAATGTAAGTGATTCAATTTTACATCCTTGCTTTACGGCTCAGTTTGTCCATATGGTTTGGTATTTTCTGTTATCAGATTAATTTTTTAAATAAATTCAATAGTTTTATTCACTTGGAGGTTCGACGGTAATAGGCAATTGGCAAATGTAAGTGATTCAGTCTTATGTTCTTGATTAACCGGTCAGTTTGGCCATGTAGTTTGGTAGTTTCTGTTTGCAGATTATTATTATTCGAAAATCGAATTCAGTAGTTTTATCTACTTGCAGGTTCGTCGGTGATTGCGAATTTGCTAACGTAAGTGATTCCAATCTACATTCTTCATTAACCGGTAGATTGGACCTTAATAGTTTGGTGTTTTCTGCCAATAAGTTTCCATTCGATAAACGAATTCAATAGCTTTATTTTCTTGCAGGTTCGTCGGTAATCGCGAATTTCCAAATGTAAGTGATTCAATTTTACATTCTTGGTTAAGCGGTCAGTTTGGCCATATGGTTTGGTATTTTTTGGTATCTGTTCGCTATAATTTTATCAAATTAGGCCTACTATTCGATAAACGATTTCAATAATTTTATCGTTTTGTAGGTTCGTCGGTGATGGCGAATTTGCAAATGTAAGTAATTAAATTTTACACTGTTAATTAACCGGCCAGTTGGGCCAGATAGCTTGGCATTTCTTGGAATCAAATTAATATTCGATAATCAAATTCAATAGTTTAATTTTCTTGCAGGTTCGTCGGTAATAGCGAATTTGCAAATGTAAGTGATTCAATCTTGCATTCTTGATTAAGCTGTCAGCTTGGCCATATAGCTTAGTATTTTCTGTTATCACATTAATGTTTGATAAGCGAATTCAACAATTTTATTTACTTGTAGGTTCGTCGGTAATAGGGAATTTGCAATTTTACATTCTTGGTTGACCGGTGAGATTGGCCATGTGGTTTGGTGTTTTTTGGTTTCAAATTAATATTTGAAAAACGAATTCATAGGTTTTGAATTGACAAATAGGGCCTATTAGTGACTCAGTCTTACGTTCTTGATTGACCGGTCATTCTGGCCATATAGTGTGGTGTCTTCTGTTAACAGATAAATATTCGACAAACGAACTCACTTTGGTATTTTTTGTATCAAATATATATTCGATAAACGAATTCAATAGTTTTATTTACTTGTAGGTTCGTCAGCAATAGCGAATTTGCAAATGTAAGTGATTCAATTTTACACTCTTGGTTAACCGGCCAGTTGGACAAGATAGCTTGGTATTTCTTGGAATCAAATTAATATTCGATAATCGAATTCAGTAGTTTCTTTTTCTTGCAGGTTCGTCGGTAATAGCGAATTTGCAAATGTAAGTGATTCAATTTACACTCTGAAATAACCGGTCAGTTTGGCCAGATAGCTTGGTATTTCTTGGAATCAAATTAATATTCGATAATCGAATTCAATAGTTTTATTTACTTGTAGGTTCGTCAGCAATAGCGAATTTGCAAATGTAAGTGATTCCTCTTAAAATTCTTGATTAACCTGTCAGTTTAGCCATATGGTTTGGTATTTTCTGTCATCAGAAAGTGTTCGATTAACAAATTCAAAGGTTTTAGTCACTTGCAGGTTCGTCGGTGATGGCGAATTTGGAAATGTAAGTGATTCAATTTTACATCCTTGCTTTACGGCTCAGTTTGTCCATATGGTTTGGTATTTTCTGTTATCAGATTAATTTTTTAAATAAATTCAATAGTTTTATTCACTTGGAGGTTCGACGGTAATAGGCAATTGGCAAATGTAAGTGATTCAGTCTTATGTTCTTGATTAACCGGTCAGTTTGGCCATGTAGTTTGGTAGTTTCTGTTTGCAGATTATTATTATTCGAAAATCGAATTCAGTAGTTTTATCTACTTGCAGGTTCGTCGGTGATTGCGAATTTGCTAACGTAAGTGATTCCAATCTACATTCTTCATTAACCGGTAGATTGGACCTTAATAGTTTGGTGTTTTCTGCCAATAAGTTTCCATTCGATAAACGAATTCAATAGCTTTATTTTCTTGCAGGTTCGTCGGTAATCGCGAATTTCCAAATGTAAGTGATTCAATTTTACATTCTTGGTTAAGCGGTCAGTTTGGCCATATGGTTTGGTATTTTTTGGTATCTGTTCGCTATAATTTTATCAAATTAGGCCTACTATTCGATAAACGATTTCAATAATTTTATCGTTTTGTAGGTTCGTCGGTGATGGCGAATTTGCAAATGTAAGTGATTCCATTTAACATTCTTGATTAACCGGTAGATTAGGCCTTAATAGTTTTGTGTTTTCTGCTAATAAATTACTATTCGATTAACGAATTGAATAGTTTTATTTTCTTGCAGGTTCGTCGGTAATAACGAATTTGCAAATGTGAGTAATTCAAATTTACACTCTTGGTTAACCGGCCAGTTGGACAAGATAGCTTGGTATTTCTTGGAATCAAATTAATATTCGATAATCGAATTCAGTAGTTTCTTTTTCTTGCAGGTTCGTCGGTAATAGCGAATTTGCAAATGTAAGTGATTCAATTTACACTCTTAAATAACCGGTCAGTTTGGCCAGATAGCTTGGCATTTCTTGGAATCAAATTAATATTCGATGATCGAATTCAATAGTTTTATTTACTTGTAGGTTCGTCTGCAATAGCGAATTTGCAAATGTAAGTGATTCCTTTAAAATTCAGTTAGGCCATATGGTTTGGTATTTTCTGTCATCAGAAAAGTGTTCGATTAACAAATTCAAAGGTTTTAGTCACTTGCAGGTTCGTCGGTGATGGCGAATTTGTAAATGTAAGTGATTCCATTTAACATTCTTGATTAACCGGTCGATTAGGCCTTAATAGTTTGGTGTTTCTCTTAATAGATTTATATTCGATAAACGAATTCAACGGTTTTATTTTCTTGCAGGTTCGTCGGTAATAGCGAATTTGCAAATGTAAGTGATTCAATTTTACATCCTTGCTTTACGGCTCAGTTTGTCCATATGGTTTGGTGTTTTCTGTTATCAGATTAATTTTTTTTAAACAAATTCAATAGTTTTATTCACTTGGAGGTTCGTCGGTAATAGGCAATTGGCAAATGTAAGTGATTCAGTCTTATGTTCTTGATTAACCGGTCAGTTTGGCCATGTAGTTTGGTAGTTTCTGTTTGCAGATTATTATTATTCGAAAATCGAATTCAGTAGTTTTATCTACTTGCAAACGTAAGTGATTCCAATCTACATTCTTCATTAACCGGTAGATTGGACCTTAAAAGTTTGGTGTTTTCTGCCAATAAGTTTCCATTCGATAAACGAATTCAATAGCTTTATTTTCTTGGAGGTCCGTCGGTAATCGCGAATTTCCAAATGTAAGTGATTCAATTTTACATTCTTGGTTAAGCGGTCAGTTTGGCCATATGGTTTGGTATTTTTTGGTATCTGTTCGCTATAATTTTATCAAATTAGGCCTACTATTCGATAAACGATTTCAATAGTTTTATCGTTTTGTAGGTTCGTCGGTGATGGCGAATTTGTAAATGTAAGTGATTCCATTTAACATTCTTGATTAACCGGTCGATTAGGCCTTAATAGTTTGGTGTTTCTCTTAATAGATTTATATTCGATAAACGAATTCAACGGTTTTATTTTCTTGCAGGTTCGTCGGTAATAGCGAATTTGCAAATGTAAGTGATTCAATTTTACATTCTTGCTTTACGGCTGAGTTTGTCCATATTGTTTGGTATTTTCTGTTATCAGATTAATTTTTTTTAAACAAATTCAGTAGTTTTATTCACTTGGAAGTTCGTCGGTAATAGGGAATTGGCAAATGTAAGTGATTCAGTCTTATGTTCTTGATTAACTGGTCAGTTTGGCCATGTAGTTTGGTGGTTTCTGTTTGCAGATTATTATTAATCGAAAATCGAATTCAGTAGTTTTATCTACTTGCAGGTTCGTCGGTGATTGCGAATTTGCAAACGTAAGTGATTGCAATCTACATTCTTCATTAACCGGTAGATTGGGCCTTAGTAGTTTGGTGTTTTCTGCCAATAAGTTTCCATTTGATAAACGAATTCAAAAGCTTTACTTTCTTGCAGGTTCGTCGATAATCGCGAATTTCCAAATGTAAGTGATTCAATTTTACATTCTTGGTTAAACGGTCAGTTTGGCCATATGGCTTGTTATTTTTTTGGTATCTGTTCGGTATAATTTTATCAAATTAGGCCTACTATTCGATAAACGATTTCAATAATTTTATCGTTTTGTAGGTTCGTCGGTGATGGCGAATTTGCAAATGTAAGTGATTCAATTTACACTCTTAAATAACCGGTCAGTTTGGCCAGATAGCTTGGTATTTCTTGGAATCAAATTAATATTCGATTATCGAATTCAATAGTTTTATTTACTTGTAGGTTCGTCAGCAATAGCGAATTTGCAAATGTAAGTGATTCCTCTTAAAATTCTTGATTAACCTGTCAATTTGGCCATATGGTTTGGTATTTTCTGTCATCAGAAAGTGTTCGATTAACAAATTCAAAGGTTTTAGTCACTTGCAGGTTCGTCGGTGATGGCGAATTTGTAAATGTAAGTGATTCCATTTAACATTCTTGATTAACCGGTCGATTAGGCCTTAATAGTTTGGTGTTTCTCTTAATAGATTTATATTCGATAAACGAATTCAACGGTTTTATTTTCTTGCAGGTTCGTCGGTAATAGCGAATTTGCAAATGTAAGTGATTCAATTTTACATCCTTGCTTTACGGCTCAGTTTGTCCATATGGTTTGGTGTTTTCTGTTATCAGATTAATTTTTTTAAAACAAATTCAATAGTTTTATTAACTTGGAGGTTCGTCGGTAATAGGCAATTGGCAAATGTAAGTGATTCAGTCTTATGTTCTTGATTAACCGGTCAGTTTGGCCATGTAGTTTGGTAGTTTCTGTTTGCAGATTATTATTATTCGAAAATCGAATTCAGTAGTTTTATCTACTTGCAAACGTAAGTGATTCCAATCTACATTCTTCATTAAGCGGTAGATTGGGCCTTAATAGTTTGGTGTTTTCTGCCAATAAGTTTCCATTTGATAAACGAATTCAATAGCTTTATTTTCTTGCAGGTTCGTCGGTAATCGCGAATTTCCAAATGTAAGTGATTCAATTTTACATTCTTGGTTAAGCGGTCAGTTTGGCCATATGGTTTGGTATTTTTTGGTATCTGTTCGCTATAATTTTATCAAATTAGGCCTACTATTCGATAAACGATTTCAATAATTTTATCGTTTTGTAGGTTCGTCGGTGATGGCGAATTTCCAAATGTAAGTGATTCAATTTTACATTCTTGGTTAAGCGGTCAGTTTGGCCATATGGTTTGGTATTTTTTGGTGTCTGATCGGTATAATTTTAACAAACTAGGCCTACTATTCGATAGGCCTAAACGATTTCAATAGTTTTATCGTTTTGTGGGTTCGTCGGTGATGGTGAATTTGCAAATTTATGTGATTCCATTTAACATTCTTGATTAACCGGTAGATTAGGCCTTAATAGTTTGGTGTTTTCTGCTAATAAATTACTATTCGATTAGCGAATTGAATAGTTTTATTTTCTTGCAGGTTCGTCGGTAATAACGAATTTGCAAATGTAAGTAATTAAATTTTACACTGTTAATTAACCGGCCAGTTGGGCCAGATAGCTTGGCATTTCTTGGAATCAAATTAATATTCGATAATCGAATTCAATAGTTTTATTTACTTGTAGGTTCGTCAGCAATAGCGAATTTGCAAATGTAAGTGATTCCTCTTAAAATTCTTGATTAACCTGTCAGTTTAGCCATATGGTTTGGTATTTTCTGTCATCAGAAAGTGTTCGATTAACAAATTCAAAGGTTTTAGTCACTTGCAGGTTCGTCGGTGATGGCGAATTTGGAAATGTAAGTGATTCAATTTTACATCCTTGCTTTACGGCTCAGTTTGTCCATATGGTTTGGTATTTTCTGTTATCAGATTAATTTTTTAAATAAATTCAATAGTTTTATTCACTTGGAGGTTCGACGGTAATAGGCAATTGGCAAATGTAAGTGATTCAGTCTTATGTTCTTGATTAACCGGTCAGTTTGGCCATGTAGTTTGGTAGTTTCGGTTTGCAGATTATTATTAATCGAGAATGGAATTCAGTAGTTTTATCTACTTGCAGGTTCGTCGGTGATTGCGAATTTGCAAGCGTAAGTGATTCCAATCTACATTCTTCATTAAGCGGTAGATTGGGCCTTAATAGTTTGGTGTTTTCTGCCAATAAGTTTCCATTTGATAAACGAATTCAATAGCTTTATTTTCTTGCAGGTTCGTCGGTAATCGCGAATTTCCAAATGTAAGTGATTCAATTTTACATTCTTGGTTAAACGGTCAGTTTGGCCATATGGTTTGGTATTTTTTGGTATCTGTTCGGTATAATTTTATCAAATTAGGCCTACTATTCGATAAACGATTTCAATAATTTTATCGTTTTATAGGTTCGTCGGTGATGGCGAATTTGCAAATGTAAGTGATTCCATTTAACATTCTTGATTAACCGGTAGATTAGGCCTTAATAGTTTTGTGTTTTCTGCTAATAAATTACTATTCGATTAACGAATTCAATAGTTTTATTTTCTTGCAGGTTCGTCGGTAATAACGAATTTGCAAATGTGAGTAATTCAATTTTACACTCTTGGTTAACCGGCCAGTTGGACAAGATAGCTTGGTATTTCTTGGAATCAAATTAATATTCGATAATCGAATTCAGTAGTTTCTTTTTCTTGCAGGTTCGTCGGTAATAGCGAATTTGCAAATGTAAGTGATTCAATTTACACTCTTAAATAACCGGTCAGTTTTTACCCAGATAGCTTGGCATTTCTTGGAATCAAATTAATATTCGATGATCGAATTCAATAGTTTTATTTACTTGTAGGTTCGTCAGCAATAGCGAATTTGCAAATGTAAGTGATCCTTTAAAATTCAGTTAGGCCATATGGTTTGGTATTTTCTGTCATCAGAAAAGTGTTTGATTAACAAATTCAAAGGTTTTAGTCACTTGCAGGTTCGTCGGTGATGGCGAATTTGTAAATGTAAGTGATTCCATTTAACATTCTTGATTAACCGGTCGATTAGGCCTTAATAGTTTGGTGTTTCTCTTAATAGATTTATATTCGATAAACGAATTCAACGGTTTTATTTTCTTGCAGGTTCGTCGGTAATAGCGAATTTGCAAATGTAAGTGATTCAATTTTACATCCTTGCTTTACGGCTCAGTTTGTCCATATGGTTTGGTATTTTCTGTTATCAGATTAATTTTTTTTAAACAAATTCAATAGTTTTATTCACTTGGAGGTTCGACGGTAATAGGCAATTGGCAAATGTAAGTGATTCAGTCTTATGTTCTTGATTAACCGGTCAGTTTGGCCATGTAGTTTGGTAGTTTCTGTTTGCAGATTATTATTATTCGAAAATCGAATTCAGTAGTTTTATCTACTTGCAGGTTCGTCGGTGATTGCGAATTTGCTAACGTAAGTGATTCCAATCTACATTCTTCATTAACCGGTAGATTGGACCTTAATAGTTTGGTGTTTTCTGCCAATAAGTTTCCATTTGATAAACGAATTCAATAGCTTTATTTTCTTGCAGGTTCGTCGGTAATCGCGAATTTCCAAATGTAAGTGATTCAATTTTACATTCTTGGTTAAGCGGTCAGTTTGGCCATATGGTTTGGTATTTTTTGGTATCTGTTCGCTATAATTTTATCAAATTAGGCCTACTATTCGATAAACGATTTCAATAATTTTATCGTTTTGTAGGTTCGTCGGTGATGGCGAATTTGCAAATGTAAGTGATTCCATTTAACATTCTTGATTAACCGGTAGATTAGGCCTTAATAGTTTTGTGTTTCTGCTAATAAATTACTATTCGATTAACGAATTGAATAGTTTTATTTTCTTGCAGGTTCGTCGGTAATAACGAATTTGCAAATGTGAGTAATTCAAATTTACACTCTTGGTTAACCGGCCAGTTGGACAAGATAGCTTGGTATTTCTTGGAATCAAATTAATATTCGATAATCGAATTCAGTAGTTTCTTTTTCTTGCAGGTTCGTCGGTAATAGCGAATTTGCAAATGTAAGTGATTCAATTTACACTCTTAAATAACCGGTCAGTTTGGCCAGATAGCTTGGCATTTCTTGGAATCAAATTAATATTCGATGATCGAATTCAATAGTTTTATTTACTTGTAGGTTCGTCTGCAATAGCGAATTTGCAAATGTAAGTGATTCCTTTAAAATTCAGTTAGGCCATATGGTTTGGTATTTTCTGTCATCAGAAAAGTGTTCGATTAACAAATTCAAAGGTTTTAGTCACTTGCAGGTTCGTCGGTGATGGCGAATTTGTAAATGTAAGTGATTCCATTTAACATTCTTGATTAACCGGTCGATTAGGCCTTAATAGTTTGGTGTTTCTCTTAATAGATTTATATTCGATAAACGAATTCAACGGTTTTATTTTCTTGCAGGTTCGTCGGTAATAGCGAATTTGCAAATGTAAGTGATTCAATTTTACATCCTTGCTTTACGGCTCAGTTTGTCCATATGGTTTGGTATTTTCTGTTATCAGATTAATTTTTTTTAAACAAATTCAATAGTTTTATTCACTTGGCGGTTCAACGGTAATTGGCAATTGGCAAATGTAAGTGATTCAGTCTTATGTTCTTGATTAACCGGTCAGTTTGGCCATGTAGTTTGGTAGTTTCTGTTTGCAGATTATTATTATTCGAAAATCGAATTCAGTAGTTTTATCTACTTGCAGGTTCGTCGGTGATTGCGAATTTGCTAACGTAAGTGATTCCAATCTACATTCTTCATTGACCGGTAGATTGGACCTTAAAGGTTTGGTGTTTTCTGCCAATAAGTTTCCATTTGATAAACGAATTCAATAGCTTTATTTTCTTGCAGGTTCGTCGGTAATCGCGAATTTCCAAATGTAAGTGATTCAATTTTACATTCTTGGTTAAGCGGTCAGTTTGGCCATATGGTTTGGTATTTTTTGGTATCTGTTCGCTATAATTTTATCAAATTAGGCCTACTATTCGATAAACGATTTCAATAATTTTATCGTTTTGTAGGTTCGTCGGTGATGGCGAATTTGCAAATGTAAGTGATTCCATTTAACATTCTTGATTAACCGGTCGATTAGGCCTTAATAGTTTGGTGTTTCTCTTAATAGATTTATATTCGATAAACGAATTCAACGGTTTTATTTTCTTGCAGGTTCGTCGGTAATAGCGAATTTGCAAATGTAAGTGACTCAATTTTACATCCTTGCTTTACGGCTCAGTTTGTCCATATGGTTTGGTATTTTCTGTTATCAGATTAATTTTTTTAAACAAATTCAATAGTTTTATTCACTTGGAGGTTCGTCGGTAATTGGCAATTGTTAATGTAAGTGATTCAGTCTTATGTTCTTGATTAACCGGTCAGTTTGGCCATGTAGTTTGGTAGTTTCTGTTTGCAGATTATTATTATTCGATAATCGAATTCAGTAGTTTCATTTTCTTGCAGGTTCGTCGGTAATCGCGAATTTGCAAATGTAAGTGATTCAATTTACACTCTTAAATAACCGGTCAGTTTGGCCAGATAGCTTGGCATTTCTTGGAATCAAATTAATATTCGATAATCGAATTCAATAGTTTTATTTACTTGTAGGTTCGTCAGCAATAGCGAATTTGCAAATGTAAGTGATTCCTTTAAAATTCTTGATTCACCTGTCAGTTTGGCCATATGGTTTGGTATTTTCTGTCATCAGAAAAGTGTTCGATTAACAAATTCAAAGGTTTTAGTCACTTACAGGTTCGTCGGTAATCGCGAATTTGTAAATGTAAGTGATTCCATTTAACATTCTTGATTAACCGGTCAGATTGGCCATATGGTTTGGTGTTTCTCTTAATAGATTAATATTCGATAAACGAATTCAACGGTTTTATTTTCTTGCAGGTTTGTCGGTGATTGCGAATTTGCAAACGTAAGTGATTCCAATCTACATTCTTCATTAAGCGGTAGATTGGGCCTTAATAGTTTGGTGTTTTCTGCCAATAAGTTTCCATTTGATAAACGAATTCAATAGCTTTACTTTCTTGCAGGTTCGTCGGTAATCGCGAATTTCCAAATGTAAGTGATTCAATTTTACATTCTTGGTTAAACGGTCAGTTTGGCCATATGGTTTGGTATTTTTTGGTGTCTGTTCGGTATAATTTTATCAAACTAGGACTACTATTCGATAGGCCTAAACGATTTCAATAGTTTTATCGTTTTGTGGGTTCGTCGGTGATGGTGAATTTGCAAATGTATGTGATTCCATTTAACATTCTTGATTAACCGGTAGATTAGGCCTTAATAGTTTTTTTGTTTTCTGCTAATAAATTACTATTCGATTAGCGAATTGAATAGTTTTATTTTCTTGCAGGTTCGTCGGTAATAACGAATTTGCAAATGTAAGTAATTAAATTTTACACTGTTAATTAACCGGCCAGTTGGGCCAGATAGCTTGGCATTTCTTGGAATCAAATTAATATTCGATAATCGAATTCAATAGTTTCATTTTCTTGCAGGTTCGTCGGTAATAACGAATTTGCAAATGTAAGTAATTCAATTTTACACTCTTAATTAACTGGCCAGTTGGGCCAGATAGCTTGGTATTTCTTGGAATCAAATTAATATTCGATTATCGAATTCAATTGTTTAATTTTCTTGCAGGTTCGTCGGTAATAGCGAATTTGCAAATGTAAGTGATTCAATCTTGCATTCTTGATTAAGCTGTCAGCTTGGCCATATAGCTTGGTATTTTCTGTTATCAGATTAATGTTTGATAAGCGAATTCAACAGTTTTATTTACTTGTAGGTTCGTCGGTAATAGGGAATTTGCAAATGTTAGTGATTCAATTTTACATTCTTGGTTGACCGGTCAGATTGGTGTTTTTTGGTTTCAAATTAATATTTGAAAAACGAATTCATAGGTTTTGAATTGACAAATAGGGCCTATTAGTGACTCAGTCTTACGTTCTTGATTGACCGGTCATTCTGGCCATATAGTGTGGTGTCTTCTGTTAACAGATAAATATTCGACAAACGAACTCAGTTTGGTATTTTTTTGTATCAAATGAATATTCGATAAACGAATTCAATAGTTTTATTTACTTGTACATGTAGGTTCGTCAGCAATAGCGAATTTGCAAATGTAAGTGATTCCTTTAAAATTCTTGATTCACCTGTCAGTTTGGCCATATGGTTTGGTACTTTCTGTCATCAGAAAAGTGTTCGATTAACAAATTCAAAGGTTTTAGTCACTTGCAGGTTCGTCGGTGATGGCGAATTTGTAAATGTAAGTGATTCCATTTAACATTCTTGATTAACCGGTCGATTAGGCCTTAATAGTTTGGTGTTTCTCTTAATAGATTTATATTCGATAAACAAATTCAAAGGTTTTAATCACTTGCAGGTTCGTCGGTGATGGCGAATTTGTAAATGTAAGTGATTCAATTTTACATCCTTGCTTTACGGCTCAGTTTGTCCATATGGTTTGGTATTTTCTGTTATCAGATTAATTTTTTAAATAAATTCAATAGTTTTATTCACTTGGAGGTTCGACGGTAATAGGCAATTGGCAAATGTAAGTGATTCAGTCTTATGTTCTTGATTAACCGGTCAGTTTGGCCATGTAGTTTGGTAGTTTCGGTTTGCAGATTATTATTAATCGAGAATGGAATTCAGTAGTTTTATCTACTTGCAGGTTCGTCGGTGATTGCGAATTTGCAAACGTAAGTGATTCCAATCTACATTCTTCATTAAGCGGTAGATTGGGCCTTAATAGTTTGGTGTTTTCTGCCAATAAGTTTCCATTTGATAAAAGAATTCAATAGCTTTATTTTCTTGCAGGTTCGTCGGTAATCGCGAATTTCCAAATGTAAGTGATTCAATTTTACATTCTTGGTTAAACGGTCAGTTTGGCCATATGGTTTGGTATTTTTTGGTATCTGTTCGCTATAATTTTATCAAATTAGGCCTACTATTCGATAAACGATTTCAATAATTTTATCGTTTTATAGGTTCGTCGGTGATGGCGAATTTGCAAATGTAAGTGATTCCATTTAACATTCTTGATTAACCGGTAGATTAGGCCTTAATAGTTTTGTGTTTCTGCTAATAAATTACTATTCGATTAACGAATTCAATAGTTTTATTTTCTTGCAGGTTCGTCGGTAATAACGAATTTGCAAATGTGAGTAATTCAAATTTACACTCTTGGTTAACCGGCCAGTTGGACAAGATAGCTTGGTATTTCTTGGAATCAAATTAATATTCGATAATCGAATTCAGTAGTTTCTTTTTCTTGCAGGTTCGTCGGTAATAGCGAATTTGCAAATGTAAGTGATTCAATTTACACCCTTAAATAACCGGTCAGTTTGGCCAGATAGCTTGGCATTTCTTGGAATCAAATTAATATTCGATGATCGAATTCAATAGTTTTATTTACTTGTAGGTTCGTCAGCAATAGCGAATTTGCAAATGTAAGTGATTCCTTTAAAATTCAGTTAGGCCATATGGTTTGGTACTTTCTGTCATCAGAAAAGTGTTCGATTAACAAATTCAAAGGTTTTAGTCACTTGCAGGTTCGTCGGTGATGGCGAATTTGTAAATGTAAGTGATTCCATTTAACATTCTTGATTAACCGGTCGATTAGGCCTTAATAGTTTGGTGTTTCTCTTAATAGATTTATATTCGATAAACGAATTCAACGGTTTTATTTTCTTGCAGGTTCGTCGGTAATAGCGAATTTGCAAATGTAAGTGATTCAATTTTACATCCTTGCTTTACGGCTCAGTTTGTCCATATGGTTTGGTATTTTCTGTTATCAGATTATTTTTTTTTAAACAAATTCAATAGTTTTATTCACTTGGAGGTTCAACGGTAATTGGCAATTGGCAAATGTAAGTGATTCAGTCTTATGTTCTTGATTAACCGGTCAGTTTGGCCATTTAGTTTGGTAGTTTCTGTTTGCAGATTATTATTATTCGAAAATCGAATTCAGTAGTTTTATCTACTTGCAGGTTCGTCGGTGATTGCGAATTTGCTAACGTAAGTGATTCCAATCTACATTCTTCATTGACCGGTAGATTGGACCTTAAAGGTTTGGTGTTTTCTGCCAATAAGTTTCCATTTGATAAACGAATTCAATAGCTTTATTTTCTTGCAGGTTCGTCGGTAATCGCGAATTTCCAAATGTAAGTGATTCAATTTTACATTCTTGGTTAAGCGGTCAGTTTGGCCATATGGTTTGGTATTTTTTGGTATCTGTTCGCTATAATTTTATCAAATTAGGCCTACTATTCGATAAACGATTTCAATAATTTTATCGTTTTGTAGGTTCGTCGGTGATGGCGAATTTGCATATGTAAGTGATTCCATTTAACATTCTTGATTAACCGGTCGATTAGGCCTTAATAGTTTGGTGTTTCTCTTAATAGATTTATATTCGATAAACGAATTCAACGGTTTTATTTTCTTGCAGGTTCGTCGGTAATAGCGAATTTGCAAATGTAAGTGACTCAATTTTACATCCTTGCTTTACGGCTCAGTTTGTCCATATGGTTTGGTATTTTCTGTTATCAGATTAATTTTTTTAAACAAATTCAATAGTTTTATTCACTTGGAGGTTCGTCGGTAATTGGCAATTGTTAATGTAAGTGATTCAGTCTTATGTTCTTGATTAACCGGTCAGTTTGGCCATGTAGTTTGGTAGTTTCTGTTTGCAGATTATTATTATTCGATAATCGAATTCAGTAGTTTCATTTTCTTGCAGGTTCGTCGGTAATCGCGAATTTGCAAATGTAAGTGATTCAATTTACACTCTTAAATAACCGGTCAGTTTGGCCAGATAGCTTGGCATTTCTTGGAATCAAATTAATATTCGATAATCGAATTCAATAGTTTTATTTACTTGTAGGTTCGTCAGCAATAGCGAATTTGCAAATGTAAGTGATTCCTTTAAAATTCTTGATTCACCTGTCAGTTTGGCCATATGGTTTGGTATTTTCTGTCATCAGAAAAGTGTTCGATTAACAAATTCAAAGGTTTTAGTCACTTACAGGTTCGTCGGTAATCGCGAATTTGTAAATGTAAGTGATTCCATTTAACATTCTTGATTAACCGGTCAGATTGGCCATATGGTTTGGTGTTTCTCTTAATAGATTAATATTCGATAAACGAATTCAACGGTTTTATTTTCTTGCAGGTTTGTCGGTGATTGCGAATTTGCAAACGTAAGTGATTCCAATCTACATTCTTCATTAAGCGGTAGATTGGGCCTTAATAGTTTGGTGTTTTCTGCCAAAAAGTTTCCATTTGATAAACGAATTCAATAGCTTTACTTTCTTGCAGGTTCGTCGGTAATCGCGAATTTCCAAATGTAAGTGATTCAATTTTACATTCTTGGTTAAACGGTCAGTTTGGCCATATGGTTTGGTATTTTTTGGTGTCTGTTCGGTATAATTTTATCAAACTAGGACTACTATTCGATAGGCCTAAACGATTTCAATAGTTTTATCGTTTTGTGGGTTCGTCGGTGATGGTGAATTTGCAAATGTATGTGATTCCATTTAACATTCTTGATTAACCGGTAGATTAGGCCTTAATAGTTTTTTGTTTTCTGCTAATAAATTACTATTCGATTAGCGAATTGAATAGTTTTATTTTCTTGCAGGTTCGTCGGTAATAACGAATTTGCAAATGTAAGTAATTAAATTTTACACTGTTAATTAACCGGCCAGTTGGGCCAGATAGCTTGGCATTTCTTGGAATCAAATTAATATTCGATAATCGAATTCAATAGTTTCATTTTCATGCAGGTTCGTCGGTAATAACGAATTTGCAAATGTAAGTAATTCAATTTTACACTCTTAATTAACTGGCCAGTTGGGCCAGATAGCTTGGTATTTCTTGGAATCAAATTAATATTCGATTATCGAATTCAATTGTTTAATTTTCTTGCAGGTTCGTCGGTAATAGCGAATTTGCAAATGTAAGTGATTCAATCTTGCATTCTTGATTAAGCTGTCAGCTTGGCCATATAGCTTGGTATTTTCTGTTATCAGATTAATGTTTGATAAGCGAATTCAACAGTTTTATTTACTTGTAGGTTCGTCGGTAATAGGGAATTTGCAAATGTTAGTGATTCAATTTTACATTCTTGGTTGACCGGTCAGATTGGTGTTTTTTGGTTTCAAATTAATATTTGAAAAACGAATTCATAGGTTTTGAATTGACAAATAGGGCCTATTAGTGACTCAGTCTTACGTTCTTGATTGACCGGTCATTCTGGCCATATAGTGTGGTGTCTTCTGTTAACAGATAAATATTCGACAAACGAACCCAGTTTGGTATTTTTTTGTATCAAATGAATATTCGATAAACGAATTCAATAGTTTTATTTACTTGTACATGTAGGTTCGTCAGCAATAGCGAATTTGCAAATGTAAGTGATTCCTTTAAAATTCTTGATTCACCTGTCAGTTTGGCCATATGGTTTGGTACTTTCTGTCATCAGAAAAGTGTTCGATTAACAAATTCAAAGGTTTTAGTCACTTGCAGGTTCGTCGGTGATGGCGAATTTGTAAATGTAAGTGATTCCATTTAACATTCTTGATTAACCGGTCGATTAGGCCTTAATAGTTTGGTGTTTCTCTTAATAGATTTATATTCGATAAACAAATTCAAAGGTTTTAATCACTTGCAGGTTCGTCGGTGATGGCGAATTTGTAAATGTAAGTGATTCAATTTTACATCCTTGCTTTACGGCTCAGTTTGTCCATATGGTTTGGTATTTTCTGTTATCAGATTAATTTTTTAAATAAATTCAATAGTTTTATTCACTTGGAGGTTCGACGGTAATAGGCAATTGGCAAATGTAAGTGATTCAGTCTTATGTTCTTGATTAACCGGTCAGTTTGGCCATGTAGTTTGGTAGTTTCGGTTTGCAGATTATTATTAATCGAGAATGGAATTCAGTAGTTTTATCTACTTGCAGGTTCGTCGGTGATTGCGAATTTGCAAACGTAAGTGATTCCAATCTACATTCTTCATTAAGCGGTAGATTGGGCCTTAATAGGTTGGTGTTTTCTGCCAATAAGTTTCCATTTCATAAAAGAATTCAATAGCTTTATTTTCTTGCAGGTTCGTCGGTAATCGCGAATTTCCAAATGTAAGTGATTCAATTTTACATTCTTGGTTAAACGGTCAGTTTGGCCATATGGTTTGGTATTTTTTGGTATCTGTTCGCTATAATTTTATCAAATTAGGCCTACTATTCGATAAACGATTTCAATAATTTTATCGTTTTATAGGTTCGTCGGTGATGGCGAATTTGCAAATGTAAGTGATTCCATTTAACATTCTTGATTAACCGGTAGATTAGGCCTTAATAGTTTTGTGTTTCTGCTAATAAATTACTATTCGATTAACGAATTCAATAGTTTTATTTTCTTGCAGGTTCGTCGGTAATAACGAATTTGCAAATGTGAGTAATTCAAATTTACACTCTTGGTTAACCGGCCAGTTGGACAAGATAGCTTGGTATTTCTTGGAATCAAATTAATATTCGATAATCGAATTCAGTAGTTTCTTTTTCTTGCAGGTTCGTCGGTAATAGCGAATTTGCAAATGTAAGTGATTCAATTTACACTCTTAAATAACCGGTCAGTTTGGCCAGATAGCTTGGCATTTCTTGGAATCAAATTAATATTCGATGATCGAATTCAATAGTTTTATTTACTTGTAGGTTCGTCAGCAATAGCGAATTTGCAAATGTAAGTGATTCCTTTAAAATTCAGTTAGGCCATATGGTTTGGTATTTTCTGTCATCAGAAAAGTGTTCGATTAACAAATTCAAAGGTTTTAGTCACTTGCAGGTTCGTCGGTGATGGCGAATTTGTAAATGTAAGTGATTCCATTTAACATTCTTGATTAACCGGTCGATTAGGCCTTAATAGTTTGGTGTTTCTCTTAATAGATTTATATTCGATAAACGAATTCAACGGTTTTATTTTCTTGCAGGTTCGTCGGTAATAGCGAATTTGCAAATGTAAGTGATTCAATTTTACATCCTTGCTTTACGGCTCAGTTTGTCCATATGGTTTGGTATTTTCTGTTATCAGATTAATTTTTTTTAAACAAATTCAATAGTTTTATTCACTTGGAGGTTCAACGGTAATTGGCAATTGGCAAATGTAAGTGATTCAGTCTTATGTTCTTGATTAACCGGTCAGTTTGGCCATTTAGTTTGGTAGTTTCTGTTTGCAGATTATTATTATTCGAAAATCGAATTCAGTAGTTTTATCTACTTGCAGGTTCGTCGGTGATTGCGAATTTGCTAACGTAAGTGATTCCAATCTACATTCTTCATTGACCGGTAGATTGGACCTTAAAGGTTTGGTGTTTTCTGCCAATAAGTTTCCATTTGTTAAACGAATTCAATAGCTTTATTTTCTTGCAGGTTCGTCGGTAATCGCGAATTTCCAAATGTAAGTGATTCAATTTTACATTCTTGGTTAAGCGGTCAGTTTGGCCATATGGTTTGGTATTTTTTGGTATCTGTTCGCTATAATTTTATCAAATTAGGCCTACTATTCGATAAACGATTTCAATAATTTTATCGTTTTGTAGGTTCGTCGGTGATGGCGAATTTGCATATGTAAGTGATTCCATTTAACATTCTTGATTAACCGGTCGATTAGGCCTTAATAGTTTGGTGTTTCTCTTAATAGATATATATTCGATAAACGAATTCAACGGTTTTATTTTCTTGCAGGTTCGTCGGTAATAGCGAATTTGCAAATGTAAGTGACTCAATTTTACATCCTTGCTTTACGGCTCAGTTTGTCCATATGGTTTGGTATTTTCTGTTATCAGATTAATTTTTTTAAACAAATTCAATAGTTTTATTCACTTGGAGGTTCGTCGGTAATTGGCAATTGTTAATGTAAGTGATTCAGTCTTATGTTCTTGATTAACCGGTCAGTTTGGCCATGTAGTTTGGTAGTTTCTGTTTGCAGATTATTATTATTCGATAATCGAATTCAGTAGTTTCATTTTCTTGCAGGTTCGTCGGTAATCGCGAATTTGCAAATGTAAGTGATTCAATTTACACTCTTAAATAACCGGTCAGTTTGGCCAGATAGCTTGGCATTTCTTGGAATCAAATTAATATTCGATAATCGAATTCAATAGTTTTATTTACTTGTAGGTTCGTCAGCAATAGCGAATTTGCAAATGTAAGTGATTCCTTTAAAATTCTTGATTCACCTGTCAGTTTGGCCATATGGTTTGGTATTTTCTGTCATCAGAAAAGTGTTCGATTAACAAATTCAAAGGTTTTAGTCACTTACAGGTTCGTCGGTAATCGCGAATTTGTAAATGTAAGTGATTCCATTTAACATTCTTGATTAACCGGTCAGATTGGCCATATGGTTTGGTGTTTCTCTTAATAGATTAATATTCGATAAACGAATTCAACGGTTTTATTTTCTTGCAGGTTTGTCGGTGATTGCGAATTTGCAAACGTAAGTGATTCCAATCTACATTCTTCATTAAGCGGTAGATTGGGCCTTAATAGTTTGGTGTTTTCTGCCAAAAAGTTTCCATTTGATAAACGAATTCAATAGCTTTACTTTCTTGCAGGTTCGTCGGTAATCGCGAATTTCCAAATGTAAGTGATTCAATTTTACATTCTTGGTTAAACGGTCAGTTTGGCCATATGGTTTGGTATTTTTTGGTGTCTGTTCGGTATAATTTTATCAAACTAGGACTACTATTCGATAGGCCTAAACGATTTCAATAGTTTTATCGTTTTGTGGGTTCGTCGGTGATGGTGAATTTGCAAATGTATGTGATTCCATTTAACATTCTTGATTAACCGGTAGATTAGGCCTTAATAGTTTTTTGTTTTCTGCTAATAAATTACTATTCGATTAGCGAATTGAATAGTTTTATTTTCTTGCAGGTTCGTCGGTAATAACGAATTTGCAAATGTAAGTAATTAAATTTTACACTGTTAATTAACCGGCCAGTTGGGCCAGATAGCTTGGCATTTCTTGGAATCAAATTAATATTCGATAATCGAATTCAATAGTTTCATTTTCTTGCAGGTTCGTCGGTAATAACGAATTTGCAAATGTAAGTAATTCAATTTTACACTCTTAATTAACTGGCCAGTTGGGCCAGATAGCTTGGTATTTCTTGGAATCAAATTAATATTCGATTATCGAATTCAATTGTTTAATTTTCTTGCAGGTTCGTCGGTAATAGCGAATTTGCAAATGTAAGTGATTCAATCTTGCATTCTTGATTAAGCTGTCAGCTTGGCCATATAGCTTGGTATTTTCTGTTATCAGATTAATGTTTGATAAGCGAATTCAACAGTTTTATTTACTTGTAGGTTCGTCGGTAATAGGGAATTTGCAAATGTTAGTGATTCAATTTTACATTCTTGGTTGACCGGTCAGATTGGTGTTTTTTGGTTTCAAATTAATATTTGAAAAACGAATTCATAGGTTTTGAATTGACAAATAGGGCCTATTAGTGACTCAGTCTTACGTTCTTGATTGACCGGTCATTCTGGCCATATAGTGTGGTGTCTTCTGTTAACAGATAAATATTCGACAAACGAACTCAGTTTGGTATTTTTTTGTATCAAATGAATATTCGATAAACGAATTCAATAGTTTTATTTACTTGTACATGTAGGTTCGTCAGCAATAGCGAATTTGCAAATGTAAGTGATTCCTTTAAAATTCTTGATTCACCTGTCAGTTTGGCCATATGATTTGGTACTTTCTGTCATCAGAAAAGTGTTCGATTAACAAATTCAAAGGTTTTAGTCACTTGCAGGTTCGTCGGTGATGGCGAATTTGTAAATGTAAGTGATTCCATTTAACATTCTTGATTAACCGGTCGATTAGGCCTTAATAGTTTGGTGTTTCTCTTAATAGATTTATATTCGATAAACGAATTCAACGGTTTTATTTTCTTGCAGGTTCGTCGGTGATGGCGAATTTGCAAATGTAAGTGATTCAATTTTACATCCTTGCTTTACGGCTCAGTTTGTCCATATGGTTTGGTATTTTCTGTTATCAGATTAATTTTTTTAAACAAATTCAATAGTTTTATTCACTTGGAGGTTCGTCGGTAATAGGCAATTGGCAAATGTAAGTGATTCAGTCTTATGTTCTTGATTAACCGGTCAGTTTGGCCATGTAGTTTGGTGGTTTCTGTTTGCAGATTATTATTATTCGAAAATCGAATTCAGTAGTTTTATCTACTTGCAGTTTCGTCGGTGATTGCGAATTTGCAAACGTAAGTGATTCCAATCTACATTCTTCATTAACCGGTAGATTGGGCCTTAATAGTTTGGTGTTTTCTGCCAATAAGTTTCCATTTGATAAACGAATTCAATAGCTTTATTTTCTTGCAGGTTCGTCGGTAATCGCGAATTTCCAAATGTAAGTGATTCAATTTTACATTCTTGGTTAAGCGGTCAGTTTGGCCATATGGTTTGGTATTTTTTGGTATCTGTTCGCTATAATTTTATCAAATTAGGCCTACTATTCGATAAACGATTTCAATAATTTTATCGTTTTGTAGGTTCGTCGGTGATGGCGAATTTGCAAATGTGAGTGATTCCATTTAACATTCTTGATTAACCGGTAGATTAGGCCTTAATAGTTTTTTGTTTTCTGCTAATAAATTACTATTCGATTAGCGAATTGAATAGTTTTATTTTCTTGCAGGTTCGTCGGTAATAACGAATTTGCAAATGTAAATAATTAAATTTTACACTGTTAATTAACCGGCCAGTTGGGCCAGATAGCTTGGCATATCTTGGAATCAAATTAATATTCGATAATCGAATTCAATAGTTTCATTTTCTTGCAGGTTCGTCGGTAATAACGAATTTGCAAATGTAAGTAATTCAATTTTACACTCTTAATTAACCGGCCAGTTGGGCCAGATAGCTTGGTATTTTCTGTAATCAGATTAATGTTCGATAAGGGAATTCAACAGTTTTATTTACTTGTAGGTTCGTGGGTAATAGGGAATTTGCAAATGTAAGTGATTCAATTTTACATTCTTGGTTGACCGGTCAGTTTGGCCATATGGTTTGGTGTTTTTTGGTTTCAAATTAATATTTGAAAAACGAATTCATAGGTTTTGAATTGACAAATAGGGCCTATTAGTGATTCAGTCTTACATTCTTGATTGACCGGTCAGTTTGGCCATATAGTGTGGTGTCTTCTGTTAACAGATAAATATTCGACAAACGAACTCAGTTTGGTATTTTTTTGTATAAAATAAATATTCGATAAACGAATTCAATAGTTTTATTTACTTGTAGGTTCGTCAGCAATAGCGAATTTGCAAATGTAAGTGATTCCTTTAAAATTCTTGATTCACCTGTCAGTTTGGCCATATGGTTTGATATTTTCTGTCATCAGAAAAGTGTTCGATTAACAAATTCAAAGGTTTTAGTCACTTGCAGGTTCGTCGGTGATGGCGAATTTGTAAATGTAAGTGATTCCATTTAACATTCTTGATTAACCGGTCGATTAGGCCTAAATAGTTTGGTGTTTCTCTTAATAGATTTATATTCGATAAACGAATTCAACGGCTTTATTTTCTTGCAGGTTCGTCGGTAATAGCGAATTTGCAAATGTAAGTGATTCAATTTTACATTCTTGCTTTACGGCTCAGTTTGTCCATATGGTTTGGTATTTTCTGTTATCAGATTAATTTTTTTAAACAAATTCAATAGTTTTATTCACTTGGAGGTTCGTCGGTAATAGGCAATTGGCAAATGTAAGTGATTCAGTCTTATGTTCTTGATTAACCGGTCAGTTTGGGCATGTAGTTTGGTAGTTTCTGTTTGCAGATTATTATTATTCGAAACTCGAATTCAGTAGTTTTATCTACTTGCAGGTTCGTCGGTGATTGCGAATTTGCAAATGTAAGTGATTCCAATCTACATTCTTCATTAACCGGTCGATTGGGCCTGAATAGTTTGGTGTTTTCTGCCAATAAGTTTCTATTTGATAAACGAATTCAATAGCTTTATTTTCTTGCAGGTTCGTCGGTAATCGCGAATTTCCAAATGTAAGTGATTCAATTTTACACTCTTAATTAAAAGGTCAGTTTGGCCAGATAGCTTGGTATTTCTTAGAATCAAATTAATATTCGATAATCGAATTCAAAAGTTTTGTTTACTTGTAGGTTCGTCGGTGATGGCGAATTTGCAAATGTAAGTGATTCATTTTTACATTCTTGGTTAAACGGTCAGTTTGGCCATATGGTTTGGTATTTTTTGGTATGTGTTTGGTATAATTTTATCAAATTACTATTCGATAAACGATTTCAATAGTTTTATCGTTTTGTAGGTTCGTCGTTGATGGCGAATTTGCAAATGTAAGTGATTCCATTTAACATTCTTGATTAACCGGTCGATTAGGCCTTAATAGTTTGGTGTTTTCTCTTAATAGATTTCTATTCGATAAACGAATTGAACGGTTTTATTTTATTACAGGTTCGTCGGCAATGGCGAATTTGCAAGTGCATGTGATCCAATTTTACATTCTTGATTAACCGGTCAGTTTGACCATATACTTTGGTATTTTTTGGTATCAAATTAATATTCGATAAACGAATTCAATAGCTTTTTTACTCGGAGGTTCGTCGGTGATAGCGAATTTGCAAATGTAAGTGAGTCAATTTTACATTCTTGGTTAAACGGTCAGTTTGGCCATATTGCTTGGTATTTTTTGTTATCAAATTACTCATAGAGTTTATTGGTAATCCTCCAGTTTAGGTGCTTTAATTATATGTACACTTTTATAGCGGATAGTTATCAGCAATTGTGATGATTGATGAAAATATAGACCTAGCTGAAGCTAGAAGATGGATGATCGATGAACATTATTATATAATAAAACTTGAACTAGAAGTTGGAATTGCGATGAAAATAGGCCCATATCGTTTTAGCGCCGATATCATTGCCATGGATTAGCGATGAAAACGTTTCATAGTAACACTGAAACTAGAAGCTGGAAGAGCGATGAAAATGAAGCTCAGACTAGAAGCTGGATTAGCGATGAAAATGTAACTGAAAGTAGAATTTTGGATGAGCAATTGAAATATAGCACAAACATGAAGCCAAAATATTGACCAAAGATAATGCACATGATTCGAATGAAAAATAATTAACGCACCTAAACTGGAGGATTACCGTTTTATTGAATCAACAACAAATCAAAAAGCACGCAACAAGAACATAACAGTACATAATTGAAATCAGCAAACATAGTGTCAACAAAGTAAACAGATTATATACTTATAAATAACAGCTCCATAGCACAAGAATTTCCCCAACAATTCTCAAAGAAATGATGCCTCAGTAACGTAGCTAGAGACAGAGAAATTAAATGTCAGCGAGCACCAAATAAGCTTTTCATGATTTTCGAAGTGAAGACAAATTTCGACAACACCTCATTCATGTCATCCAAGAACTCTTGATAAACATGCAAAATTGCCAAATGCTTTAAGAGCTTTTGAGACAGAGTCGAGCGCAACCATGTTTCAATCGTCTGAGTGCGGAAAAACTCTGTTCGGAAGAAGTTGATGAGACAGGAATGACCAGTAGGACCTAACAGTCTCAATAACTTTTCCACAGTTCTGAACTAGCGTCACGTTTCCGGAGTCATCTCTTTTAGCACTTCAGCATCTTGAAGAGAAGTCAATCATGTCAATGGATAGCAATGACGTTTGAACACGTGGAATTCATTTGGAAATCAGCTCAGGTGTCCCGAGATATTCTATCCCCCCTAAAGCGTATCCCCCCGGATGGAATAAACCGGTTTAGAGTATCCGGTGGGATGAACCATTCTATCCCCCCTCGTCATACGCATCACGATAGCCTCGACGAAATTCCAGTCAAAATCACCAAAAACAAAGTAAATTGATTTCAGGTCGACGTACAAACTAAAGATACGCAATTAAAAAATTTTATGTGTGCAATAAATCCAAACAGTACGACTGAATACACTTAGAAACCGCCAAAAATGCAAACTAAACCGAATACTCCATTTCGCTAAGGGGGATACGCATGTATGGGGGATACTCTATTTCGTGACACCGGCACTACTGGAGAGTTGCGGGTAGTTGTTGCAGATTGCAGAGACGTCTCCAGCCAGTTCAGACCGTTTTTTTTCCATTGCAGCGTCGTTGTCAATTGATTTATCGGACACTTGCTCCTTCAATTGCACCAGAGTTATATCAAGGATATCGTATTAGACCTGGTAAAATTCTTCAACATCCTGGAATTTATGACCTGATGCAGAGAATCTCTTCTTGATGCGTTGTTTTTCTTGGCACTGGAAGATACATCCCATATTGCTCCATTTGGACCTTCACGTGGCTCAGGAGCTGGTTGAAGAATTCAGGCGAGCGACCTGGCTCCAGAATCGTTGATTCGTTGGCTTTCTTTGTTCCACACACAGTGGCGGCGATCTTGTCTGAGAGGTGGGGGGGACAAAGTCGGCCACGATCTCGTCGACGACCGTTTTTTTTTAAATCTTGTCCCAAAAACAAAATTTTATGCCACTTTATCTCCAAAAAATTTCGGTTTCATCTCCGAAAAAAGCTGATGACTTTTTTAGTCATTATAAGCCTCTTATTACTAATTTTTCCCAGTGGTAAAATTTTTTCCTCCGTACACTTTTTCCCGCATCTCATCTAAAAATTTTAAATCTCATCTTCCAAAAACTTTATGACTTTTTGTTAGTCCTCCACCTACTTTCGTGAGTTTTCCATGCCTTCAAAATACCTCGCCACTTTTTTTAGCTATTCGTCTCCACAGAACTTTTTTGGCCTTTTTTCCTTCTCTTACACAATTTCATAATTTCATAACTTTTTTCTTCAAATTTGGGGGGACACTTCTGCTCAAAAAAACTACTTTTCTGGTCAAAAAGGCACTTAAAACTCATTTTCGCCCTCACACACAATGCATTTCTTGACCTTTTTTGATGTATCTTAAAACTTGGGGGGGGAGGGGTCCGATGTATGACGTGACCCCCCCCACTCTTAAAGGTGGGGGGTCTTGTCCCCCTCGACACCCCTAGATCGCCGCCCATGTCCACACACACAGTTGCGCTCGTCTCTTGAGAAACTGCATTGTCAAGGCGGGTGTCGTTTAGTGCAAGAATAATTGAAAGATGAAGGATCAAATGAGTCAGGGTAGGAGTACTTGAAAAGGTGAGACTTGAATTTTGAGTGGAAAAGCCCGGGAAGTGATAGGTAGAGGAACATGAGGATGGAGGACGGGTTGCAATGACGCTGATGGAACGGAGAATCTGCGGAATTCAGAGGGGATATATCATTCCAGAGGCGTAGTGCTGTGTTGGATATGGCTCAGTTGGAGAACTTGAGATGAGTACCGGGGTATAGTGACTCATGAGGGTCGAGAAAGACTGAGATAGGAGGATAATCGGGTGAAGCGGGTTTCCTGGATGGTGAAGAGATCACGGAGGTACTCGGGATGGGAACAGAGGCGTAGCTATACGGTGGTGCAGGGGGTAGGCTACATGTGTCCCCGGGTGCCAAGGGAAGGGGGCGCCAAAATGAGGGTAAAATAATTTTACTCTAATTTTGATGCAGTTTAACTAATTTATCCCAAATAAATTTATGTAGAGTTGGGTGTCATCTGCGTAAAGATGGTGGTTAGTCTTAACAGCATTATAGGCCCTGGCAAAGCAATGCATTGGGACCCCTGCCAATCCCCACATGGGGATAACGATTTAAACGGTCAATATAATTAAACCTATAGCCTAGTTTTATTGGTACCCGATACTTTCAACATTCACTTTGTAACAAAATGAATGTTTAAACATAAAGAAACCTAGGGCCTACTGTAAAGCGAAGGTTAATCAACACAAACTGTTGAGCATCATAACATAAGCCTTGAAAAACACAAATACCGGTATTTCGGCATACAATGATAAATAATTATAATTGGTAGGCCCTACACCGTAAGACAGAGATGGTATCGTTACTATCGTACGAACTATTTATTATTAATCAACACAAACGTTTCAATGCGAAATTTCTTTGCACATGAATGTTTTCTGGTCTTTTAATTTGGGGCCCCTGGAATCGTAGGGCCCCTGGCGACTGCCCAGCGTGCCCATGCCTTAAGACGGCACTGATGGTGGTCAACAGAGGAGGATTTTATAAGATGGCTTAAAGGTGTTGTAGGCCTATACAGGATGAAGAGGAGTGGACGCAGAACGGAGCCTTGAGGGACACCACAAGAGAGAGGGCGAGGTTGCGAGCAGTGGCTGAAGGCTTTAACAGAGAAGGATCAGGAAGACAAATAGGACTGGAACCAGAGTAGGCCTAGAGCAGTGCCAGAGACGCCAAACCAAGAAGATAAGCCTAGTCGTTTAAGGAGGCTGGGATCGATGGTGTCAAATGCGGGGGAAATATTGAGAAGACAGAGGCAGGAGACTTGTTGATGGCTGATGGCAGAGACCAGCTAGTTTATTGTATATATAGATACAAGTAAAGTTTCTGTGGTTTTTAGCGAAGCCATATTGGTGGGGTGGGGGTTAAGAAGTGAATTAGGAGAGAGGTACCGTAGTCGTTTAGTCGAGCAACGACTATTCTTTCAGTTAACTTAGACAGAAAGGAAAGATTGGAGATGGGAGGGTAGTTAGATAGGTTTTCCTTATCGAGATTTGCTTTGCTGAGAAGGTGATCATGACTAAAGAGTACTTAAAGGCCATTGGTAATTCGCCGGTATTGAGTGAGAGATTGATTAGGCCTAGTTTGGTAATTACAGGAAGGAGGACAGAGTCAATCAATCAATTAATCAATCAATTAATTTATTGATCCACAAAGCAAACGTGACAATATACAGAGGCACAGTCTTTTAGAAGAGAGGTGGGGATAGGACAAAGTTCGCATTGCTTGTTGGGAAGATAGTTTATGAGGAGCGACACTTCTGCTTCTGAGGCGGGAGAGAGAATTAGAAGCGATGACTGATAGGCAGGAGTAGGCCTAGGAGGCTAGGATTGAGAGAAGGGGTGATTCAGTGCTGGAGGAGGTCTAGGCCTATATCTAGAAGAGATTTAATATGAAGCGAAGGGATGCGATTTTCTCAGAGAAAAATCAACAGAAGGTATCAGCAATATATAGAGGAGGGAAGGGAGCTAAGCAGTGAAGAGGGGGATTTGCGATGGAGAGTGTTGCCCTAAGCATAATTATTTGATTAGGCCTACTCGCCAAGGAACAGTTTGTGGCGGTTGGGACTGGCGCCATAATATTTATCAAACAGGCTAACAGCTTAGGAATATTTGTGAGTAGGGATTTCACGTTCCCTCCCCAAAATTAAATGTGGGGAGGAATTTCCCTCCACAGAATAAATTTACGGCCCTGCTAGAATGAGGAGGAAGAGGAGCGCCTAAGGCAGGTTTCGTTTAGATCGAGAAAGATTGGAACCGAAAATTTGCGGAATGTCCGAAAATATGTTGAATTTTCGAGAGTTGAGCAATAATTGTTCCACATAACTTGTATCGCGAGTGAAAATACCAATGTGAAAAGAAATCAAGGGAAACGAAAACTACAACGATAACTGTGTGAAAGCACAGAATAGATAAAGTGAAAACGTTTGATTCGCTAGAACGGTTTGAAAATGAGTATCGTTAATCGCTAGGTGGCGCGTGCAGCGTCGTCTGCTGTTAGCGGTTGTGGCGGCGGCGGCGGCGATGGATGCGGTTGCTTGACCGATGACTGCGGTAAGTGACCACTGGTCGGTCGAGGGATGCTACCGGCCGGTGTCCAGTTAGCGACCGGACTTGTCGTTTGTGATCGATCTCCGAGGTGAGACGAATTTCTTACAGTTATTATTTTGTAAATGCGCGCTGCTGTCAGTAGCTGAATATGCAGTAAACAAACTAAAAGCTTTTATCTAATGTCATGGTATTTAGTACAATCGTAAACTGTCACTGTCGGCATTGAGTGTTAGTAGTTGTCTTTCTGGAATGAGTTGCCTTGCAACCTGCCGCTTGAGTTTCTTGGCCTTTCTTCGCCCCGTTTCCGTAAGCCCATGAAAACCATTCTCGTGGGTTTGTGTTCAGTCTCGAACGCCTCTGATTTGTTTCTAGGGACGTGGCGCTATATAAATTTGTGATTACAATTAGGCCTACAGCTGTGATGCACATATTCACTAGCTTGTCCAAAATATTGGGGGGGGGGGAGATTTGGTTATACATTCTACACTTGTTCCATTGGGTGTACAGTCCATCTAAATTATTGGGTGGCACATGGCCTGGCTGCCCCCCCCGAGTCTACGCCTATGCACCTATTAAAATAAAAATCATGTAGGTCAGCTGAAAACCCAGTGAGACAGGATACAGTGGCCCAGTGTGCAGTGTTGGGGTAAATAGTCAGGGTGACTATTTATACATGTATAGAATAGTAAATAGTACCTGTAGGAAACGATTTAAATGCTATCTAAAATAGTAAATAGTTGTGGACTTTTGCAAATACCACCTGACTATTTAGAAACTATATAGCTGTTATCTTGCAGTACAACCTAATCAGAGGCACTGGCACTTGGAGGCCTCTGATTAGGTTGTACTGGGAGAGGGGCTTTATTAACTACTACAGATAATTACAGATGATTGTTTAGAAAGCTTGCAATTTTCTACAGCATTGACATTCAGTTAATAGTTCTGGTTTATTTTAAGTAAGTGCAACTGTTCAAAAGTTTCCTCAGATATGCGATTCCTTTTCTTGATGACAATTAGTGTTGCATTACTAAAGAGTCTCTCTACTGGAACACTGGATGGAATACTTCTATCAAAGCGCAGAAACACTGACTTGATTTATGGATGATTGTCCAGCATTTCTAGTTCACGTGACATATCATTCAGATACTTCAAATGAGGATCCTCTTCCTGCATTGTTCATCAATCATTGAAGAAGTTATCACTGTTATAAACCGAATTGGATGGCACTGCTCTGTCACTGTGAGCAGTAGTGTCACTTTCATCATTCACGTTCTCTATTGCTTTCTGCAGAAGCATGGAGCATCTGACTTTCACTTCTGGGTTTTCAATCCAACTGAGTTTGAACTTTGGATGACAAACTGCTGCTCTGTAGTGATGTAGACTATCGTCAAAAAGATGTCAAAATCATTTATCGATGCTCGCCAGTAGTGCAGCATCAAGAGGTTTAGTCAGTATAATTGGCACTGCATCTGATGCAGCCGCAACTGGTCCCATAGGTAACACATGCTCTTGCAGAAATGCTACTTCCTGCTGCAAAAGTAGGCTGTGATGATGCAGTGCACACTAACTTTTTCAGAGTCATAATATGAGTTCCAATGGATTGGACAAGGCACACTAAATCTGTGTCCAACAATATCCAATGCAGCATCATTAACAGACTATACAGGTCAGTGGTTAGAGTTTCATAAGCATACAGGTAATAAACCTATATATTAACCAGAGTTAAAGAACTTTAAGTTAATAATAACAAGGACCTAGGGCCTAATTACAGAAGTAAATTTAAATTTATTCTTTGCATACTGCTGGTTTACTGCTTCATTTGTAATAAATAGTAAATATACACATGCCATATAAACATTATTTCAATAGGTCCTTTAACATTACTATTTTAAATAGTTAAGTTAATAGTATGAACTATCTAGAACTTTAACTAGTTGCAGCTAAGACAACTATGTACTTGAATAAGCTAATATGTAATATGTAATTAAGGCATGAAAATAAGTGAAGATCCTAGTTGACAAACTCTTGACTTAGTTTGGAGGCAGCAAATATATGGACATTTTCTAAATATAAATGATGATTGCAGTAAACGAAGCCTAGTGTACATTCCCGACTGTTAATGCACAAACCACGCAACCATGAAGAGGCATTTGAACTTGGGAATTAGTGTAAAAATTGAATGGAAAACCCTGAGATTTGCTGAATGTTGTAAAAAATGTTCTATGTTCAGAAGAAAAAAGTATTAGGATTGCGAGGCGGTGACCTGTGTGCCCATGTACCTACTTGACCTTTGGATCTGACCTTGGAACTGAAACTGGCCACACCTGCCTCACCAATTTTGTTTTTGACTAAGTTGCTGTGATTAAGATGGTTCCTTGCGACTTTGCTTGTTTTGGGTGCTGAAGAAATCTGGAGATAGCAATTACCTGCGTGTTTAGACTTTTATGATTCATCGCTTAAAACACAGCTAACAGAAGAGGTCTGTCCCATTCAGGAGCATGAACTTACAGATATGGTGCAAAATGGTGGTCTGTTTGAAAGTGTTCTTGAAAGCGATGGACAGTGGTTAACTACTGTAGTTAACAACTAGTAGATAACCTAATTTTTAATAAGTAGTTGAAAAGTAGTGATCTGCCTTTTTCTAAGGTAGTTACAACTAACAGCTAAACTGCAAAATAACCATTTATAGTTAACCACCTGTTTGTAACTGTTTTTCAACAAGAGAGCTTATCAATGTCGTTCTAACTAGCGTGCTTCCAGTGTCTTCAGATTATTACTGTGCTGGTTAATTTTTATGTCTGGTTATACAGTAGTCATGTGATCTTGAATTAATTAATTGATAATGTGTAGTTTAATAGTTCATCATTGGTACAAAGGAGCAGCTAAAAAATCAGTATGCAGATGAAAAATTTAGAATTTTTATGTTTTCAGCAAAAGTAGTTAAAAAAAGTAGTTGCATCTGGTAGTCAACTAAGCCATAGTTTTTTTATACTAGTTGCTAAGTTCATGTACTAGCCAAACTACTTCAATAGTTAAATATAGTTGTAGTTAAACTACTTTTAAAGTACCAGTAGTTATTGCCTGTAACTAGTGTTTGGTCTATAGTTTGGTCAATTGTGTCTTAAACCTGCTAAGCAGACTCTTTATAATGACCAAGCACAAGCTGTTTGTGTGCATTTGCTGCTGCCACCATTCAGTAGAATTTTTATACTGGCAGCATCTGAGAAGCAAACAATAAGTCCTTGGATGCACTGGCACGTGTCCAGGACACTGGAATCTACCCACTGCTGGCTCAAGAACCTTAAAAAGGATCAAGAGCCTATGAGACATAGAAGCTTTACTTAATGTTTCTGGTACCACTATATGTAGTGAATTTTGTAGTGATTCTCTAAAAATGTTCTGTATGAATGACTCCTTTATTTTCAACTTGTGGTAGGCATGTGACATTATAGATGCACATACCAAAGCAGTCGATGTCAAAGAATCAGCAATCTTCCTATCTCAATGATTGCATCATAAATTAGGGCAAATAAACAAGCAACAAGTTTCCCATGGGCGATTAATATGCACGTGGGATGGTTGAGGAGATATTATACCTGAAAGTGGGCAATTTTCTTAAGGTTGTTCAACAGTTATTGATTGCCATGGCCAGCAAAGGCAACATTACTCATGCGTTTTTCGGGAAATCAGACTCTCATGATATTTGGATGGCTTCAAAACAACTGCTTGTAGGACCAGCAAAAGTTTTAGCTTGGCTTCTAGCATTCACACTAGTGATCTAAGGCAGCGGTTCCCAAACTTCTCTGGGTCGCAACCCACTTGTGAATATCTTGGCAGTCTCGGTACCCACTGTGTAAAATTAAGCATTGTGTACTAAAATTTGCTTCGTAAATTGGTATCAAAATATGCGGATTTACGTACAGCGCTTAGGAATTTAAAGCATTAAAGGAAATTTAGGTAAAAACAGTTTACAATTTATTGGAATCCAGCTAGTTATAGTCCAATCATGGCCAAATGTTGTTGCTGCAAAAAATAAAAGTTTCTAAAAAAATTTGGCAACTCACTTGCCAAAGCTTCGCGATCCACTTTTGGGTCGCAACCCACAGTTTGGGAAACTCTGATCTAAGGCACTTTTGCAGAGAAACTGAGGGTGAAATTCTGGGTTTTGGTGGCACATCAGTTATGCTGGCTTTGATGTTGCCTCAGAACTGGTTGAAAGATTTTAGAGCATGCGTTGGTCTCATTTGTAAATTGCCATGGATGCATATTCATATTCTGCAGTCATTTGGGTTACTGTAACTCATTCTTATGGCATCTCTAAGTCCAACCTGCAGAAGTTCCAGAAGGTTTAGGACTCTGGCTAGAGTCATAACAAATACAGCAAGATATGAACAAGGAACATATGACCTTGTACTTAAATCATTGCATTGGCTTCCTGTTCAGAAGAGGATTTATTTCAAATTGAGGCTCATAGTTTATAAAACACAGAACTCTGGCCATCCTTAGTATTTAAAATCAGTCCTTATTCTGCTGTCTCATCGCTATCCAACAAGGTCATCTGAATGCTTATCTTTGGCCATACCTAAAGCTAGAACTGTGCTTCTGAAAAAGCTTTTTAAGTTGCTGGACCTAAATTTTGGAATCCCCTAGAGCTGTATCTGCTCAGTTGCTTGTATCATTTCAACTTAAAACTTATTTCTTTCAGATTGCTTATCCGCCATTGGCTGTTTCTGTTTCCTAACAGACTAATCTTCTAGATGTTGACCCTTATTACGGCTTGGCCTTGATGTGCCATCGGTTGATGACTTGTGCATTAGACATTGGTGTTATAGATGCTTCTAATTAAGAATAGTAATGATGACTGCATCTGAACTTTTGTGTTACTTTTCACTCAACTTTTGCATCACATTGTCCAGAAATGAATAATGTTGTCTGCAAGTGCATGTCTAAGAAAGACCTGAGATTTCAAGCATGAAGCAGTAGTTGCGCTGGTGTCATCAAGGGTGACTTTTGGGCATATTTGTCAGTTGTCCTTGTTATGGGGCTCATCAAAATACCCCACTATCTATCACTGGATAACATCCTGGGGATTCTGTGCTACATGAGTATGAGTGCATATCCTCAGCAGAGGATTTCTTTCAAGTAGTAGTTTTCAGATTACTGACACTGTGATAAAGATCATTAGCGTCACCTTCCTCCTTTATCCAGGCTTGGAACTGGCACTGCCAGGGTACAAGAAGTGGTGGAGTTGATCTTTTTCAACTTGAGGCTCATAGTTTATAACACACAGAACTCTGTTCAATCACATTTTATAAAATTAGTCTTTACTGCTCAGTCTCATTGCTGTTTAACAAGGAGAACAGTTTTATTTTATGAGCTTTTCCCCTTCAATATCCACATTTTGGAAGACTCATCTTTCACAGATCTTTCTTTAAGGCCACTGGTAACGGTGCAACAGTGAGCAAGAAGATATGGCTGTACATTTGACATGTTCATCTCTAGAAGAAGCGCTTCACATGTGTCAAGTGTCCAATGTAGGAGTGGTGTGTTATAATAATCATTACTTTCATAAGTATGCAGGAAACGTTTATCTGTTGAAGCCTTTAAGCATTTTAAAAGTTTTTTGTGGTCTCAGATTAGATTGGTATTAATTACTATTTTGTACGCTTGGGCACTAAAACTATAATACATTACCAGTAATGATTATTGAAATAACTGCTTCAAATTTTCTGTCTATGTTTTGGAGAAATTATAAATCATACATATTTAATTTTCAGTAATTTTGAATAAACAATAGGAAAGTGAACCACTTTGTGCATTTGGTACCCTACTACTTGGCAACAGCAATAACTAGATGGCCATTTAACTTCAAATTGCCTTTCATTGGTTTCTAATTCAAGAATAACCTGCTCCTTCCATGTTCAGCTATCTTCAGCTTTAAAATTCATTGGCCAATATTGTTGGCAATGACTGAAAATGGATTCGCATAGGATTAATAGCTGAGAGAAAAAAGCCAAGATTAACAAAACTTTGATTTATGACTCATGCGGTTTGTTGTCTGTCTGTCGCTTCTTTTAGAGCAGCTGCTCTGCGAATTTTGTGTTCACCGATCAATTAAATATTTCTCTGTGGGGCAGTAGACATGTATCATCTGGCGGTGTGCTGGTGGTTGACGGCAGGTGGATTATGCTAATTGCTTCCTTTCATAAAAGATGCTGTGTCTGCATTCTCGGTTGTGAATTCTTGCCTGGTGGTGTTGTGTTATGCGGCCCACAAGTTTTCCTCGAATTCACCGGGAAGTCTTATCTGGTCATACAAATACTGGAAAATAAAAACCTCTTTGAGTAGCAGAATTTTTGTTGTTTATTTCAGCAGTATGTGTCAGAACTCTGTAAGGTTATGAAATCCAGCGTATCATTCAGCAGTTTTGTTGAAGAAATCATGTTTCTCAGTGGTGATGTGAACAATTCTGAGAAGTGTGCAATTTCTGAGGATGACTCTATGGCAGTACAAGAAGTTATGACAGTCACCGGTATCAGTATATCTGAAAGTGTTTCAGGTTCTGTGGCAGCTGTGAATGATATCAGTGCCATTGCTGCTGTCACCAATTCTGAACTGTTGGCAAACACTGTCAGGAGCACTGTGGGCTGTATTCATGAGACTATGGTAAATGAATCCATGATGAGAGAGGACTTGGTGAATATTTCTGCAAACAGCACATTTTTGCCTGAATGTGCAGAGACTGGCACAGGTTATGCTTTTGGTACTTCTGATATAGCTGGTGAAAGTAATTCTAGCACCATTTCTGAATATAACACCATTTCTGAGATTAGCTTGAACTCTGCTAATGGAGTCCAGTGTTATGTGAAAAGAAAACCTGCAAACAGAACTGATGAAGCCAAGAATAATGTTGTTAATCATGTCATTCAAAAGATGATGGAAAGTAATACTAAAGGTGAATTTAGCGACTATCAAGCATTTCGTGGTGACTATGCACATGATGAAGACAAGACTTGTATTGACAATGTCGGATTTGAGTATCACCAGAATGTTGCTGGATTTAAAGATTGCAAATATTGGCATGGTGATAGTGTTTCTGTGGAGTGCAACAACTGCTTGTACAATAGCAATCACTGTCACCTGGCTACTGCGAACAGAGACACTTTCTCTAGATCATCTAAATGTCTTCATTCTAATCATCTAGAAAGAAGTCAATCTTCTGTTTACCCAACCAAGAAAATAACTGTCAGTGGTTCTGGAGAACCACTAGAGTCACGGTCATATCAATTAAACAGCGGTTCTCTTGTGAAGAGTTGCCATGGTAATTGTGACGACTGTAATGACGGTTGCTCACCTGGTGCATCACATGATATTATCCAGCTTCAGACAGGCAGAGAAATTCGAGATGCGTCTGGTACTGCTGCTGATATGATATCTACTTGTGCTTCCAGTGAAATCCAAAACATTACAATGCATTCTGGTTTCGTGCAGCAAGCATCGGTGTTCATTTCTGAAGCTGAAGACAAAGCTGCTAATGCCATTGATTTGCCTGTAATGAAGGTTAGTGTAGATTCTTATTGATCATTGCTGCAGTCATTTCTGATGAGCACTGTATTATTATTATTATTACAAACATTTTGAATGCGCACAAAGTCACACAGAAATGCAAATCTGAGGCGCGGTTAGTCAGCGGCCAGGTGAAGAGCAATTAGATATCCATATGTTTGAAAGCCAGTGAGAAGTAATGAGTTTTGAGGTGTTTCTTGAAGGAAGAAGAAGAGGTTGAGCAACAGATAAACATTGGTAGTCGGTTCCATTCCTTGGGGGCTGCAACACGAAATGCACGAGAGCCCTAGGCTCAATCAAAAGACCCATAAATGAAGACCGCAGACTGCATGGCGGGATGTAAGGAGAGAGTAGTGGTTGAAGGTAGGTAAAAGTGCACATTGTGAGGGTATGACAGAGCTTTATAAATGCATGTATATGTATATATATGTAAATATATATATGTATAAATATATGTATATGTATATATATGTAAAATTGTAAATATTAATTTAGTTTAACCTTAAATGTGCCACAGGTGCAGAATGTGACTACAGGAATTACAACAGTATCGCTGCATTTACTAAAGCAGTTGATGTTAGGGAGCCAGCAGTCTTTCCTTTGTAATTAAGTGCACTGTAGAACAATAACTGGGCTATCAGTTCTGCTTGGGTGATACACAGGGAATATCTTAGACCCGAAAGTTGCCTATTTCCTCAGGTTTATTGATCACAATGGCCAGCGAAGCGACGTTACTTATATTCCATTTTCGAGAATTGGACTCAAATGATGAGTTTGAGGGGTGGAATGCAGCTGGCAAATGTTGTTTGAATGCTTTGAATGCTACAAAGGCCATGTTGTTATCTGGCTGCAGGACACACAATTGTCCTTTTTATGGAGACATTAGTGCCTACAATGACGGTCATCAAATTATTGCATAATTAAGCGCCTTTCTCTATCTCTCCCTGTAACAGAGATCGAAGAGATGGCCGATGCCCGTCTGTTTTTGGTGGTTCTCGAAGAACCGGGATATGTCCTTCATGGGTTGCTCCCCCCAGTTAAGCCACAAGTTTACAGCCTGTGCCCCAGACGCCATGACCGGGTGCTACCAAAAGCAAACAATCAAATGAGGAAAACATTTATAGTCAGAATGTTATTCTCGTATTAATTTATCCTGATGTATGTATGCTGATGCTTGTTCACCAGAGTGCTGTTTGGCAGCTGGTTATATTAAAGAATGTACTTACTTACTTACTTACTTTTAACAGCCCTGTAGAGTTGAACCCAAGTGTTATTTAAGTGAAGTCATTGTGTTTTTTTGTCACTGGGCAATTATGTCCTTCAGATTCTGACAAGATAGGAGGTGTCTGCTGTTATCAGACATTACATTTAAGAGTGTGAGTGGTATTATTCAGAAGCAGCACCAGTGCACAAGTAAATGTCTGATGATGTGCTGGTCCCATATCCATCATTTTGGGTAACTTGCAGATTTCTCTTCTTTTGGTGATACTCTGCCCCTGTATCTCTTTATCACTCTGCCTCGTTCTTTGTGTCATCTTTGTTTCTGCCTCGCTCATTCTCTTTCAGTATCTGAAAGAAATTGTGTCTCAGTATCTCTCTTTCTCTGTTTGTTTCTGTGCCTCTCTCTATCTCTCCCTGCCTCTTTTTGTAACAGAGCAAACTCAGATGAGTTTAGCTGCTTATATTCACTCTGATTGAAATGCCAGTCTAGATGGCAATGCTCCATCTGGTAGAACTTCTAATTTAAAAAGGATATTGTACAACTTTTGCTTGGTATCATTGATACATTTCTCAGCATCATGCTGTAAGTTTTTTTATCCTTTCTGATCAATGTGGTTTTGTGTATTGCAAATGCATTAACCCTTACAAAAGTGATACACTACTTAATGTCAATACCTTTCTCTTACTGAATTTAGTTTCCGTTCAACAGAAGTATTGATGAGTGATTTGTTGAATATATATATAGCACTGCTACTCACACTCTTAAAAAAATATATAGCTGACCTTGCTTCATTGTCTTGCTCGAAGGTGCTATATAATATTTTGATGCATGCTGACATATTGAATTTATGCAGATATTTGGATTAAGAATTATTATTAGTTAAAGGATTTTTAGAAGGCATTTTATAAGCCATAGTAGCAGAATAATTGAAGGGCTTATTAGCCAAAAATGTGTAAAGGGATAATAATCCTTTGCCATTTTGATGCAATACTACTATGATCATTACTATATAATTCTAAGCTAATTATATAATACTCCTTTTCACACTTAGGAACCTCTGATGAGTCTGTCTTGAAGTGGCACTAGATATAAATTTGCAATTAGAATTACAATTTAGAAGTGATTCAATGGTTTTTTTGCAAATAGCTTTTATACAACAAATTTTTTGTTCTTGCATGATCTTAACAGGAAGCCATGATTTTCGTTTTATATGTCCTTGTTTCTCACCTTAAGCAGGAATTAAATCCATTATGAAACTTCCTCATTAAGAGATTCATTATATCATATTTTGTGTTCAAGCAAACAGCAAAAGTTCTTAAATTCCTGCTTGTGTTTAGGTTGATATGAAATATTGATCAAAACACAAAGCACAGAACAGGCATTTATTAATGGTATGGCCATTTCTATTTCTGCTAATAATAGCAGACATTTAATTGTGATATTCCTGGTTTGATTCTGTTAACAGTTTATCTGTGTTCTGCCTTTATCATGTTTTTTCAAAGTCCTTTATCCTCTGCTCAGGTTGTGACCCTTGGTCATTTGGTCATTTGGTCATTTGGTCGTTTGGTAATTTTCTGTCACTTGCTTTGTTTTTCAGAGCATATGAAGTGAAATTTAGTTTTAAGGTTACTTACCTCATCTCTCTTACCATCTGCCTTCTTTCCATTTGATGACATTTTTCAAACTTCTCCTTTTTCATTATTATTTGCTAGGTGTATTTGCTTTGGCTTTGCTTCTTTGAAATTCATTATTTCTTTGAGTGTATTGCTGTCCTAATTTCCTGTGACTTTTCTCAAAGGAACTCATTTCCCTTTGTAATTTCTCTTTTGTTGTTGACCATCTGCTTTTCACTCAGAAAGTGCATGAATGCAGTTGACCTCTCTTTGTTTTCGATTGGTCAGTCAGAAGAAGTAGAACCATTTCCAATAACATTTATTAATAATATTGTCTACTAAGAATCTAACAGACTGCTCAAGAAGTGTGATCAATCCATGTTGCATTACACCTCTTTAGACCTGTGATTTAGTGTTTTTGAGTTTCTTAAAGAAGCGCATTAGAGCAGTGGTTTTCCAACGGTGGTACACGTTACGCCAGATGTCGCTAAGTGGTACATGAAAAATTCAAAATCATTTAAACTTTCTATAAGTTTATGGCCATCTTTCTGATTAGCTATTGACTATTGAAGTCACAGATCACATTAACACTTTCTAATAGTGATTTTATTTTCTTTTGTTGTTGTTGATATGATTACATTCTTAAAATTATATATTTTTAAAGTTGTCTACCTACGATCCTACACTAATTGGAAGGGTACTTCATGCTCACCTACAGGGTTGTTTTTGATCTGACCTTTGCTGATGGTATGCCAACGATTTTTTTACCTGGTGGTACAATAAAAATAAAGATTGAAAACTGCTTCTTTAGAGTTCATCAGATACATGCATAATTTACACATACATGAAATGCAATCAGATGGAATGTGAATCGGCTTTATGGCCTGTAAGAGTTACAGATTACCTATCCTAGTGTGTAAATTTTGACATTGGCAGTCCAGTTCAACAGAGACTTCAATATTAGTTACTGTCTCAGTTGAATTATCCTTTTAACATTGTGATACTGTAGTACTGGTAAATGACGTGACAGAGGGAGATGTGTAACTGGACTCAAAGTAGTCTGGTCATGTTGCCTAACATACCAACCAGCCTTTCATGTGCTGAGCATCTGCACACAGGTTCAGCAAAATATCCCGAACTAGAGAAAATCTTCAGTTGCCTCAAGTTTTCCCTCTGGCTTAGCTCTTCTCTCCCACAAGTCTTCCCATCTCCATCTACATTCTCCAACCCCTTTCCCCTCCAAATATCCTGGCCTCTCCCTCATTTCCTTCCTCAGTTGCATTTATAAAATTATGTTTTGCTTTCCATTTGTCTCTTGCTCTTTCTCCACTCTGTACTCCCTCTTTCCTCCCAACATCCTTCTGCTCTCGAATCTCTCCTCCTCAATATCCCTTCTCCAGATTGTTCCTTGTCCCACTCTTCCTCCTCAACTTCCCATTCATTTATCTTGCTTCTTCCATTCCCTCACTCTCACATTTACATAGACTCTTCACATTGCTTCT
Source organism: Allolobophora icterica (assembly GCA_963556255.1). Taxonomy (NCBI): domain Eukaryota; kingdom Metazoa; phylum Annelida; class Clitellata; order Crassiclitellata; family Lumbricidae; genus Allolobophora; species Allolobophora icterica. The sequence continues at coordinate 39,808,212 of OY744609.1, read as the reverse complement.
CCTTACCTTGGCCCCACCGAACTTGTGACCGAAGTAACTGCCAAAAATGTTCTCGCATAACTCGATATATGTTGATTTCACATAGGAAGATTGTATTCAAACTGAGACTGCAGAGGCGAGAAGCTGATTATGATAGCCACCCTGTTGTCTGTGTCATACCAAGTGTAGTAGGGTTAATATATTTTATGCCAAAGCAAGTACAGTTCTATGCATGTGATATATTTTGTTAATTTAACATCATCATCGTAGATGTTTGGTGTTATTACAGAAACACTATTTTATGTAACATTACCTATGGGCATATTGTCTGTAGTATAGTAGAGTGGAGTGTTTAATGACATTTGTGGCTGCCAACTAGAGAAAAATGCAGGAGACAATCTTGTCCCCATCCCCACCCCGCAACAAGTAAGTCTTCCCATCCCCGCTCCATCCCGGCATGTTTTGTCTCCATCCCCACCCAGTGGTTAAAGTGGTTTGGGTGGGCAGTGGGAACTTCAAAGAAGAGTTCCATTGCAACGCATGCGTGAGCAGTGGGAACGCAAGCAAAGAATTTCGAGAGCAGTGGGAACACCGTTCCCACCATTCCCACTCCACTTTAACCCCTGCCACATCCATCCCAGCAGGACTACATCACATTCTGTGCAGATAGTTCTCCCCAATTAAAATTAAAAAAAACAGTTATTACCTTACAAAGCTATTTGTATTGCTGCTTGAATTAATATAACATAAAAAACAAATTATCTTGTCAAAAGTTTGCATTAACCAGGTCCTGCTTATTTCTGACTAGTTAACAACTTCAGGAAATAATGTTTAGTGTAAACTGTGAAAGCATTTTACCATTACCATGATTTTATCACCGGCTCATTCTCCATTACCGCATTATTACGTCAACAGTAAACCCATTACTGCAATCAAACCGCCATTGCTGTCCCCATTATCGCATTATTTACTGCGGGAAAACTTACTGCGTCACTCTAGTGTAGACCTTACCTTAACGTGCAATGTCCTGAATTGTATCCTACATTAAGGAAATGTCTGTATATTTTATCCAGTGTATAGTGATCTCTTTTAGGTTACATTATCTGTAGTAACATTACTGGTCGATAATTATCTGTATACTGCCTGTTGACTCAGTGCAAATGAGTATCAGAAGAAAGTGGTGTCTTTGGTGTGGGACTATAATTAATATGTTGTTCTTAAGAATAATAATGATATTTGTTAAACCATATTTTGTGTTGAAATTTGTGAAATGATATTTATTATTGAACTTGAAATTCTTGAATCTTAGTGCACATCTTAAAATACCAGCTTACATTTGCTGGTCAATCAACTAAAAAGTATCACACTTTATTTGTCTGTGGCGCCAATGGCTGACCACATACGTGTCTTGGCCTTTTATGGTATTGATGTGTGGCTAATATTGTACATCCTGAAAATGAAATGCAGCCAGAATAGTCGGAGCTATTGTTACAGCCAGGAAGTTCTCATTCTTGTTAAAGTTCACATAACTGTATCACTGTCAGCAGAAGAAAAGAGTTGTTGTAAATGCCTTCCTGCCCTGACTTAGCTGTTCAAAGCCTCTATTTCCATTAGCCCCCATCAGTTTATGGCTCTTAGGTGCCAGTAACACTATTACCTATTTTAGCAGACTTTTATGACTGTTCCTGGGCAGAGGTTATGATGGTGATGATGAAGACTGTGCCTTCTGCCTGCAAGATATGAAGTGAAACTCAAACCAAGGCTGAAATAAATTAAAGAAAATCCATGTTGTTTTGCACAGTATAGTAGTGAGCTGCTTATCTGAAAAAGCAACACATAAACTACAGCTCAATAAAATGGTTGCAATCAAATTCACAGCTTATACAAAAATGAGTTGAATGCAGGGAATTACTTGTATCTTAGATCTTAGTGTTACTATTATTTTCACTTATTTTTCATTGAATTTAAATAATATGTACAATGATTGAAAAGTTTCTTACCCTTCACTTTGCTCTACAAATCTGTGTTTGCAATGTTCACTATCGGGGCATTTTAGGAGCTTTTCAAAGGAACTGATTGTGAGTAGATGTGTAACAAATTGCAAAGCCATGACTTAGGATAAAGTGCCTAACACAGATGTTGATCTGTATCAGTAAGTACCATAGGCTGTCCAATTGGAATTTGTTTCAGAATCCAGATTAATTGTTCTGTTTTTGGTTGTTTCGCTGTCTGTACACTGGCAGTTGCAGACAAAGCATCTATTTCTGTTGTTCATTCACTCTCAGTTGCAGACAAAGCCTTTGTTTCTGTTGTTTGTTCACTGTCAGTTGCAGACAAAGCCTCTGTTTCTGTTGTTTGTTCACTGTCAGTTGCAGACCAAGATTTCTCCACTATCCATACAATTTGACAAACTTACAATACAATTGGATGTAGATTACAGGTCATTGGCCCATATGATGTTTTAATTTAAATATAGAGTAAATTAAAAATTATAGAAAAAAATTCTAAATCAGTTGCCAATTTTTAAAGGAATAATTGAAAAGTAATAATTGGTAATTGAATTACAATGAAAATGTCATTGTAATTCAGTTACTTCCATAATCAAGTAATTGTAAATGTAATTCATTTACATTTACAAGCATGTAATTGCAGTTATAATTGAATTACATTTGCAATGTAATTGATACAACACTGTATGTATGTTGTTTGTTCACTGTCAGTTGCAGACAAAGCCTTTATGTATGTTGTTTGTTCATTGTCAGTTGCAGACAAAGCCTCTATGTATGTTGTTTTTTCACTGTCAGTTGCAGACAAAGCCTCTGTTTCTGTTGCTTGTTCACTGTCAATTGCAGACAAAGCCTCTGTTTCTGTTGTTTGTTCACTGTCAGTTGCAGACAAAGCCTCTATTTCTGTTGTTTGTTCACTGTCAGTTGCAGACAAAGCCTCTGTTTCTGTTGTTTGTTCACTGTCAGTTGCAGACAAAGCCTCTATTTCTGTTGTTTGTTCACCATCAGTTGCAGACAAAGCCTCTATTTCTGTTGTTTGTTCACTGTCAGTTGCAGACAAAGCCTCTGTTTCTGTTGTTTGTTCACTGCCAGTTGTAAAGTTCTTATTCTTATGTCCAGATTTGAGCTTAAATCTCAGGTAACTTCAGATCACAACTTTTGATGACTAATTTTGAAAGAATCACTTAATAATTGCTGTTCAGGATGCATTTTGTATGGCAGAGGTAACCCCTTTCTAGTCACTGGTTGAGACGGCCTTCCTCTGAATTTGTGTGCAACATCCCACATTGGGTTAGTGCTACAATGCTATTACAATACCACCCTTCAAGAGCATTGAAGTCTGCCAGTATTGTGTTTGCTGTGTTTTCTGTTGCATCGAGTGTTGAAAGAACGCTCAGGTGATGATATGGTCTTCTGGGTTATTATGTGTGCACAGTCAACTGTGCCTTGTCTCAATTCAATTCGATCCTGCCGAGATATTCCCTCACTGCTTCCAGTGGGGAACCTCACTTGCCCGACTGCCAGCAGATCATTCCTTCCACTCCTGCTTTTAACCAAACACCATTCAAATAACCATATTCAGGTTTCCTACAGCACAGTTACTATTTTACAGGTATTTTTGTTTGTCTTATGAAATTTTGATATTAGAAGTTATTTATCGCTTAAACCTGGTAAAGGAGCTGTTTTTATTTTCATGTTGGCCAGCATTGATAAGCGGTAACCTTAAACACATTCTAAACAAGAGCATCAGTGAATGAACTAAATAATTCTAGTTCTACCTGAATGTAACAAAAATGTCTGTCTGTTATCTGTGCATAATTTGCAAGGCTGTGAAGGAGATGCATTTTGATGGCCCCATACATCAGACAAAGGTCGTGCATTGGTTGGCTTTGCTTAAGTCGTGTAGGATTAGACTGTTTCACTGTTTCATCGGGCAATTTGCTATGTGACATAGCTTGCCAAAGCACTGGGATTATTTCTTATCGACAGGCTTTCCTTGCTGGACATGCTGGAGAATTACAATTGTTCGGATGGTTCATAAAAGCATTCATAGTGGCCCAGTAGTTTTGGCACGTGTGAGTGCCCTAGCCTCCTATTCCTATACAGCTATGTCAGGACGTCTTTCTTTAGGGAGGCAGGCGATGGATGGGATCGAATACTTTGGAAGGTTCTCCTAATGCTTTGAGAACCACCAGAGTCATAAATGTGGCAGTAAAGGTGGAATGAACAAAGTGCTCCAGTCAAACGACTCGTTGGTGCTTAAGTTCGTTTAATGATGATGAGTTCATGACAGGAGACGACGCTGCTTCCTTCTATACTCATCTTCCGGTTTATGCCTGTCTGTCTGTATTTCCCCAGTCTGTCTCTCTTCCACTCTGCTTATACTGTCTGGCTCTTTGCCTTTGCCTGTCTGTCTCTTTGTGTCTGATTCTTTCTGTGTCTATTTGCCTGTCTGTGTATCTCTGCCATTTCTGTTCTTTGTCTTTCTTTCTTCTACAACTAGGGATCGATCAGTTGTAATGATAAGCAAGGCAATAAATCTGGGGCAGCTTTAAGCTTCTTTCCCATTTGTGGCATGGAATGCTTTCAGTTGGTGCTGTACTTTCAACTAGTCAATTTATTGTCTTCTGCAGATTCCATTTGTTTATATTTGATTTACCTCTGGGGTTTATAAGTGGGTTGCAACTTCTACCATGAGGTAAGAAACGACCAATTTTGTGACAGTAATTAAGGATATCCAGTCCAAACTATGCAGCTCTGTCATCACATAATTCCTTTGCATACTGGTCAGCATGATGGAAGGTAGCTACATTATTCTTCCATGATTTCAGAAGTTATAGATTTTTGTGTACAGTAACGAGATAGATACAGCTTCTATTTGAAAGGGTTCTTTGCAATTGTTTGAATTTCACTGGAAGCGACCATCATTGCTCTGCCTTGGCCATTATTATAATGTGCAATATCACTACAATAATTTAACAAAGTTCTAGTGTTATGACAGTGCACAGCTGTTCCTCTATGAAAATAACCATCAAGAAGTAAACTTTGAAGACCAGGAAATATAACAATATGACAAATAAGAAAAAGTAAGGAACATTATCCGCTTGTAGGATATGGAGAGATTTAACTAGTGCTTGCACTTGTATGGATGTTTTACAGTGCTCTTGAATAAGCGGCTCGTGCTTTACGCTTAGCTTTAGAGTAGTGCTTTAGAAATTTGGAATTTACAATTTGTGATTAAAATAACTTTTTTATACTAATTTTAAACGAGATGGTCTGATCATACACTTGTTTGTTAGTAATCATGAAACATAAATGCTCTGAAACCACAGGTGAACCTGCGCTTGGAAATCAAAGGGTTAACAGACAATGCGATGAGACATGTATGCCACTTTATCACATTTCGCCTGTCATATCTAAAAATACAAGCTTAAACAAGCAATTAAATTGCATAGGCTAGATCAAAATTCATTCATAAAACTGTTACTGTTTGCGCTTTGAATTCAGCGGTTATAACCTGTGGATGAATTGAACCAAAACCAAAACCCAAAACCCAAAAAATGTGTGGCTGAGGCCTGAACAAGTGCTACAAATATCTGGTTTGCAAAAAGTTAACTTAAAGATGTAGGTCCTATGCAGCTACTTTTTAGAAATTGCGGGTTAAAGTTTACCACAACTTAAGTTGCTGTTCCCATGGTCTTGAATGTTTATGAGTGTATTAAATTGGAGCATATTCATATGCCTCTGAGGCTGCCATAAAGAAAACTGCTCATTTACATGATAAGCGATGTAGATGATTTCAATGTAGGGCACCAAGGGGACAGGCTAAAGTGACTATAGTTGTAGGGCATCATAATAACATTTAAAATGAAAATACTTAGACAGAGAAATGGTACATAAGTCCATAAATAAAAATTTTAAGCTACGATTCTTTTTGCCTTCAGAGTGCACTGATTGCAGATTAACATTTCCACCTTTGTGAAGGTTTTTTAGTCACCATCACATAAATTGTTGAATATTTATTTAAATTAAAGTTTCATTTTTAACTGTTACATAATTTGAATATTGCTTTTACTGTAATTGAGCTTCTGTTTGTTGTTTTATTCTCATTTATAAAATGTAAAATTTTGTCTGGCGCTATTAAATTTTCCTGACATGCTTGTTTAGGTGTATCTGAAACAGTAAATTGTTTGTTGTGCAATATGAGTTTTGTTACAGAAATGTGTTTTTGTAAATATAAAGTGTTTCTTGTGTTTGTGTGTGTTGTGATCTATCTATACTATATGGCTGTGAGTGCATTTGTCTGTGTTAACACATGCTTGTGTGTCCAAATGTAAAAAGTGCTCTAATGTCATATACACCATCAGCTGCTGTTGCTAAATTTGTTTTAATAAAAGGATCCAACTACTTCACGTGCCTTCACTGTGTCGGAAGATTTAAAGTTTCGTGGCTTTTGCTTTTACTGGCAGTCATGCATCTCAGCTCACAGTGGACCACCAAAGTGGATTTTAGGTTGCTTTGTTGTTGTCTAATCTGTGCTCTTCCATCTCAGTGTGAATGCAGGGAGTGGTCCACCACATTCGCTGATCACACCACACCATTTCTGCCAACTGCATGGTGGATAAAAGGAAATGAGAAGAAAAACACAGAGTCATCCCACGTTGATCCATTGGCAGAATTAAAGTTATGTTGTGGGTGTTTCCAATGTGTGTCTCCAATGTGCGCACATGTTGGACCTACATGGCGCCAGTTGCACCATTATAAGCCTGCTCATCTCCTCTCGCGTCCTGGGAAATCAGATGATACAGTGCACATGCAGTCTAATAAGCATTCTTGATTTATTCTCCATTTTTCAATTGACATCATCATTCTGATCTGTGACTCCTGATAAATTGGACGGATTTACGAACGGTTGAATATTGCCTAGACGCGCCATGCAGTCCATATAATGCAATCTGTCGGTGGACGAGTAGACTGGCCGCAATCTGGGCTGTTTCCAGGCACCCTGCTGTGGTGCAAACTGCTGTGATGAGTGCCATTCCAAACGGTCAACATATACCGATAAGGACTGTCACATTTAAACATGGTGGTTGAAAGAGTCATGGAAAATTTATGAACCATAGTGGCGGGCGTGGGTCGGAGCTGGTTTGGGAACCAGTTCTGCAAATTTATCAAAAGAGACGGGCATCAGAAATCTAATTTGAGTGTACATGTGATTGCCTTTTTGGGTAATGTAGCATGGATTTGTGTTTAGTCTAGTGTTCTTATGTAGGTACTGTCGTACTCTGTTCCTTGGTGTCGACTGGTTAATTAATCATATGCCTTCAAAGCCATTTGCTCGTACTGTTAGCTGCTGCTAATGTGTTTGAGGAGCAATAATGATGCTCACTATTAGGATGCTGATAGTCTTGGCTGCAAAAAGTGATGTGTTCTTGCTTGCTGTGACAAAACACTACAGCCAAACATCCTTTGACCCTTTCTGTAGAACTTTGTGAACAAACAATCTACCCCTTTGCCTAGTTTTTTTAAGATGCTCTTCCCTGTAGTTGTTTTGTTAAAGAGTAAAAATGCAACTGAAAGCAACTGTTGGGTTTATTCATTTGTAAGTGCTTCTTGCTTTTGTGTTTTATCAGATTCAGTGATCTGTACTAATGACTACAGAGCATGGGTTTTTTGTAATTGACCCCTTTGCCGCCACATACCGGATATATCTGGCACCCAGCAGAAAATGTCAGCGCCTTACCTCTGAATTATTCCAGTGCAAACACACAGACTCAGGGAAGTGTTGGCTTGACTAATTTTATGCTGTGTGGCGTATAAGATATTACAACAGACTAGATTCTTGCTAAATTTGGACTACATAATTTTTATATGAGCGACTTTCATTTCCGGTAGTTAAGAAACAGCAACGAGATCTAAACAATAATGACAAAGCATAAAGTTACTGTAGCTGATGTCTGGCAGGCAGTTTATGAGTGCGATTCAGAAAGTTACTCTGCTTTTTATAGCAATTTAGGCGATAAATCTGACTGCAAAGCGTGTGCACTACAGGATGCAAATAATTATAGCAATGATGAAGACAATGACAGATTCAAATCAAAACAGAGTCTGATAATGCTACTTGGCATTCTCCTAACTTTGTATGGAAGCCCGCTTTCCATGAATTACTTGCATTGTACCCCTTTGAGGGTGTGACAGGTTTGTCTGTTGATGTCAACAATTTCACAGCTGTACAATACGATGGTTTATATGTTTCACAAGATCTTACCTGTCCCAGTAAACAAGGCTTACCTGCAAAGTGAAATACTGGGAGTCTCAGCAGACACTGCTGCCAGTAATAATGGGAGTGTGCCAGTAATAATGGGAGACTGAACAGAAAGTGTTGCCAGTAAGAGGCACAGAATTTTCTGAATTACTGTAGTATGAGTATATGAGAGCATTATAGCTGATCACAACTTCCAATTTGCTGAACAGTTTTTGTTTTGTGAATCAAAAGTTATTTGCATAATTGCTGAACAGCAAAGTGACATACTGGGAGTTTTGCAGAACTGCTGCATGGGTTCTGTTTCTTGTTCTTGATGTAAGATTTGTGTCTTTAGCAAAAGCTTATAAATCTACCTTAATTCTTTTGCACATCAGACATAATTGGCAAAACAATGAATATGCTTCAATTGGTCATTTTCTAAATTTTCACATTTTTGGTTTATTGTGTGGCATTTTTGCCTGTGGCAATGAAGTGGTTAAGACTGCTTCTCTATATTTTTCTGTGTTTATCAGCATTGCAGTGAGTACTTGTGTATCCTCTTAACATTATTATTATTATTATTATTATTATTATTGTTCGTTTATTATCTCAACACGTTGTCACACTGCAGCATGGTACAAAACACAGTTTAAAATAATAGAATGAAGAGTTGCTTGATTGTAAAGAAAAATGGAGAAACTGGATTTAATTTAGGGCACCATAGAGCAGTGGTTCCCAAACTATGGTCCGCGGACCGGTGCCCGTCCGCGAGCCCTCAGTTGCCGGTCCGCGAAGTGAGTCAAGACACTGGACAAAAAAGATGATGAACGTTTTCTCGATTGGGTCTCGCTTCGAACTATCTTAAAAGAAAAACGATTGTCTCGCAATCAAAACCATATTTTTCATAAAAATTAAAAAGATTTGTTCTGGGAGTAAATGTATTTCAGCTATTGTAAACAATAACTGCCATAGAAATAGTTATTCGACGAATTTCTGACAGATCATATAGAAGTTGTTCGACTTTACTAGAAATTTTGATCGTAACATTTGCGGCTTTTGACCGGCAATTAGAAACCGGATGTGACGTATCAAATTTCGTCTTAATAATCTGGTCACTGCTTCCGTCAATAGAAAATAAACACGTCTGCTTTTAAATTCGATATTGTAAGTATAGGCCTAACATATTATAAATTTGAAAATGTAAAGTTTAAACAATTGAAAATACCACACCTCACTCCGGAGACGATTAAACATAATTATGTTTGTTATCTATACTAGTTTATTAGAGCCTGATGGATTTTTCGTACCTCGGTCCTTACAAATATTTAAAACAATAAATATATTAATAAACAACACTAGCAGTTATAGCCTATTTATCTTTTTTAAATGCAACTTTTTGATTTATATCAGATCAGTACAAAGTATTCAGTTGATATTTAGTACAGAATTATATACCCGCGCTACTATTAAAAAATAATTTAACTTTTTTATAGATAAAATATAATTTAAAAATTGGGTGCCGGACCTGCTGCAATGGGAAAATACCTGCCGGTCCGTCAAATTGAAAGTTAATTCCTGCCGGTCCGTCACACTGAGAAGTTTGGGAAGCACTGCCATAGAGAACTCTAGGAATAGTTTCATTCTAACAAGACAATCAAGGATGTACAAGCAAATTGACCTCAGCTAGTATCTATAGTTTCCCTTAGAAAAAGATCTTATAACACAGCCTCAGTGTAAGGTGCTTTTGGTGTGGCACATAAAGAGAGTGTTACAAAGAGGTTATAGTGTAGTGTTCAATTGTAGCTGCTCCTTCTCAAGTCATCTGGTGATGGCAAACTAGAGTCTTTGTTCTGATGAGAGAGGGTGAGCTGAAAGTCTACACAGATGTTATCATGTAGACCATAGTTGTTAAAAACGATAGAAACTAAATAAAAAACGGGAAAAAACGTCGTTTTATTCAAAAAAATAAAAAACGAGAAAAAAACGGAAAAAAACGACAGATGAAAATAATTTGACTTTCTCGCATCTTGTAGGCCCTACTGCAATTTAAAATTAACAACCTTGTTTACAGAATTTAATCAGCAAATAGCGCAACTTTATTTGTAAACACTAAATAACATCAAATTCTACAACAATTATTTTATTTCTTATAGGTTTGGTTTAATAAGAAATTCAGAAATTAAAAATATTGAATTCTTTTCAAATTTAAATTGTTAACATAAGTCTACATAAGACCAAGCTGACTAAACTAACACAATTAAAAACTAAACTTTATAGGTATAGATTATAGTGAAAACTTTCTCACAGTAAATGCATTTCAATTTAGCCAATGCTGAGATTTTGTCTTTCTCGTATATCAAAGTAGGCCCCATAATGCGGATCCATTCCGCACCCTTTTCTTTTGGCATTTTAGATAACTTAGAAATAACTTTTTAAAATTTTATTTCTTGTACTGTGCTATTTCACAAAGTAGGCCTATTTATTTCTCAAATGATGACGTAATTAGCTGAATCTTGAAAGTACGGAGTCAACGTAAGAGACATCAGACAAAAAATTTAACAGGAAATGAAAAAATTAACAGACAGTAAATAAATAAATAAAGTTACATACAAGAAATAAAAGACGGAAAAAACGATAAGAAAAATAAAAAACCAAAAAAAACGATGTTTTTTGGAAAGAAAAAAAAAACGAAAAAAAAACGGTTTTTACAACTATGATGTAGACCTCTAATCTGATTTAACAACATATTGCATTTAATAAAATTTGTCTGATATAAGTTTTGAGTTTTATGCAAGTTAAAAAATAAATGGTTTTGTCATATACAATTTGTTCACTCATTTAGATTTCAATTGTTTTTCATTATTCATTAGTTCATGGTCTTTTGTTTAATGTTTTTCTTGTACATTTAAAACTGTTTTAGTAATAAATAAGTTGCTTATTATTGACCATTTTGTAGTTGTATTACTTGATTGGCTGATAGATTTATTGCTTGATTGAACATCTTTAATATGCCAAATCAAATGCTGATTGGCTGCTTCTAAAAAGCAACATACATTTACTTCAGAAGCACTTGTACTTGGTTTTACATGCTGTAAAATGCCATCTAAGACTAAGAGGCTTTTAAAAATTCAGCCTGATCATTTAGTACATGTTTTGATCAAAAGTTAAATAACATTAGTGGCTGACACATTGTGTGATTGTGACAGCGACTGTGTCTTAAATTTCATTGAGGACTGATAAGCAGGTGTGTTCAACAAATAAAATTTTTTTAATTCATTCATCCAAAAATTAACAAAGTTTTAATCTTTTCCATGGCACTGTTTTCAGTTCTTAATAACACACTTGTATACAAAAAATCAAAACCAAATGAGGTCTTTTTCTAGTTTGATTCTTGCTTAGCAACAGAAGTTTTGTTATATATGTGATTTGATGTTATTCCTTTGCCATATAATTTGCTTTCTGTTGCTGCAGTTCATTAAGTCTTTGAGACTCATGTCACCCTGATTCACCCTTCTCTCGTCTCGGTCAAATATTGACCAAACTGGACAGTTGACTGCCTTCTTTGCTTGAAAGGGATTTTATTGTCAGTTGACCTACAAGCTTATGCGGGCAACTGGTGACCGCTTTGTTGATCGACAGTGATCATTATTGCTGGCGTTTGGTAGCGATCGGCTTTTCTTCCTTTCTTTCCATCTTCCAATATTATTTTCTGTGCCTTGATCCTAAAGTCTCCAGTTTTTATGTATTTCATAAAGACACGTGAAAGCTTAAGCTGGTATTATTGCTTTTGGTACAATATACAATCTCCAAGGTATAATACTTTATTATTCTTTTATTATTATTGAAATCATGTCTTCTTGATGAATAAAATTACTTATACAGTTTAATTAACTTTTGTCATTATTTCGTTTTCAGTTCATTCTAATATTTGAAATATTTTCTCTGAAATATTCTGATTATTTTGTTGTTGTTTTTATAGCTATTTGTAATTGTAATTGCAAATTTAAATAGTGCCACTTCATGTGAACAGGTATGTTGTTATCTGTTGAGTTTAGAATGCGGTTTTTAACATAATTAACCACTGGCATGATTTGCATTTAACAGTAGAATAGAAGTGTCTATTTCTTTGTTTCCTTTATGTTAATTTGAAATCATCATTTATTTATGAGATGATGCGAAAATGTGTTTATGTGCATATCTTAATTTTAAGCCTGCCTCATGCATATGGTAAATAGTTCAATATAATTAAGTTTCACTGTTAGAAGGTGTTATGCATTTCATGCATAAGCTTTAGGAAATAACAGCTGTGTAAATTATGAATGCCTTTATTTTGCCAGAACACCAGAAAATAAATTAAGCAGAATATTAAACTTTATTATTTTTCCAGTGGGACATATCTTCTGCATAATACCTAAGGATTGCATATATAATGTAATGTAAATTTCTCAACTTTCCAAGTGCCACAATATAACTTCAGGGGACCCAAAAATAATCACTGTCTAATGTCGATGCTGCTTCAAATCAAAGCCGCATAATCCAGATTGGTAGGTTAGTTTCAGTGCTAGATGTAGGGAAAGAGATAGTGTGATGTTGTAGTGTAGAATGTAGATATTTGGAATAGTGGAGTTATGTTCTTGTGATATTAAAAGCAAGAAATCATTTCCTGTTCAGTTTTAAATTTCAAATGAAAGACTCCAGGAGAAAGTGGAGGAAAAGTCCTGAGATATTCACAGGTGAAGGAAAAGGGAACTAATGGACAATTTCTTATTACATTGGCCGGCACACTGACCGAAATGTTGTTATATGAAGCCAGAAGAATTGTACTTGTAGTTTTGATCAGAAAATGAATAGTTTTGCTTCAGGACAAAATTTATTTTGGGTGCTCTCTGTACTGATCTAAATGATGTTACAGTTTATCAACACAAAAAGTTCAACATTAAGTAAACAATGCCCAGATGATTTGAAAAGTCACCAGTTGTGGGCTTGTGCATGCACTTAGAGCCCAGCCAATGGAACCCCTTCAAAAGTTGATGTCGATTTCATGTTCAGAGTTCCTAGAATGTGTTTCTTCAAGAATGCATAATGATGCACATGGTGATGTAGTCTGCCACCGAGGGCATTCCTACTCAGGTGGAAGAAGACACAGTGATCGGATATCTTTCAAACGAGAAGATCTGTGCAAGGCAGGCAAGAAAGAAGAAATATTTGCAGTATGGAGCATATTTTCTTTTGTATGGCTTTCAAAATTTGCTAACAACTGTAGGTCTTTAGATTTTGGGAGTTTTCCAGTGAGAACCAATAATGTATTTTCATGGAAGCCCATTTCTCACCAAATCTTTGAAAAGTGGGTTTGACAATTGGATGACCTTGTCAAATGCCTTTTGAAGGTCAATGTTTTTTTCAGGGTAGCCAATATCAGCATGCTTTATACCTGCATCAGCATATTCTATAACAGAATCACTGAGCAAAGATCCAGTTATAATCTGTCTTTTAAAAAATAAATAAATAAATACTGAAGATTAGAGTGCCGTATTTCGTAGACAGTCGATAAGATCAAAGCAACGATTCAGAAGCACTTGGGTCGATATGCAGTGGCTTGAGGTGGATTCAAACCTGCGACCCTGCGGTTACAAAGTACCGACCTACACCACTACGCCACCGCGTCTTTTGCAAGGCACTGTACTTAAATCAGCAGAGCTATCTTTGCTCCTTGCTAACCCTCATTCTGACAGATTTTGCACTTGCTCAGAAGGGACTTTGATTTTTGTTGTGCCTGACTCTTAACTTTTAAAATTGGTCTTTTGGGTTTCTGGATGGTTGATCCTAAGCTTTGCTATTAATTGCCTGTTCTGTGCATTTTGTCAGTTCCTTGATGTAATTCGGATCTAAAATTAAGACTCGTCTGTTTCAACTTGCTTCACCCCAACTACAGTCTGACTGGGCTTCTTCATTGAATTTCTGTTTTGACTGAGGTTTCAAGTGAAATGACCATCAACTGCATTCTGATAATGGAGCTTGTCATTACATTATAGAAATGATTTATGTGATAAACTGGGTCAGGTGTACTATTATATGACTCAGTATCATTTTATTAGACGTGTACAGTAATGACCATATATTGCTGTAGAACTTACATTGTTATACTTATTGTTGTACCAGGCAAAATGTTGTTGAATTCATGCTGTGTATGTTTGCACTTGATGTGAAAGATCTTTCAACTCCAGGGCCAAACTTATGAGTTCTGATGAGTTTCTGCAGAAACAAGTGTATCACTTATATCCTTTTGTGGTTTTGGGCGATGCAGGTCATTCATGGCATTTCCAGTTACTATTGATTTTCAAACACGGTGTTTTGCACACTTAAAGAAACCTATGCTAACACATTCTACATCCTGCATCTAATGCCATTGGTTTTTGAAGCTATACTTGACTAAATTTAACAGGAGTGTGGGCATCATCTGATGTGATAATATTCTTTTTGCATTTACTCCAGTATGTATTTTCTCCTACAGTATTACTGCTCCAATATACCCTTTACACGTCTGTTTGATCTTTTACTGTTAAAATTTACTCAAACAATGGCTTGTAAAGTTCCAGAAAGTGAGTCTACTGAGACACAGAAGTAGTCTATGGGGAATACTTTTAGACATGGTCATGAATCTGTATCAGAGTTTACCACTATTCTAAAGTGAATTGTAGTGAGAGCAAAATTTAGTTGTGTTTTCTCATTTGCCTGACATTTTCGAGTCACCTGGGACATGTTGCTTTAACGATTTATGACACTGCTGCCACCACAAAGTTTCTGTAGCTTTTCAACATATATGCTTCTCCAAAGGCCATCTTGTAGATCACAAGCACATATAATGTGACGTCTATCGCTGTGCACCGTCCGCTTAGGCAGTGGTCAAGATCGGACTTAGGCCGGGTTTAATAGAGCTCCAGGGATTCAGGCACATGTGCCCCATGCAACCGAAGATCGCTGTCAACAGGATATTGCCGAATTTTATGACCCCATGCAAAGCCTGAATAGAAGGTGGAGGCCGTCGGTCTCAATGCCAAGTGCCACTCCTTGGAGAATGCAGTCCGTCTGATCTCGTCTAATGCGGCCCTCGCTCCTATTTGCCCATTCACTTCGATTTCAATTTGTCACCAGCGTACAAAGCTCACTGAGCTCACCATATTCATATCTACACTGCTGGTGTTAGTGTCTTTTTTGGCCATTTGTCTTTTGTTATTCAGCTCTCGGTAGATGCTGAGAATAGCAACAAGGCTTTTTGTAACAGACTTGAGCTTTCATATACAGGAAATGCCCAGGCTTTTATTAGATTGTAATGTCCACCAGAAATCGTTACATTTATGCAAGGTCCTGTTACTGAGTTCAAAACTAAATTAAGGGAATCTCTTGTTCTATGATCTTAGGTGAGTCATGTGGCAGTGGCTTCAAAGACATCTGATTTGTTCAGGTTAGTTTACAGGAGCTGTGCATTTAGCGGCTCCATTCTTGGTCACTATGGCTAGGTTGTTTGGAACCTACCATTTTCAGAAGAGATTCTTAAAAATAACAGTCTTCTGACCTGTAAATTGATCTGTTCTGAAATCAAGTCAGAAAACAAAGCAAACTCATTTCCTCATCTTCTGTTGATCATGAAGAAGCGAATGATATATTAAGGATCATGTGTCATCAGCATAGAGGTAATGATGAACAGAAGAGGAGGAAATGAGTTTGGCATAAAGAATGAACAGGAGGAGGAGGCTGAGAACAGAATCCTAAGGCAAACTGCAGGTGAGAGTGTGAGGATTAGGTGAGTGCCCAACAGCATTAAGAGTGAACGAAGAAGAGGAAAGTATGATTTGATCCAAGATTGGATCTTCTTCTACCCAGCTTGTGAATTAACCCCAAAGCGTGCAACAAGTGTTGTCAACAGAATGTATTTCCCACTGTGTAGGAATTCAAATTCATCCTCTGGTCATAGATGATGCTGTGAGCAACAAATGACAAGAAAATCTATAAATCTTGTGTTTTGGTACAGCAGACCCACCCTTCTAAATAGGGTAACTTTAATGTTTGCTATTAGAAACACTAAAATTCATATATTTGTTTTGCTGATTTACATACTTAAAATTTTGAAGACCATACCGTTGCTGTGTGTGTAGCTGAAACTGGGTTTTGTCTTCGGCATCCTATCTGATGTGACAGATGGAAGCGATCTGACTGATGTAATGCTCTGTTTTCTTGTGATTTCTATTCTTACAGTGATTCAGATTTCTCGGTGTACAGGGTCATACAGTTTTGTGATGATTAAAGGGAACTGAAGAGTGGAATTGCTTCCTTTGGGGATCATTTGTTATTCTTATCATGGACAAAATGAATGCTACTTATCATGATCACTCTTCAGTTACTCATTTTGGCATTGAGAGCGTCTCCTTTCTTCGGGTTATGCTCTAATTCCTCTAATCCTCAGAACATGATTTTGTTTTCATGAGAAGAACTTATTAGTATGAGATTCACATCAATTGTGGGATAATGAAGTCTTCAGCTCTGAATTCTGTGTAGCTTACTCTTTTGCATACAGGACTCTTTATGCTCAAGAGATATATTGTTGGCAAATGAACATTTTCAGTTACTGGACCTAGATTTTGGAACTCTCTTATTGCTTCTGTCCATTCTGCTCTGTCTGTTATGTCATTTGCTCCCAACTTATGACTTACCTTTTTTGAAATTAACTATCCACCATTATTGGACTGATCTTCTGGATATTGACCTTCTTACAGCTTGGGTTTGGAGTGCCATCAGTTGTTGCCTTGTACATTAACCCCAGCATGATAGAAGTTGTGAATTAAAATTTATGCGATTGCCACTTGGGTTTATAATTTTTGGAGTAAAATAAAGATACAACTTGGGTAATGGTTCCTGTATCAGGGAATGCAGCAAATTAACATGAGTTGTCAAAAATTAGGAAGGATGTTAACTTCCTAATAAGGGCATTATTGTGTCCTGTATCATGGTTCTTTGAGATGACTTTTAATGTAGGTTAATGTTTGTCCTGTATCATATATGTGTATATGATGCCAATGGCTTTAAAATAGTTTCACATAACATAACACTTGAAAGATTACTGTGCTAAGATGTGTGTCATTCATGCTAAATATTTACTGCACTGGTGAAGCCAGCCTTGGATTACCACTGGAAAGCCGCCCGTGCCAGCCAGTGCATTGCTTCAGCATAGCAGCTTTTCTGATGGACAACTGCTAAGCTTGGGGCTTGTCTGTTTCCGAAACATGCAGTCCTGTGAGATTCCAATGTCAGTGACTTAAGGAACGTGCCACTTTTGTGGAACCTAATAAGGTTTTTCGATCAATCGACCGATTGATTTCATCTAATCAACTTAATTTCATCTAGAGACGCAAATGTCTTCCCACCATCCACCAGGTTTGAATGATCGCTCTTTCGCATTTTTATTTATTCCGGATTCTTGCACTTATAATAGTATCATCAGGCGATATGAATAAATCTGGCAGCAGAAGCAGCAGCAGCAGCAGGAGCAGTGAGTCAGATGGTCCTGCATTACTGTCCATTAGGAAAGCAACCGGCAGTGGTATCTGATCAGCTGCGATTGATCTGTTCTGTTCAGGACCTCCTGCCTAAGAATGTGAAAAGGGGAGGAGGGAGCGAGGGAAAGCTCTAGGTGAGGCAAATGGAGAAATGGAAGGAAAGGAACAGAAGAAAAACAACAAGGAAATGAAGCAGGAGAGGAAAAGAAGAAGAAAATTTGGAGTAGGAGGAGGGTGTAGATGATGTTGATGTATATGATGAGTACTGAATGGGAATTGTTAGATGGAGAAGAAATAGAAAGGAGACAAGGATGAAGAGACATGGAACATGTGAAAGATGAAAATGAAGAAAAGGGTAAGTAGTAGACATATCAAAGGAAACCAGAATGAAGAGAGCAGAACGACCCGCAAGCAGAAAGACTTAATGTGTTAGCAGGGGATGGATTAAGGAAGAGGAGAAGAGTACATTAGATGGAATAGAATATGAGAGAAGTGAGAAGAAAAAACAGGACAAAATGATAGAAAACAAGAAAGAAAAGGACAAGCAGGACAAGATGAGAGGAAATCAAAAAGGGAATGAGAATAACAAAAGGGATAGCTGGGCAAGAGGAGAGAAAATCAAGGAATGAAAGAGAAGAAGAAAGAGAAGAAGCAGGGCAAGATGGGCAAAACACATGCAATGCAGTGGATGATGGGAATATGCAGGCTGCCAGGGTTACGAGTTATTAAAGTGGGGATATTTTTGCCAAAATCTGTGGGACTTTTGATAATATATGTGTGACTACAATGAAGGTTATTCTGTCACTTTAACCGTGATCATGTCCTCTGCTTTCTGGTCCTATTTTATGGATGTGGATAGAAGCTAACCCACGGTGCTTTTCTTTCGTTTAATGTCTAATTTTCATCTTCAGATTATTTGTTTTCTGCCTTCTTGTGGTTTGACCAATGTCTTTAAGATTTAACATAAATGGCAAGACACAATGTTTACCTCTTGTTTGTTATGTTTTTGTGAAATAGTGAATACTAGTCAAAATATATTATATTACCTTTGTTGCTAATGTTGTGTTTAATGTAGTTACTAGTTGGTTAACATTTGGAACAGCAATCTTATAATTAAAATTTCAGCAGGGTTTAGTTTTTAACTGGGAACGCAAGAACCATGAAGATATCTTTCTAACCCAAGGGGGCCAAGGGTCACTCTACTTTTACCACCTTAACAAAAGTAAAATGCAATCAGCTAAAATCCTCAGAACTTTATGAGTTTTGTGTTGTTTGTGATTTTGAATCTTGTTGACTTTTATATTATGTCACTTGCTTAGTGTGCTATGAACAGGCCTGTCGTGGTCTACGCGGGTGCATGCATCAAGGGAAGAAAACCGACGCGTCAACAAGCTTGTTTACAACGCACGGAAAATTCTGCAGCAAGCTGTCAACATTAATTCGGTGCATGCAACAAGGATATACGTGTTCAGTAGGACTTTCCAGGGAAAAGTACAGTGACGTCACAGAACGTTCTGGAATCCGGGAGAACTCTATATAAGATAGACCTGCTGTACATTAAGGGCCTTTTGACGAAGATTTGTAAACGTTGAAACATTGATCGTATAACGTTCAATCGAGACCAGCCAACCTGTGTGCTGTCTACGATTGTGATATTTGATAGACGAGTTGACTTACTTTATACTTAATCGACTTTATTTTTAAATAAAGATCTTTTAATAGTTCCTTCGTTGGTTCGTCGTTGCGATCGAAGGAGTCGACCGCGACATTATTGGTGTCAGAAGCGGGATCATCGGTGTTGGATCCGGTGAAGAAGACGCGAGCCGGCGGAGGAAGGAGTCAACCCGGAGGATCAAGAGACGGTCTGTTCCAGACAGCGAGCGGATCGAGACGCCTTTCTACCGTGGGAGACGGGTGAATCGGCATACGACAGTCGGACGGACGAAGTGCGTCGTTCGGCTGAGACAGCAGAAGACAGCAGTCAACATACGGGTAAGATCCTAGGTGTTGTCGTGGCTGAGAAGGAGAAAAGAGAGTGGAGTTGCAGCCGAGTGGGAGGCAGCCATTATTTCTCTTTCAATATCTGCTGATTATTTCTTTGAAATTTGATCCATTGTTGTGATCGAGGCCAGACTTGCGTGAGCTTGTATAGTTTTTGCGTACTTGGCGAGTGTACTTCTTTGGATACTGAATAGTTGCACTTTGGGTTGTGGAATTTTCCTTTTGTGTGGCGGGTTTGCCGCGTGGTGTCTGTTTTTTTTTGTTGATTGTTGTTGACTGACTATTTGTAAAAATGGAAGCGTTGACAACAGAGATGCAAGCGAATATTCGCAAAATGTCGTCTGAGCGCCTTAGGGTGTATCTTATGAAGGCAGGAAGGGACGAAGATGATGTTATGTCATGGGATCGAAATCAATTAATGGAAGAATGGGCCATGGAGATTGGAAAAGAGGAAGAGGAATTTAAGGGTAGTCCAATATCTCCAACAGGAGTGGATTACGAGCTGCAGAAGCGCCGTCTGGAGTTCGAAATCCGTAAATATGAAGAACAAAGGGAGGAACGGAAGGAAGAAAAGAAGGAACGGAAAGAGAAGGAAGAAAGAGAAAGGGAGGAACGGAAGGAGAAGGAAGAAAGAGAAAGGGAGGAACGGAAGGAGAAGGAAGAAAGGGAGGAAAAGAGGAGAGAGGAAGAAAAGAAGGAACGGAAAGAGAAAGAAGAAAGAGAAAAGAAGGAACGGAAAGAGAAAGAAGAAAGGGAGAGGAAGGAAAAGCAGGAAGAACGAAATGTTAGAGATTCTTTAGCAAGTCGTACTAAGCGTTATAGTGATGCCCTCAAGAATATTCTTTGGAAATTTCCTTCCGACCCTATAGAAATTCCAGGTTTCTTTGATCACTTGGATGGTTTGTTTAATGTGTATGAGGTGGATGAAGATGTTAGAGCAAAATTATTGCTAGCCATTTTAAGTGAAAGAGCTAAGGCATTAACCATGCGCCTTACTGAGGCACAGCTCCATGACTACAAATTCCTGAAGGAGTTTTTGCTAAGGGAGTTTAAGATAAGCCCTTCAAATCTTAGAGCCCGATTTTGGTCGTTGCACAAAGCATCGGACGAATCATTTACGATCTATTCATCCAAATTGCGTGTGGCTCTTATGTATTATTTGAAAAGTAGAAAGATAACTGATGAGTTTGATAAACTTGTAAGTTTATTGGTTGCGGATCGGCTTAAGGAGTCCTTGTCGAAGGCTTGTTTAGATTATATCTTGGCCCAAGAAAAAGAGGAGTGGTTGAGCTGTGAAGACATAGCTAATGCGGCTGACATTTATGTAGCGTCGCATGATGGTGGGAATGACTTAGTATGCCGTAGTCATCCGACACCGAAGTATAACAATTGGACGAGAGGTCAACCTCATGTTCAAGTCAATAACCAGACAGCTCAACCCAAGTCTCCCAAACCGGAATTAAGGGGTGAAGCCAAGATAGGTGCGAGGGTGTCTCAGGAGGAGGCCAAGGTAAAGGGTCTCTGTTTCCTATGTCATCAGAAGGGTCATAGGGCAAGGGAGTGCCAGACCAAACCAAGTTCTAAAAAGGTGAGTACTTGTATATCTGGGAACCCAACTGAAGAAGTGACCGACTTATTTGTTGAGAAGGTCAACGTGTTGCATGAGATACCTGAACAGGTAAAGCAAGGGAATTTATTGGATAATTCTAAACCAATAGGGTTGGAAACTGCTGTAAGGGTATACGAGAATAGTATTGATGGATTACACGAGAGGTCGTATATCAATGTACAGATTGAAGATCTCCCTTCTCAGCCAGCATTATCTGATTCAGGAGCAGAAATTTGTTGTATTGATAAGAAATTAATTGAGTCACTAAACTTACCCGTGATTAAACGGATTAATATAATTGGTTTTCAGGGAGAAGGATGTAAGGCAGATGTAGTATACCTACAAATGAAATTAGCTAATTCAATGGAAGGAACGACAAACATTGCGCCATCTTTGTGCGTCATGTTCGCTGCAGTCCCTGAACTAAATGAACGGGTTATTTTGACACCCCATGTTGTGGACCTATTAAGGGATAGTTCGCAATATGTAGTGATGGTAGCTGGCGTAGATCGATGTGTACAAATAAATAAAGGGGCAGAAGAAGATAACTTAGGAGTTAATATCGAGAAAAGTAACAGCAACGAATCCTTGCCGTCAGAAGTGAATGAATATTCTCAGGAGCAACTAGTTGATGATTCAGATAATTTTCTTGATGTTGAGTCAACAGAGTTCAAGTCTGATGAGGGAGTAGCGAATAATGATACTTTATTGCGTGAGCAACAGAATTGTCACAATCTTATATCTTGCTGGCAACAAGCGAGACAGAATAAAAATAATTTCTTTATAGATAATAACCTCCTGTACCACAAAGGGGAAATTATGGGACATAAGGTTAATCAATTATGTTTACCGGAAGATAGAATCGAGGTTGTCTTGCGAGTAGCACACGATGCCCCATGTGCTGGGCACATGGCTTTTAAGGCAACGAGAGCTAGGATCAAATTAAACTTTTGGTTTCCAAGAATGGATGAGAGGATTCGCGAATATTGTGCGTCTTGTCAAATTTGTCAACTAAGAACTCCAGTTAAAGTGGCAGATCGAGTCCCGATCACTCCTATTCCGAGGGCGGATGAACTCTGTTTTAACCATCTAAATATGGATTGTATTGGCCCTATGGTAGTGACTGGAGAATCCAACAAATCGAAACCCCAGTACAATTATGCTCTGGTTCTGGTGGACAAATTTTCTCGTTGGCCGATGGCGTATCCTCTTAGATCGCTGAATGCAAAGGGAGTTTGTGAAGCTCTGTTGCAAGTTTTTACAACTTTTTCTATTCCAAGGATCATCAGTTCTGATTGTGGTACCAACTTTACCAGTCGTTTGACGAAAGAATTCTTGCGGCGAATGGGTTGTAGTCCCAGATTTAATACCCCTGGACATCCTGAGGCAGCTGGATTGGTTGAAAGATGCAACCAAAGCTTGAAAACCATGATCTTTAAGCTTGCTCAATCTGATCCTCGTGGATGGCACCAATTGTTACCGTTTGTTCTGTGGAGCCTTAGAGAAAAACCTTCAGGCACGACTCATATTTCGCCATTCACTATGGTTTATGGAACTCTTCCTCGGGGTCCACTTAGTGTGTTGAAGGAATCGTGGGCTGGCGAACGAAAAGTACCTCTTAACTTAGGTAAATCACCCGAAGAGTATCTCCAATCACTGAAGGAAAACCTCGAATTCGCGAAAGTTTATGCAGATTACTATAGTGATATAGAAACCAAGCGGTATGCAGATTATTATAACTTGCGTAGTACTGACAGAAAATACGAAGTTGGAGATAAAGTAGCAGTATTAGCACCAGATTTTGGTAGTTTTAAATTTTATAGTCGATGGCAAGGACCTGCTACCGTAGTCAAGGTTAAATCCCCATATTCTTATATAGTAGAAATAGAGGGAAAACAAAGACATTTACACGCAAATAAGATCAAGCGATACCATGAACGACTCGAACAAGCGATGATCAATAGCTGTTCAGTAATTGTTGATCAAGATGAAGAATTTGGTATAGTAGAGGTTGTAGATCAGGAAGAACGTGAACAAATAAGCCCGAGTAAGCGAATTGATCCTCTGATTATAGCGCATCTTTCGCAAGAGGAACAGAAGCAACTTTTTGAAGTTTTGGATCGGCACACGGCAGTATTTGTGGATAAACCTGGGTATTGTCCAGTATTAGAACATGAAATTAAGATAACTCATGATTTCACTCCTAAGCGTTTAAGGGCATATAAGGTACCTGAGCTACTTAAACCTGAAGTACAACGCCAGATAGAAGAAATGTTGGCATTAGACATCATTCGACCATCGAAAAGTGAAATGGCCAGTCCGGTAGTTTGCGTTTTAAAGGGACCCAAAGGTCAAAATGGCGTTCGATTGGCAATTGATTATCGCCATGTTAACAAATATTCTCTAGGTGATTGTTACCCGACCCCAGACATTGCTGACGTCTTACAAAAGGTGGGACGGGCAAAGTTTATTAGTGTTTTCGACGCGAAATCGGGGTATTGGCAAATTCCAGTTCGGAAAGAACATCGATGGCTTACGGCATTCGTATGTGATGCAGGACTTTTTGAGTTCACAAGAATGCCGTTTGGACTCAAGTCCGCTAGCAATACCTTTATTCGTGCTATGACCCAAGTTTTACATCCAGTGCGAAGTTTTACCGAACCATTCGTCGATGATATGGCAGTGGTTTCAATGAATTGGAATGACCATTTAGAACATCTAGAGAAATTCTTGCAAACTATTGAGGAAGCAGGACTCACTTTGAATTTAAGAAAATGTAATTTTGCACAAAACAAAATAAAGTTTGTTGGCCATATAGTAGGGTCAGGTTGTATTGAACCTGATCCAGGTAAGATCGCTACGATCAATGATATCCATCCTCCAACAACAAAGAAAGAAGTTAGAAAGGTTATGGGTTTTTTCAGTTACTTTCGAAATTTTATACCTGCTTTAGCTGAAAAAGCACGGGTAATAACTGATTTGACACGAGATAACATACCTACGAAGGTGCCTTGGGAGCAAAAGCATCAAGAAGCACTAGATAAGTTAAAGGATGATCTCAGTAAAGCTACACAGTTGCATACCATTGATTTCACTAAGGAATTTGGTTTAAGTGTTGACGCAAGTGCCACCGCGGTCGGGTGTTGCTTGTTTCAGTGGACCGAAGAAGGTCAAGAAAAACCAATTGCTTTTGCTAGCCTTAAACTTACAGATACACAGATGCATTGGTCTACAATTGAGAGAGAGGCTTTCGCAGTAATTTGGGCACTTAAACGATTCAAGTCATGGATATTCTTATCAAAGATAATCATTTATTCAGATCATAATCCTTTGTCTTATCTCACAGATGCAAGCCCTAAGAGTGCGAAACTGACTCGTTGGGCGTTAGCATTGCAAGAGTTTAACGTGGACTTTCGATATCGTCCTGGACGTCAGAACACGGTGGCTGATTTCCTCTCTCGGTTGTGACTCGGATGGTGAAGGGGGGGAATGGCCCGACACACAAGGATCGAGCCCGCAAATTGTGTGGATAAATTGACTAACTGATGTGTTTTGTTTTGTTTGTATATGCTGTGTCGAGATGGAGTCTGGAGGCCCGGCTTGATCGTGATGACCCGTTCGGGATGGTGCTGAAGACGTGTCATCATCTGAGGGCGGAGGGAATGTCGTGGTCTACGCGGGTGCATGCATCAAGGGAAGAAAACCGACGCGTCAACAAGCTTGTTTACAACGCACGGAAAATTCTGCAGCAAGCTGTCAACATTAATTCGGTGCATGCAACAAGGATATACGTGTTCAGTAGGACTTTCCAGGGAAAAGTACAGTGACGTCACAGAACGTTCTGGAATCCGGGAGAACTCTATATAAGATAGACCTGCTGTACATTAAGGGCCTTTTGACGAAGATTTGTAAACGTTGAAACATTGATCGTATAACGTTCAATCGAGACCAGCCAACCTGTGTGCTGTCTACGATTGTGATATTTGATAGACGAGTTGACTTACTTTATACTTAATCGACTTTATTTTTAAATAAAGATCTTTTAATAGTTCCTTCGTTGGTTCGTCGTTGCGATCGAAGGAGTCGACCGCGACAAGGCCCTTAGCCAGCCACCCGTCCACCCGTCGGACGGATGAACATTGTTTTGGATGGGTGAAAATTATTTTGGACGGGCATAAATTGTGCATGATTCTCCTCCAACACCATTCAGTTTCTTCTCTAAAGCCATTGCCAGCGTTCAGATGACAGTTCTGTAAGGAACAGGGGTTGATATTAGACTCTGTAAACAGCATAGAGGCACTGCAGTCGGACTCGTATGGCAGGGGACTTCGGGTGGTTGCAACTTCGTACACTCATGGCGTTGGGCGGTCACGACTTCAAATGCTTTTGGACAGGCAACTCTGTATTTCTGACTAAGGGCAGAAATAAGGCTGCATGAAATTTTTGATACCTTAATTTACTGTGGGCAATTGGTAAAAGTAATGCAGAAACTCCCCAGGAGTGAGAAATGTGTGAACAGGATAAAGGGATCATTTGCCCAAAGCACAAACCTGACCTCTGCAGACCCGTAGTGTGTTGCCTTCGAACTTGGATTGATGCTCATTTACTGACCTCAAAAAGATGGAGGGCTGAGTTGCCTTAGATATGTGGTGTGCATCTAAAGTTCTAAACGCTTACTGTAGTGCCTTTCAAATACTTCACAGAGGTGCTGCCTGCACCAGCACAAAGATGTTCAGGTCATTAAAGTTAATAAATGTTTATCATTGTGTCTTTAAATGTTTGTATTGAGCTTCAGGAGTTTGTTTTCTCTAGTTTACCTTCTGGGGTTTCACATTTAGAATTTTAAACCTACTAGTTTTGTCTTTAGACTTTAGGACTCTCTGGGATAATATGTAGCACTCACTTTCATGGGTTTGAACTACTATAGTTTATAGTTCTAAGGTGTACATTCTGGAGACAACCTGATTATTTGTTGTCTTCAAGTACTTGTGATTGGTGTGTTGTGCATCTCTTGTAAATGAAGCAATATCAGATTGTCCTATCTCAGAGTTGCAGTGATCAGGTGCTCAGTGCTTCCTTGTGGGCTTCTGGGAGATGGTGCTCCAGGCCACCACTGCTATTGTTTTCTGTGAAGACAAATGGCACTTCTGCAATTTACTGGCCTGCAGTGCACTGGCATTCATTGTTATGGCTGAATTCCAATGCCATAGGGTATTTGGCTGAAGTTCCGTTATGCCTATTATTATTATTGCAGTTGTTGTTCTTGTAAAGAAGTAAATAACAAAAACAAAGTGCTATACCTCATTTGTGAGAGAAGATAAAGTTTTGTGTACGTAATGGATTGTAATCAGATTCACACAGCTGTATCTCCTCTCACACAGACAACCTCTGTATATATATAGCAGCTTTACTTTAGGCAACATTAGGTGCTTATGACAGACAAACCAGCACTGGACTAAAATAAGGTATCACAGAGTACTTCCACATTTAGAAACAAAATTAAACTGTGAAGAAACTTTGTTGAATACACAGACAGTTGCAAAGTATGAAGAATTCAGTTGGTGTCAGAAGAGGGGAAATGTATGAAATTCATAGATCAGAACTAAATATTGGACAAAATGTAATTTATTTGAATTGTCATAAACTTTATGCTACAAGTAAAACTGATTACTATCTCATTTGAACATGCACAAAGACGAACGAACTCGAACTCGCAGAAGATATCTGCCAGTTCACTCAGCCTCGTATCTCGTCTGTCAATCTCACCTCTCCTCCACTTGCTGTCTCCTTTACTACACGACTGAGAAACTGAACTCTTTAAGCTATCCTATCCTGATATACCTCTGCCTCCCCACAACCACCATCATCAGCGATTTCCACAATTTCCTTGGCTTGCCCTCCCAGATTCTGACCTGGCACTAGAATGGACCAAACAACCCGGCTGCTTTTGACGTGATTGATATAGTGTTGGGGAATAAGCTGATCTCCTTTTGTATGGCACTGAGAAATTTTAGAGATTTACATCACTTACATGATCTAGCTACTGTGTCTGAAAATTTTCCTTTGTGAATGCAGGCAAGACTTCCTGTTTAATGTTATAGGCACACCACTGAATGGACAGTAGTTGGAAATTGGTCTGGTCAAAGACAATGTCACCTTAGCGAAAATAAAACAAAGCTTATGATATAACTTACAAAATTGCTTTGATGAAAAATGATATTACTGTCAGAATGTTATGTATGATGTGCTACATGGTTGCCAGATTTAATACCGAATTTCATCGTAAAACTAAGAGTTGTGTTCCTCCAATTAAATGATGTTGAAACCACAGGAACACATTTCAGAACTGTGATTTCTTTCCACATGACAACTTATGACTACCACTTGCTGTGTCCAGCGTTTGAATAATATGTTGTAGTAGCCTCGTGGCAACTAAACAACATCAATTTGATGCGCTGTTTACATTTAATGTTGACATTTTTAATGCACTGCCCAGTTCTTTCCACTGTGTTGGTTCTTTTATACAACCATGTCAAATTGACGTGTACAGGTTTATAAACTAGTAGGCCTACACGTCAATTTGATGTGTAATTGACGGCTACTGCAATTCTGTATACTGGATTGTAGTAGCTGCAAGACATCTAGATTGTGTCAAGTCAATGTTGACCTTAAATATGTTGAGAAATCCCAGTAACCAGTATGCATCAAATTTTTGTCTGTTTGATGTGACTGTACGTCAAATACAAGTACAACCACAATAAATAGAAAAAATTTGTATAGGTACTGGTTTACTGGAATTTCTGGACAGAAGATTAAAAATTAAATTCCTAAACATGTTTATGTGTCTCTAGAGAAAATTCTCAGAAGTGTGGTGTAAGGTTGAAAGGCCATTTGGCTTAAATATGAACATGACCTCGGCATTCAATTCAACTACAGAACCGAAAAGTCTGCATCGATTAGTCAGTATAGAACGAGGTAGAGAGAGATAGAAGGAGAATTAGAGTTGGCAGAATAGAGGAGACAGAGAGACAGGTACTAACAGAGTCTACAGAGAGAAGACAAACAGAAGATTCCATGACAAACAAGTGGTGAAAGAGAGAGAAACAGAGTCCAGCTAGGATATGCTTACATGCAATAATTGCAGAGAGCACGGAAACAAGTTTTAGACCCCATAAACTGTGGAATAGCATATAGAGAGAAGATTTTATTGGGAATTTTACTATGGTTTTTGCTACTAGGGTGGATTAAATAAGTTAAAACTGCCATCAGCTTCTCTCATCAATTCGACATTCAGTCAGTGTAGCGCAATTTTCCATTTCCAGTTATGGTCCAACTTGTGGCATTTTCAGCTAAATAACCTGTAAGCTTTTTGTCAGCTATCTAGCAGAAATGGCTGTGCCTCAGTCGACGTTGCTGTGCCAACGGCATCAAATGGCTCTGGCGGTTGATGAACTGGATCAACGTTGTTCACGAATCACGTGTAACTGTCCACCGGAGAATAGACATTTGTTGGCCAATTGACTGTAAGAATGCAAAGTAGGAGAAGACGAGTTGGCTACTGCCATGTTGCTGTTTAATGTGCCTCTGGGCATTGGCATTTCCCAGACCACGGCATTCCCTCCTAAAGCTTGTCCTGTAATCCAGAGTACTGATTGTCTGATGCATATCTTGCATGTCATGTAATGTATCATAGCATTCGTTTAGGACTCTCATAAAAGCACTGACCCATGCACCTACGTTCTCAATGCATCCCAAACCACTGACCAGCCTCTTGAAATCTTTTGAGCCAGATATGAACTCTCTTATGCATGTGTGCAAATTCTGTGTACATTCGTTTGGCTTTTATGGAGTGTAGGGCATAGCCGAAATCCTGATCGGTAAACCAGTTTTTCCCATTTTTGGACTATCCGGAATTATCCAGATCCGGAATGTCTAACCTGCCGATTAATAACAGTTTTCTCCATGGTTTCCCTATGAACTAATAACACTCACATATAATTATAAGTTTGATTGGTACTACTTACCACGGCTGTGAACAGCCCCAGAATAACTGGGCAATTTATAGGCCACTCACTTAAAATTATAATTTTGCCAAGAGTCACACCCTTGCCCTTAAATCAATTCCCAAACCTACCCTGCATCTGCTAAGGTCGCCTGGGCTGGTGACCGTTAGGCCTGTCAATCAGTGAAGAAATATATCAGGGTATAGGGAAGGGGTGACTGACTGGCTGTTGTTCCTTCTTATGGCCTGTACCTGATGCCAAGTCATTAGCCAGTTACGACTAAACTGAAATTAGACCTTAGTGCATAGATTTATTACTAATTGGAATCCGCAAATAATGGCCTATATTATCCGGAATTGGCCAAAAAATCGGTTATGCCCTAATGGAGTATTGCAGCATGTTAAGGCTCTATACATATTGCAGGGAAAATTAAAATAGCGTAACTACAGTGTAAAAGACTTATGGAACCTGAATCATGTGTTATCTTTACATTGTTAAAGGATATGCAACCACGGAATTTGCAGTTTCAATTACTTTACTGGTTAAATTTCTTAGAAATCAGTGGCAGAACTGACAAATGTTGTGGTTTAATCTGATTCTAAATGGATGATGTTGATCATTTGTTAAGCAGGATTTGTTTTCCCTAGGTAAACTTTGTTAGGATCTCTGCTCCTGGGTTCCAAACTCCTGTCCAGGATATCTCTGGCTGCATATGGTGTATATTGTTGAAATCTTTGAAACATTTCAGAAAATCGATTGCTTGCTGGACCATGATTTGTCGTTTGTTATCCTAATTTTAGGTTCACAAATTCATTTGTAGGGCCACTTCTTTGGTGGGTCCTTTAGGCATTGTGCTTGAACTGCACACTGTGGTCCTATTGCAGCCTTTCATGGTCTCCACCGACTGCCAATCAGTGCCTAGCACGCCTCGCTTATAACACGGGTGCAACCAAGCATTTCTTCTAGGAGGCATTGAGCGTGGGGTCATTGATTACTCTTTCTGGGATTAATGCGACACAAAAATTGGTTCATTCTGGTGTTTATTAGTCACTTATGAGATCATTTCTGAAGGAAATAGTTCCAGTGAGCGTATTGTTTTGTATATGTTTCGACACATGGTGTCGTGGTCTCTCCTGATAAGAGGAGGGACAACTAGCAGAGATGCCAAAGTTAGCAATAGTTGACTTCTGTGTTTCCTGGTGAAACCAAAGTAAAAGGCGCATCAGTATTTCGTTAGTTATCATACTTCATTCTTTTCTAAATTTAGGCCCCTAAGCTTTTTCTAGTTTCTAGTCTTTGTGGGAAATTGTTATAACTGTGTCAATTTCTAAAATTTAATTACAAAATTTTAAAAAAATTTAGAATTGAAACTAAACTATCGCTAAAACTAAAATCATTGTTACAGCAGAACCAAAGCGATTTGGAAACTAAAAACTGAATTGAAACTAAATTGATTGCAATTGGAAAAATAAAATTAGAACTTAAAGTGATCAGGTTTGAACTAAATAAAAACTAGAATAAAAAGGATTTCCTGAGCTATAATAACATCTGTGCTTTTTTAAAGTATGAATGGGATTTTGTTGGTTGGGTTCCATGTTTGTTCTGCTCAGTCGCTTATGATGTCATTTGATTCTAAACTTAGGGCTTGCATTAAATTCCAGATTGTATATCCACCACGAGCTCCATCTCTGAAGTAGTGGCCTGATCAGGATATCGACCTGATTACAGCCTGGTTTTGGTTGAAGCCTGGTACATTGGACATGCTAAATGACAATTAACTATCTTTCTACTTGATGGCAGTTTGAACCTGGACCTCTGGGTAGTCAACGTCCAGCATGTTGACCACTTGACAACCTTGTACCTCCCTCTGGACAGAACTGAGTAACAAACTGCAAAGGCATGAACCAGACACCAAGAATTAATTGCACTGTCCTAATGTGAAGCAATTGTCCATTTTTGTTGGTGGGAAATGTGAATATGACAATTTAAAGTTTTCAAGAAACGTAGTATCTTTTAGAGGTCTTTGAAACATGCTATAGTTGGTTTCAGATTCATACATACATGTATACATACATACATACATACATACATATATACACAGTCATTCCTACATACATGTAGTCATTCCTGCATACATGTAGGAATGACTGTTCATTCCTACATACATGTAGGAATGACTGTGGGCATGGTGGCTCAGTGGTAAGTTCAGCGCCTTGTGACCGGAGGGTTGCTGGTTCGAATCCCACTCTAGCCACTGCGCACACGGATCTTGGGCAAGTCCTTCATTCGCGATTGCTCGTGGCGCTTCAGCGTGAAAACTCCGACACAGTATCAAATGCTGTAGTCGGGAGTGCCTCTGAGTAGTAGTAGACTTGAGGAGGCGCTATAGAAATATCGAAAGAAAGAAAGAAATTAAATGAATACACACAACCTCTTGAAGACTGTCAGACAGATGTTAAGCATAAATCTCTGCTGGATAGCAACACTTAAGTGAAATGTTGATGTTTTTGGTATCTGTTATTATATAGCTCAGTTTGTGTGAACTGTGGGATGGATTTTAAACTTAATTCTGTGTTTGATGGCCAGTCAGGAAAGTTGATGCAATGCATAAATGATAATTTAGTGAATTTGGGGTCAATGTTGTGATGGCTCTGGTCAATGGAATTTTGAACCTTTTGTAATTTCTTAAAGGATTGTCTTAGTAAAATCAATATATGGCTGTAATCGATTTAGCTAAAAGCCAAGGCATTTACCAGGGAAAGTAGACCGGTTGAGGCATGCAAGATCTGATTCTGCAGAATTAATATTCTTTCTTCTAGGAATATCCTTTATGTGGAAATGAACCAATTTGCATAACTGCTGCAGCCCAACTGCAGTCAGAAAATGATGTAGTTATTATTTCAAATTGACTGACTGATAGTATTATCCCATTGTTGATAATGGCATTGATCTAACTGCAAATTGATTGATTGACGATGTAATATAAGTTGCTTTTTGTCAGCTTATAACTGCCCAATAAATGAATATTGATTGATTGATTGATTGATTGATTGATTGATTGATTGATTGATTGATTGATTGATTGATTGATTGATTGATTGATTGATTGATTGATTGATTGATTGATTGATTGATTGATTGATTGCTTGATGACACGTTGTCTCTTGTGAATGGGGCTGATCGTTGGGTTGAGTGTTTTTAACAATATTTACTTAAATAAATGTTTTGTTATACTGTCTGTAAAAATTTGGAGTAATGAGTAATTGCTCTGAAATCCTATTGGCTGTCCAATGTCATTTGTCTGTATGTCCCACTGAGATCACATTTGTCTTCTGAATCTGTTAAATTATTGACAAGTGGTAAATAAAGAGCTGACTAACAGCCTTATTAAAGGTTGAAGTATTCAAATCACAGAACTCGATTGTGAAGGTTTACCCAGTGGGGCGACTGCAGAATCTTTTGCCTCTGGTTGCCACAGTGGTTGTGTTAGCTTGAAGGTAATCCAGCTGTCTGAGGCTTCATTAGGCAGATGGATGTTCCATGGGGCAATTGGCTGACCCAGATTAATGCCTGGTTGGCTTGGTACTAAATCTACTAAACTGTTAGTGTGCAAGTACCATAAGACTACATGTGCCTAGGCTATGAGTGTCATTTATAGCTGATTTAGCACTTTTATAGCTGTTGCTATAGCACTCATGTGCATGTCTGTAAGATTGAGCTAGTTGATTTTGGAATGAGCCAGGTGATGTTGAAGCATATAACTTTAAAATACCTTCTTGTCTTCACAAATAACGTTACTTTACACAGCATTAGTGATGAAAGAGGCGCAGAGTGCTGCATTTTTCATCACACTGCAGCTCTCATTCAATTGAAGTAGAAACGCATCTTCGTTCGTGTTTGTCGTGACCGGATGCACTGCCTTCGGTTATTGTTGGCACATGAAACTGCTGCAGTGGCGATGATGGCTGCTGCAGCCGAATTCTGGCATGAGTAATCACCTCAGGGACGTCTTTAGACAAGGGTTGTAGTTCCACAAAGATTACGTAGCTTCCTTGCAGCCGAGATTCTGATGATGATGATGGCCTATGACTCTTCTTTTTGAGCATTTATGATTTTATTTGTGTGCAATCTTGTACTTGTAAATGCCATCAATACAACTGGATAACTGCCATCATTCTGTGGCTTCGTTTGCTAGGACTCGCTTATTCATGTGCTTTTTAGGCATGACTAATGCTGACCATTTTTATATCTCTATCTGTATCTGAGTTTTAACCTGTATGTTCTTATGTGCCAATACCAAGTTTTGGTATTTTTTTATATTAAAAGTTTAAATTTGTTACAATTACTAAGGCTTTCTGAGTATATAATAATTGTAATCATGCATTCAGTTCAAGTGAACTCCTCAGAAGTAAGTGTAGTAACTTTGTAATTGCTTGTCATGCTTCAGTAGTATTTGAGTTGTGGGAATGACAAAATAGCTGTTACTAGCCTCTAGTATTCATTTAAGTTATCCATATAAGTCTAACACCAGAGGTCAGTATATGTGATCAACCTAAAGGGATACACATCAGCAGTACACAATAATCAATGATGATATGAAATTCATCTGCGTCAACATGCAGTTTACTGCAAGGGGATGCTAGCTGTAAATCATCTGAATCTGGCATTATTGTCCTAACTTTTCACTCCTGTTCTATATCTGTTCCTATTATCTATTGTTGTGGGGTATTTTAATTATTGCTCTGTCAACTGAAGCCAAGACATAGGCTCAACGATTACTTAATTAAGTCAGTATTTTTCCCAGCACAGGTTACTTTTGGCAGTAGACTGCTTTCACAAAATTCTTGGGCTTTGGACTGTAACTGCTGAAGTTTGAAGAAGAGCTTTGATGCTTTATTGGAGCATTGGGTAATGAACATTAATAGACTATTATGCCCATAGTAGTTCATTATTGTTGCATGTCTTGCACTGACACTTCCTATTTGCAGTTTGTCATCACTGTCTTCATCCGTGGCTGTTGGTTTGTTGTATGTTAGGTGTTCATCCATTTAGTTGTGGCAAATACTGCTCACTCTTTGTGAAGTCTTTATTATGCTTCCTGTTTGCTCTTAAGTAGTCCTTCTTTTCCTTGGTGTTTCAGTTCTTCCTGAGCAGTGTACATGGTGGCAGATTGCAAATGAGTTTTCCCTTGACCTCTGTGTCTGGGATTCAGATCTTGGTGATCAGTTGACAGTTCATTCTCAAGTCATGAACTGCTTATAAGGAAGGGCTGTTCAGTTGACAGTTCATTCTCAAGTCATGAACTGCTTATAAGGAAGGGCTGTTCAGTTGTCAGATTGCTGTTGCTGTGTTTCTGCTTCAACCAAACTACCTTTATAATTGTAATTAGTAACTTCTATTGTGCCAGTGTCTACTGCATAAGGCTTCCACCGATGGCACACAGAAACCAAGCCATTATCAGTTCAGTATCCTCCTTCAATGTCGGCTATTGCCTCTGAGGAATAGATCTGTTACTGGAAAAAGTGTTAGAAATTTATGAGCAAATTACCTTACCTCACTTGAGGAATACTTTTTCTTTGTCCATGCTGTCTCTAACTTGCTTCTGTTTCTTGGTTTGTGTGATACTGGTATGTGTGTTCCCTTGAAAATCAGTCCATGGACCACCATTTGCTGTAACTGATACCACAGATACTACAAAAGCAGTCACAGACAGACATCTAATGACTTTCTGTTGTCCATGGTTGTTTGTCCTTCTTGTCCAGAATATCACCCACAACTGGCATGCAGATCTTAATGAAGGCCTTTGTGTGCTGTGCGCTTAAAGCGGATCACTTGACTTTTGCGTATCAGATTGTTGTATTGGGTAATTTACACGCTCTTCTCTAAAGCTTATTTAAATAATTCTCTCATTCATTCTGTGGCTTCCATTTGCTGCCAAATCCCAGTCCATTGAATATATTTGTGAAATGTTGTGCATTATTGGTTTGTGGGGAAAAATTTCAGTGTTGTATTTTCAGTATATGTGCAGTTGTGCATTGTGTGTTTTGAAATATCAGTGTAGCAATTCATTTACTGAATTAGACCAAATTAATCTGTTCTTTTGTGCTTAGCTATCGAATAAGCTGACTAAGTGTATCGGCAGCTAAATGAGCAAACCAGTGAGCAAATTACATCAGAGACTTATAGTGCTGTCTTTGGGACCTATATCCAGAACTGCCTTATAACGAGGGTGTATTGTAACAGATCTACTTTCTATAGAGAAATTAATTTTGGGATCCTTGTCTCTGACTACAGTGTACAAGAATTTTTGTTATAATGAAATGTGTCATAAGGAGTCTGCAGTGTACATTATAGTCATAACTCCAATATCAGGTACATGTAGTGTGGCTGGTTGCTCAGAGAGGAAATTCCTTAATAAGATTATTTAAGTATTTATAGCTATCACACTTCCTTACGTTATGTGAACACTATGAATTTTTCTTATTTTATTTTAGATTTTGCCTTGGAACAAACCCATCAGATTGAGGCTCAGTCATGTTTCTGTTTTAATCATGCAATTGGTGTAGAAAGTTATGTTGCTAGTGAAACATGAGTTAGAATCTTATTTGTATACTGTAGTTTGTGTAGGAGCTTAATTCTGTTACATTTCCAATTTTTTGCATAAAGTACAATAGAAATCAAGCAATGCAATGTGATAGGTCAGATAAACAAATGACTCATAGGAAACTGAAGAGGAGCAGGTACTAACCAGAATAGCCAAGGAGATGAAGTAGAATATGTTGTGATTGCTGTGTGTGATTGCTTGTTTCATGGACAATGTGGATGTTTGTTCAATCAGTGAATGATTGCGTTGATTGCTGGTTTTATTTATCACTAGGGCTAAAGGGTGTGTAGCACAACAGCTGCCTTCTCATCCATCTTCAGTGTTTTTGCACATTCCAAATGCAATTTCTTTATCAGCTGATCATGGAAGTTGAGAAATAATCCAGAGCGAATTACTGAATTACAACAGTGTTTTATGGCTAATGTTATTCTTCAGTGCAACTGATGTGCTATAGAGGAAGAATTTAAAAACAATGAACTTGTCTTTGAAGTTGCATATAGGCCTACTGGTATGTACTTTCCAAAACATATTTTATGTATGTCACTTTAAAAGCTTTGTGCTTTAAGTTATCGTTAGTCATTATTGTCAGAAGAATTTTGTTTTCCTTCTTACGAAAGTGATCAGTTGAGCGACAGATAGGTGACACTTTAAGCATTCTCAACACTGTCACTGTTGGTTAGGAAGGAGAAACTAGCACTGATTACAGTCATTCTGATTTATAAGCAAGAGACACTTATGAATTAAAGATTTGCAAACAGCTCCTTACTTGAAAGCAGGAGCTTGCTTTATGCTAACCATAAACTCCATACACTTTAGCTCTTTCCTTAATGGAGCTTACCACTGACCATTTCCATAAGTGTAACTAGATGAACCTTAACCATAATATTGTGATCCTTACCGTAGTACTTACCTCATGCTTTACCCTTACATAATAACCAACCCAAGCACAATAACCCTTATTGTATCCGGTTAAGTTGTCCCTTTCTCACTGTGTCTATTGGGGTTTATTGATCGCAAGTTGCTGTCAATGACGCCTTGTTCCACGCCTTGCCACAATACCTGCTATGTCTGTATCTTCAGTGATGCTGACATTATTACGAGCAGTATGACACATATCTGTGTTGATATGACCTGTTTTATTAGGAGTGCTATTTCAAGCGAATGGGATTAACTTTTCATGGTCAGCTTCTCTGCCAAACCATGGCCAGCTGAGATGTTCTATGGCCAACTGGACAGCTGCTGAAGAATGTCCTCCTCCACAGACCTGGTAGCTGAGGGATATCTGGACATAGTGTCTTCTATACCACATATCCCATGCGCCACTATGCACGAGGATACCAGTTCACATACTGGTGTTGGCTTATTTCATAGATCTAAACCTTGGGCTTTTCACAAACATGAAGAGTCAAACCTTTAAACCTTGGGATTTATCGCATGGCCCATATATACGGGGACCTTAAATGCCATGGTATCAATTCAAAAGGGCAGTGGTGGTGGTGAAGAATATTTGTCTTGCTCTGAAATTTTAATAAATCTATCTCGGACATCATACATCATTACCCTAGGTTTATATCCCGTCCAGTTAAAGGACTGCTTGCAGTGGCAAGAACAGTTGATCAATTCACTGAAAAATGAGCAGGGTCGAGGGTCGATGCCCTACAGTTGCCATAGAAAAACTTGTGCATTTACATTTATCTTATATAAGTGACTGCACATGGTTGGGGTTCATATATGGGCAAGCCTCATTGTCTGTTTTCACTCCACAGAGGAACCATAGGTTTGACCATTCATGTCTGTAAGAACTCGCCACTGGTGACTCTTCTAGTTATCTGAGCATTATCTACTTATTGATCAACTTTATATACTTTGAGACACTAGCTTCAGTTTGGTTAGTTCAGGCAGCATATTTGTGGGGTGCTTTAAAAGTGTCTAGATACACACATACAACATACATGGACCTTGAATGGACTGCATTCCAATGCTCTCAGGTTGCTAAGTTGTCTTGTGAAAGAGGTGATCCTAATTATCACTTTGCCTTGATAGATTTGTGTGAGCTCCAGAATCCTCATCGTGCAGACGATAAATCGTGCCACTTTGCAGCCGTGTAGGCTAAATAAGCCTGGAGGTTA
This sequence comes from Allolobophora icterica, assembly GCA_963556255.1. Taxonomy (NCBI): domain Eukaryota; kingdom Metazoa; phylum Annelida; class Clitellata; order Crassiclitellata; family Lumbricidae; genus Allolobophora; species Allolobophora icterica. Next base: position 39,770,086 of record OY744609.1, on the reverse strand, counting down.
TTCTCTGCGTGGTGCAGGACGTAGACTGGTGAGAGGATCGTTTAGAGGATCAAAGGCAGTCCTCTGCAGGAAATGCTGTTTCTGTGGCAGTTGCAGTTGTTGCTTTCATTTGCATCCAGATATAAGTGCTTTGCTGTTTTCATTTATTTGTTTTCCTGTTTTTTTTGTTAATATTCCATCTTCCTAGAGTTGAGAATTAGCTTATTATGTGACATCTATTCAGTGCATGGACTGCAAGCTAGCCATGTGCCTTATTCAGCAGTGCTGTTGTATTTGTTTACCAGATCTCTTTCTTACCCTACCTCTTCTTGTATTCTCAACTTTTCTTGCCACTCAAGCGGTCTTTCTTTAACTGCACGAGGTATAAAATTATGGTAATGATGTCTGAGATAGATTTATTAAATTTCAGAGCAAGACCAATAGTTGAGAAGCATGGAAATAAGATTCATGCTACAAATTGTTCGAGTTTTTACTAACTAAAACTTGTGACTTACAGTAATTATTTATTTCCTGGCACTTATTGAATCTGTGAGATCAGTCAGACTTACTGTAAGCCTTGCTGTAGGCCCTAATTGACAGTGATGTACAGCTACTGCAGTGATTTACATATTCACCGTGTCGCTATCTCTCGCTGTTGAAACTCCTCACAGGGCCAGTGCTATGCAGGACTTGCCATCTACTTCCCATGTTACTCTGAATGCTTAATACTTAATAACAGAGGCACACGTACACAACAGTTTGTCCTGGATCATTACACCTGAAACCGTTAGGCAAAGCATAATATCGACAGACCACTGAGACACATTTCTCATTAAGGAGGATGTTAAGTTTACAATTATGAAATTATGATGGAGTAGGGCCTACACATAAAGTTTCATTCGTTCTGACTTTTAATGTGACCTAGTATGCGTTCTTTCAGTTATTGCTCTGTTGTTATTATTTCTGAGTGCTTTTGAATGGTTTTTGGAAGTTTGTTATTAAGGTTTTACTTGCCACCATGGATTCATCCAAACTAAGGGGTTACAGGTTACTACAGTATGCAGCTCCATTTGATGGACCAAGAAAGTCCTTGCATTGCTACTGACCATTCTACTGCAGTGATGCTCTAAATTCTCAGCTGTAAAGAATATGGTTCTCCATTGATCCAGTGACTAAGCATTCCCCAACTGTAGCATCGTCTACCATTTGCAAGGGACTAATTGGTCTTGCAGTTTGTGTGTTGCAAGCCATGTCATCTGCAGTCTTGTTGTCCTCGAGACCAAGGTCTTGGTCTCGAGTGCACTCGAGTTCGTTTTTAAAAGTCCTGGTCTTGGTCTTGGTCTTGAGGTTCAAGGTCTTGGTCTTGGTCTTCGTCTTGAGGTTCAAGGTCTTGGTCTTGGTCTTGGTCTTGAGGTTCAAAGTCTTGGTCTTGGTCTCGCAAGACCAAGACCAAGACTGGCTGTCAATATGAACAGTCATTTAACAGAACTCAAGAATTCTGTATCAAGCCTGCTTGCATCATACGACCAATATCTATGGATGGATACAAGTCTTGTTGATCAGGAAAACCCATTGGCAGCAGCAACAGTTATTCTGTATTAGAAGGTATGATAAACCATGGGAAGATTTCAAAAGGACTCACTATCTGTAGGCCTACATTTACATCAAGTGCTTGAAAAGCTACTGTGTGTGTCATCGACTTCAGCACCCGTAGAATGTATTTTTTCACATGGCGGAATTTTCATGAGGCCCACCATGCAGGCACGTCTTGGTCAGAAAATTCTGAGCGAATGGGTTTTATAAAATACAAAAGGCATTTGGAATAATAGTTTGCATGAAGGACTTTTGAATACAAATTCGGATTTCTCTGCAATTTGCATTTAAAGTTAATTTGCTTGAATAAAATAAAAGACTCATGTTTTCATTAAAATAGCGAATATTCCGACTTGACAATTTTAGAAGTCTTGACCTGATTACGATTTTTTGGGTCTTGGTCTTGGTTTGAGGTTCAAGGTCTTGGTCTTGGTCTTGGTCTCGAGGTTCAAAGTCTTGGTCTTGGTCTTGGTCTTGAGGTTCAAGGTCTTGGTCTTGGTCTTGGTCTTGAGGTTTAAGGTCTTGACAACAAGACTGGTCATCTGTAGTGGCTCCTAATCTTCACCACTACGTAGTCCATGAACTCCCAATATGGTATCAACTCCCAGCCCTGAATAGTTGATACATAGGCGTCACTGTCTATATCTGTGGTATGGCTTTTGCCATACCACTTTTAAAGGTGGTACGGCAACAACTTACTTTTGCCATACCACTTTTTAAGGTGGTACGGCAACAACTTACTTTTGCCATACCACTTTTTGTCTGTTAAGGGCTTCAGTCCCCCAGATCCTCTAATTTGCTGTACTACTTTTCAAATCATGGCAACGCCACTGCCTGATTGTAAATCTGCGGGTTGGGCTCTGTGTGAGCTTGCCAGTAGTGACCTATTATTTATCAGAGCACTGTTCACTTACTGATTAACCTATTGTTTGTAATGATTTTGACTTCATTTAGAGTCATGCAGGCAGCATTTTTGTGAGGTACTCAGTATTCAAAAGGTGCTATATAGTGTCTAGATACATAGAAACAGGCATAAATATCGCTTCTGAGAGCAAGTTTTTTTTAACTTGCGACAGTATAAGGATGTGGATATTGTAATATGAGCTTTAATATGAAACAATATTTATTCCATAAAGGCTTTTTGCAGTTTAATGAAGATTTCAGTCACACTTTTTGCATCATATGCTTAGATAGTAAAGTGTTCATGAAGAGAGACTACTGTATTTAACGGACTATAAGTCGTGGTTTTTTTATATGAACTTCTAGGAATACGTCTTATTGAAAGGAGCAAATTATGTATAAACTTTAAAAAAATGTTGCCTGCTTCATGATGGGCTTTGTTCATCAACGCAAGGTATTTTATCTGTGATGCTGAAAAATGAATAAAAAGGAAGGATTAAAAATTGTTTTCCCTGCTGAGGATGACCAATTCTATTTTCCTCTTAAATATTTGACTAAATTGTCAAGGAGCAATGTATAACATATGACTTTGTGTTGTTTTTTACATATCTGTTATCATTTAATGCATGTTTCTCATTTTCAAGAGCTCACTTAAAATCCAATTATGATAACACATGATAGTCCGAAGTATATTCTCATTGGCTTTCAAACATCTGAACATCTAAATACTGCACCTGCTGACTCAACTGTGCCGTGCATTTGCATATCTGTATGGTGTAGCACATTAAAAAGTTTTTTTGTAATATTAATAATATTATTATTATTATTAACAGAAATCTGGGGTCATAGAATACAGTACAAGTAACTACTACAGATAAGTGAAGATCAACTTGAGGGCCTTAGGAATGAATCAATAAATTGCTAGAAATCAAAGTAATTTTTCCAGGAAAAGTCCATTTCATATTTTATGGCTAGGACCGTTGTGTGGCTGAATGGTTACTCTTTGACCTTGAACCAGTGGATTTGGATAGGAATTTTACTGTTTTATTTTAAATCATCTTGAAAAACTGAAAGTTGCGTTGTCATCCTTTTATTGCTGTGGTAATGTATGTGCTTCAGCCTAGAGATTTTATAAAGCTGGGCTGTATAAAATCTCTTTTTGTTGCTGTTCAAAGTTAATATATCTGTTTCAGAAAGACTGCTGCATTTTGGAAAACATGATAATGTAATTAATAGTAATCATAATCTTTAACTCAGAAATTTTTATACTACTTATAGGCTGAATGCAGAGGCGAGCTTATTCATGAACACTGCAACTAGCTGCTTTGATTGTGCTAAGAGTAAAAATGTTAACTTATGAAAATTACTGCAAACGTAATAACACTAATTGTGACAGTTGGAGAAACAGATCAATATTTCATTCATGGCAGACATGTCTCATTTCATCCTGCTCTTCTTTTCTTTCCTCTCTTCAGAATAGACTTTGTGACCTGACTTTGAAGACTGATTTGAAGCTGTTCTCCCAGAAGCCATGTTTGATTGATTGAAGTTGGAATTGAATCATGGACACTGAGGTGATGAAACAGAGACAGATGGGTTGCAGAATTGCTACAGTGATTTTATGTGTCTTACTATCACTGCTATCTCTTAACCTCAGGAGGCAGGTCTGAGGATTTAGCACCCTAACGTCATTTCTTCTGTCCTATAGTCACAGTTGCTTTACCTTCCAATTGAAATCATCTTTCATATGACACAGACTTGTGGCTGGCATAATTCCCAGTTGTTAGGAGCATTTCAGGTTGTAATGGAAATGAGAAAGCAGCTGAGTCCAGATATGTGCTGCTGAGGAGACACTTAGTTGCTGCTGAGCACATGTTGAGTGGCACCATAGCATGTACTGTGTGATGATGATGATGCTGCTGATAATGACGACGACGACGACGACTATGAAGTCCTGGAGACTGTGATCATTGATATGCTTTGTGAGTGTCAGCGTTTTAAATTTGTTGGGATTCAGTTGAACTCTGGCATGAACTGTTAATCTATCATTGGTGATGACTATTGGTGAGTTTGGAGACTGCATGGTGCAAGCGTCCTTGCCACAGATCTAATTCCTTGATGTTCACGATCTCTGTGCTGTGTGTAGTGTGCTGTATGTAGTGTGCTGTGTGTAGTGTGCTGTGTGTAGTGTGCTGTGTGTAGGTGTCACTGGGTAGAAATGAAAATTAATTTGTTGCACTTTGGTCCCCTTTTTCTCCTTTGGAAAGACAATTCTTAAGACCTTGCCCTATGTGTGCCACATGACATTTTGTCAACACCCCATTTCTTCTTCTTCGTCTCCTTCACCTTCATCCAATTTTTCTTCTTCTTATTCTTCTTCCAAATTGTCTTCTGATTCTTCCTATTCTTCTTCCAATTCTTATTTTTCCAATTTTCTTCAGGTTCTTCTTCAGATTCTTCTAATTCTTCCAAAATTCTTCTTTCAAATCTTCCAATTCTTCCAATTTTTTGTCTGATTTTTCTTCTGATTCTTCGTCATATTTCTCTTGTGATTCTTCTTAATGATTCTTCATCACATTCTTCCTCCCATTCTTCCATTTCTTCTTTCAATTCTTCCAATTTTACTTCTTCCAATTCTTTTTCTATTTCTTCTTTCGATTCTTCTTCTAAATCTCCTTCAGATTCTTTTAATTCTTCTTCGTCCAATTCCTCTTTCGATTATTCTATCGGTGGGAAGATAGACAGATAGGGAGATAACTGGCCACCCACTCTCAAATTGTGAAGCTAAGAAAATGAAGTTACAAATGCTTCATACCCAGGACTGGCTGACAGAACTGCTCTTCTTCTTTTCCTCCTCTGCCTTTTCCTCTTCCCAGTGATGTAGTACTCAAATCTGGCCAAGGACTCAAGTCCGACTCAAGACCAATTTTCTGTGGACTCGGACTGTCACTTGGACTCAAAGCCACTGAACTCAAATTTGACTCGCTGACTCGGTTTCTGAGTCACAGTTTCTGGGCAGAACAGGCAGGCAACTGTATTTGTAATCGTAATCGTAAATTTGTATAGTGCCAAGTGCTTCAAGAGAAACTCCTCAGAGGGTGCTCCCAACCTGACAATGCCAAACCACGACTGGAAAGAATGGTTTTCAAACACTTGAGGAATAGGGGAAAGTGTAGTCGGGTATTGTAATTTGTAGTCGGGTTAAATTATGTGACTATTAGATATAAGTCCAACATGTTTTTACATGAAGTTTAATCTCCTCAAAGACACTGTTAGAATAACTGACAAGGCATAAATCAGTGGTCAGAAACACAGCAGTGACAATCCACAGTGACATAATATTAATAATTATAATAAAGTATTTGCCAGGCATCGTTATTTATGTAAACATATAGCCTAATTTTGTCATGGAGGGATTATTTATGCTGGATATAAAAATTAAAAAGAATAAAAGAACTCTTGCAGGTATAATACCTGATTTTTTTCTTGTGTTTCTAATCACTTAGTAAGTAATCACTTGTACTTAAGGTAGGAATTTTAAAATAATTAGAAGACAGTATAAAAATGTCGAGACTCTAACTGACTTACATGGCATTGACATAACAAATGTGATGAGTGAAAAAAGCATACAATTAGTTGTCAATATAAATGTGAATTTGAGTATGGCCATGTTGAGGAGCTACCCTTGTGTATTGAGTTGTAGAGTGAAGAGGCATTTTAGTCAAATCAAGATGAATTTGTGGTGCTGTCATCGATGTTCTTGTCAATACTGACTGAACCTGTGTGACCACATCGTATGGCAAATGGAATATCCACTGGAAAACAATTAGCCATGCCTTGTGATGTTCTGGTCCCTGCCATTGTTATTCTGGGCAGTATATAGCAGAGATCAGTATGCAGACATAATAAGTAGTTAATCAGTGTGATAATCAACACTGCTGTTGCTAAATGTCACTCTTAGCAGTTTTATTTAAGAAGTTTTCTATCTTGTGACTTTCTTATTTTTTCCTATATATTTCTCATTTATTTCTCTGTTATGGGTTCTGTGTTTAGGTTTTTATCTTACCAGACTTAACGTGTAGGGTAATATTTATTTTTAAACAGTGCAGTTTGTTACATTTGTTACTTTTTTTTATTAAATTAAATCAATTTAACATGTTTCATCAGGCTAGCTCAGCTCCTTGTATTTGTTTGAGTAGATTCAATATCTATGCTATTAACAATATATTGTTGTGTTTATTTACCAAAAGATTGTCAAGTCAGGAGCACCTCTGAATAGTTTTGTTGAAGAGGCACTATATAATATGCAAATGTAATCAAAATTAAATAAGTTTTGTAGAGATTATCTCTTATTAACCACTGGAACTTGTTTTTACATGTATCTATAATTATTGTCCTTGTTTTGTTATCTATATTGTCAGTCAGTCCTTGTTTTATTTTTAATCTTATCTAAAATTCTGGCAGTTTTTGTTAATGTTACTTGAATTTTGTTCAGGTATCTTGCCTGTCTTGTTATGAGTAAGTCTTCATCATCACCGTCATCATCATGTCATTTGCTTACTATCCTTAGGAGAGTATAAATATCATTACTCTAATACTGATGGCTGTAATGTGTCACATTGCATATTGCAAAATATATTTGAGAAAGGAGAATTTGATAGGGTTAGACGAAAATATCCTCTGGCGTCTGTTTTTTAAATGAATATAGCCTTTCCTTAGTTATTCCTTTATGCTAAAATTTGTTCCTTCAAGGACCTGATATATGTCTTTATAATTCAGTTATGACAAAGTAGGTCTGGTCTTATTCAGTTGGACAGCATTGCCTATCTTGAGAAAATGAAATTGTGTTTAAGCAAAGACTCCGTGGAAAGTAATTACCATTTATAATGGTAAAGTAATATAAGTAATCAGGATGAGGTGTACGTGACAAAACAAGTGGAGTACGATTGTGATCACTGTACTGATGAACCGAGTGGTGATAGAACTTTAGACTTTTTTAAATGGTCGGCATAATGGATGAGTGGATCTGCTGTGACTGTAGTCGAGACCTGTGTCTGGAGTTTGAATCCAGGTGTGTTAATAGGGCTTTATGTCTTTCTGCTGCTGAATCTTGAAACTCATAAAGAGAGGTTGTCCAGTAATGTAAATTATTGAATTTTCTCAGCTCTGCACAAAAGATGCATCAGGGTCGATTGTTCACTTGTACATAATTACATATGAAACACCAAACATTTCAATGGCTGTCTGATTGTTGAATTGTTGGCATGCAGTTATCATGACTGTGTTCTACAGACAGATCCAATTATGATGCCTTTGATGACATAGAGTTGACTAAGGCTCTCACTATAGGACTGACTGTTGCTACATTACCTTACCACATATATAATTAACTGCCTCTGCCCAACTACTCCGCTAAGTACCGGTAGTTAAGAATGCACTGGGTGAGATTTGGTAAGAAATGAAGAAAGTATTCAGGGCATTTTTTATCTACAGATGGTTTAGAAGAAGAAATTAACTGGTCTTTACAAATCAACCAGCAACTGATCTTAGTGGAGCAGTCAGTATCTCTGTTATATTACTGTTATGCTTAGGAAGATCTGCACATAATGGCAATACTGTGGCAGCCATTGTTGACTTACAGCACTCTTGTGGACAACAGTGTCCGTGATGGATGCACATGCACTGAGTGTGTGATTGTCTTTATCATACTTTCTTAAAATCTTAATGCCACCAGATAATGGGTGCATGTATTATGACATCAGACTGTTGAGCACATTTGGCAGAAATCTTCCAGACTGAACAGAAATTCATGTTCTAGGCATAGATATCCGGTCTTTTACAGGGTCATTAAGAGAACTTTTCCTTAAAAGTCTCTATGTAAATATACACATAGGGAATCACGTGATTATAATAAACTTATGAAGCTTTTCAGTTTATTTCATACATGTGCAAAGATTATTGAAAGTTTCTCTGAGAATATTACTAATGCAAAACTCAGTTTCCAATGTGCGTGATTAGTAACCTCACAACTGTGCAGTGCATTTATAAACGACAGACGGAAGTGTTTCTTAGTAAATTGAGTTTAAGTGTTTATCTTATTGTCATTTCCTTTAGTACTTGACTCATGAAGGTACTCTTTAAACTGCAGCTTATTTATTAAATAATTCAGAATAATTTTGTGTTGAGATTCGCATTTTATCGAATTGAATTAATTTTGAACAGGTTAGAGAACATTGTGGAGATCTGAGATTGCCTCATAACCAAAGCAGCGTCTTCAAAGACTTTGGTAGCACAACATCCTCACCTGTCTCTAAAGTTGTGGAGCAACAGACAGTATGTACTTTCTCTACCTTAGCCAATCTTAGGACTTCTATGTGGCCACTATGATATATATCATCTAATCTAATGACTTCTATAGCACCAGTATGGTAATACAATCGACAGTATCGATGGTTGCTTAAAATGAAATCGTAATCAAATCATAATCCATTAGAAAATGAGATCAGAATCTGATAATCGGTCAGAAAAACCAGAAGTTAAGCTGCAGCAGGTAATCAGTCTGAGTTTTAAGTTTCGTTCTGAATGACATTAGACAACTGACAGAATGCACATTGCTTTGGACCAGTTGTCAAGAACGTCTTGAGAACCCAACATTGTTTTGGTGTGAGACAAAGTAAGAGACAGGATGTCTGTTGATCATGTGTGATATTTGATGGCTTGAGAGTGGGGGGGGGGGTGAAGTTTGGTGATTTGATTGCAATACTTTTGAAATAAAAGTAAGATTTTAAACCGAATTCATGACTGGATGGGCATCAGTGTAATATTTAAATGAATTACTGGAGTGATATGTTGATATTCAGAGGTTTTGTTATAGCTTTTTCGAGAAAATTTTGAACCCTTAGTAGTTTTGCAAATCTATTTTAGCAAAACCAAATGAGATATAAGTTGCAGTAGTCAAGACAGCAAACACCAGAGCAGTTGCAAGTGAGACTATGACAATTTAAGGCATATAAGATCTGATTCTAGGAATATTTTGAATGTAAATGTGCGCTGATATGCACATGGTTAAAGTTGTCAGAGAAGGACATGATGGAGCCAAAAAGTTAAGTTGAAACTGCATGTACATTCAGCACGATATCAACAGTCAGTCCACCTAACTGAACACACTGTGGGCCAATCAAAAATTTTGAAGTATTTAACTTGTGCCTAAGAGGAGGAGTTCAGTTCAGTCTTGGATGGATTTGGGAGAAGTTTGTTATTGGCTGATGAAGACTGAAAATCACCAAAAACAGAAGCAAGTAACCTGAGAGCTGAATTAAATGGCAACTGACTAACCGTGCCTCCGAGTTGCATTCTGTGTGACTTTGCGTGTATTAAAATTTGTTGTAAAAATAATAATACCAGGTAATAATGTCACAGTCACTGTCATACAAAAGTGTCATAGCCTATATAATCTAAAAAGGACCAGTCAAGAAGCTTCAGATATGGACCAGTCAAATTATTTGACAAATTGCAAGTTGGACTTGGTTAAGATGAAAAGTTTGATAATTCTGTGTAAAAATGCTTAACTACAAACTAATATCTAGGAATTTATTAATTTAAGTTACATTAAATGTTTATAAAAGCCTATTTAAAAAGTATAATTTAAAAAATACATTCTTTACTTCCATCTGTTTAGTAAATGAAACAACTCAGGTGTTAGTAATACGTCTTATTGCATTTTTATACAAAATCATCAGGTTACATTAACCATAATATTCTGTATATTATAACTTTGGCATGCAAATAAAAGATTATTTCTATATATTTTAAGGAACATTTCACATTATTACAATCTATGAATTTACACCGTAATGAACTTTTACTTTAAAAATCATAATAAAAATGAGATCAGGCCCTTAGCCAGCCACCCGTCCTTTGGACGGGTGAAAATTATTTTGGACGGGCATAAATTGTGCATGTTTCTCTTCCAGCACCATCCAGTTTTTGCTAAAGAGCCACTGCCAGCATTCAGATGACAGTTCTTTAAGGAGCACAGGTTGATATTAGGCTCTGTAAACAGCATAGGGCCACTGCAGTCGGACTCACACGGTGGCAGGACTTCCAGGGGTCGGGCAGCCGCAACTTTGAATGCTTTTGGACGGGCTACCCTGTATTTCTGGGTAAGGGCTTGTAATGAGATATGAGATCAGTTGGTGGCACATCAGTGACCATT